>CM053793.1:273774343-274281843 GCA_028749045.1 Cupressus sempervirens | reverse complement strand
ACATATAACTCTTATTCAAAGAGAACATATGGCATAAAATTGACAAAACATCTATAAGTAGTCCATAAAATACATAGGAAGAAAGGCCTAAAAATCAAAAGTATAAAACCACTTTTATATTCATATGTGATGTAAAAGATAATAGTATTTCTATTTCATATATCAAAACAAAAAGGTGTCTTATAGATTCTTTTTTTTTATATCACCCCTCCCCCCCCCCCCCCCCCCCGCCCCACTTTCATTTACAAAATTTCACTATATATAACTTCATGCAATAGTTACAAAAATAAACCTTAGGAATTTTTTTGTCAAGAAAGGTAATGGTTAGATTTCATTTGGAGCTACTTCTACATCCTCTTTATTTACCACTTTCTTGTATTATTTTGGTTTAATGAGGAATAAGTTAAGAAGGTCCATCATGAACTCTAGGGCCTTATCATCCTCTATATGTTCTAGAATGAAACCAAACTCTGCATAATCTCTATCTTATTCTAGCTCATAAATGTCACTCTAGAAATGGGAAATGGTGGTCTTTAGGTCCCAAGAAATCTTGTACAGGATAGAGATAATATCATATTTCTCCTCTATCTTAGTCTCCCAAAGGTTAGTCTCAAGAAAATATTGAGGGTCATCATTGTTGTAGTCTTCTAGAAGTGGAATTCTCATCTTATGATGAGAAAGATTTTGAATTGATGGAGTTTGCAAGGTTATTGGTGAAGAATAAGGTGACAAAATGCTACATTTATGACATACCCAATTAAATGATTAATCTATTTACCACATGGGAAATTAAGTTTTTATACTATGTCACCTCATGGGAAGACTTAATTTTACTATTTTGACAATCATGCTTACTTTAAAAGATTGCCTCTTGATCACCTCATTTAATGAAAAATAAAGCTATAATTTCCCTTTCTTGGGGAACTTATTAGTGGAATTATCTTACTTTCCCATATTTTAAAGTGTGGAATAGAAGTTACCAACTTAGGGCAATAAATTACTAGGAGACTTAGCTGGTACATCACTAGCATATGAAAGATTCAAAGAATGGTAGTGGTTTTTAAGGTTACCATAAGCCCCAATGAGGTGACACCATAGGTTATAAAATAGGGCAGTCAAGTAACCTTGATGGGTGAGAAGGAAAGTTTTAAAATAGAAGGGGATGTGAGACACATGGCCAACACTGGCTCTAAATAAATACACAAACTCAAAAGGTGAAGAGAAATTAGGGAGGATAAAGACATGCCTTGTCCATTAGAAAAAATATACAATGAAAGGAAGGTGATTAAAAGAGAAATATGATAACTCACACAAAAATAGGTGAAAGGAAAACTATAAAACACAAGTGTATAATATTTACAAAGTGAAGGAAAGGAGAAATATTTAATTAAATATGTTTACTAGTTGTGAGAAGAATGATCTCCTCTACAAGATCATGTCTGTATGAAAAATTGTCTCTTTGAGAAATAACTTGGTTTCCTCTAGTCTAAACTACTTAAACCATCCCTTTGGAAGTATTCTTGAATGCTGCCCCTCATCTTCCCAAACAAGGAGATGGCATTTAGCATGCTAAATTGAATAACTTCCAAATGGGTGACACTATTATCCATAATCATAATGAGATATCAAACCATAATAGATATAATCATATTATTAAAGGAGTTTGGTTAGTCCATAGGAGGTCTTCTTTCTCATACTTTAGTCAACTTTTCTACACTAGAAGTGTATGTATTACTTTTGTTGATCATATGATCTAAAGATTCATGTGGGTTCTCATTGACTTTATCATTCCCTAGATAAGGTTACTCCTAATAGAGATTCCATTCAGAGTCATCTCAAAGTAGTTTTTGAAACTATTCCTTTGGATTAGGGCTTATTTTATACACACATGAAACTTCATCTAGGGTCATGTGTTTATGATATTCAAATGTTTTTAATAGTAAAGCCTTTGTTATTCTAGATGTGATAATGACTGAGAATATTTGAATGGCTATATTTTCAATTTGTCTTCTTTGATTATGCTTTCCCTTAGAGAAATTTAGAAAGATTTAAACACTTTATCATCAGTATGATTGATTTCTTCAAAGAATTGGAAGGAATCTTTGTGAAAAATCATTTGGGGATAAGAAGGGATTTTTATGAAGAAAGGTCAATAGTCAAAGAACAAGAATGTGGGGAAAATGGGAAACATACAAGAGTCAAATAACCTTGAATGATGTAGTCCTCACCAAAGCTTCAAAACAATCAATTAATGTATATTTTTTCATTGCAATTTTAAATGTGCACTCTACTCGATAAAACCAAAAAAAGAAGCAACATAACACCCACAATAGAAAGATGGATAAAAGTATACTAGCTCATTTTGAATTTTAGAGGCATGACTCCCTCATAGAAGATATAAAAGGATTTCAAATCTAAATTCTTTCAACTAGAAATTGGAGGTGTATGATTATGCACATGAAACAAATAAACTAAACTACCAACAAAGTGAAAGATAAATGTAAATGAAATACAATTCATCTATATATAATGGGGCTAAGCCATGGAAAGGGGGGAGTGATTTTGTAGAACATATAACTATTATACAAAGATAACATATGGCACACAATTGAAAAAATATCCATAAGTAACCCATAAATTACATAGGAACAAAGACACAAAGTTACATCACTAAATCACTATTATATTCATATGCAAAGTAAAAGAGCATAGTATTTCCATTATAGATATCAAAATAAAAGTTCCCTTATTAAAAAAAATTCTTTCTCTTTCCATTATTTCCCCCTCCCCACTTATGTTTACAAAATTCCCCTATATAGCACCATGCAAAATTTACAAAAGGAAACTATATGCATTTTTTTGTCAAGAAAGGTAATGGTTAGATTCCATCCAAAGCTACTTGAACACCCTCTTTGTTTCCTACTTCCTCACCTTTTTTTGGTTTCAAATGTAGCAAATTTAGGAGGTATATCATGAATTCCTAGGCCCTTTCATCCTCTACATCTTCCATTGTAAAACCAAAATCATGATCTCTTTCTTATTCTATTACATAAATTCATTCTGGTAATAGTCAAGAATGGTGCTCAAGTCCCAAGTAGCTCTATAAAGGTGGAAAGAATATCATATTTCTCCCTTATCTTGATATTTGAAAGATTGGGCCAATGCATAGGAGGAGGGTCATCATGATTATATTCATATAGAAGTGGAATTCCCATCTTAGAAAAAAGAGAGGTTTTGAATTGATAGAGTTCAAAAGATGATTCTTGAAAAATAAAATTGCATTTAAGATAGACCTAATTAACTCATTAATGAAACCAACACACATAAAATTAAGTTTTTGTACTACACCACCTCTTTAAAAGACTTAATTTAACTATTTAAAAAAAACAAGCTTCATGTAAAAGATTGCCTCTATATTGGTTCATTTAATGCAAAAATATTCTACAATGTCATTTCCTTGGGGAGTTCACTAGCAAGAGGAACTTACTTACCAAGATTACAAAGCATAGACCAAAATTTACCAACTTAGGGTAACAAACAACTAGGTGACATAGTGATTGGTTCATGAGGATAATAAAGATTCAAAGAAAAGTTATGGCTTCTAAGGTTACTGTAAGTGTCAACTAGGAAAAAATTTAGGTTATGACATGGGGTTGTTGGAATTATGACATATTTGTCATTAGTTACAACACTTATTCAATTTTGAATGCTTACTGAGCTCATCACTCAGTCTATAGTTTATACGGAGTATTCCTTTGGAAACTAAGCATATGGGCAGTTCAATAGTGTTTACCAAGTTCATAATGGTTACTGAGTAGAATAGTATTCTCCAAGCAATTAGTGGTCATCGAGCTTCATAGTGTTTACCAAGTTCTCAGTGTTCACCAAGTCATTAGTTGAAATTAGTGTTTATTAGTGATCAAGATAAATGAAGGACTTAGTGTTTACCGAGTGATCAAGGTAAACGAAGGACTTAGTGTTTACCAAGTGATCAAGGTAAACAAAGGAACCAATTTTTACCAAGTGAAGAAGGTTATCAATGGATTCAATTTTTACCGAGTAACACAATATTCACCGAGTCACCAATAGTTGTTGTTAATGCTTACAATGATCACTTCTGGTGATCTGCCCTGTTAGGAGCAAGTAGGATTGCTAGATCCACCTTGTTAGAGGATTTACAAACATACAATAAAGTATGCACTCTGTTAGGAGATTTACAAAAGACTGTTAAGTCTACCCTGTTAAAGGATTAGTATGGACCATAAATCTACTCTTATCCAGTGCATGACAATGTAGTGTATTGTAGTGGATGCTAAGTATCAGAAGGTCACCAAGTCAGCTTGAGGAACTTGAGTTTTCTACTATTTGGCCAACTTAGTAATGTTTTGTTCACTTGTGTTTGGTCGACCTTGCCAGTGTAAATATTAGAATGGTATATATGTAATGTATTATGTCATTTTTAAAAGATGATGAAATGTTGTGTATCATTGTATGGTGTTGTATTGTAATATTTTGAGAAGAATAAAATTGAATCAACAACAGAACAGAGGAATACAACAAGGTCAACATAGATGTAGAAAAGTTATATCTATCACATTAGGTGATCAGTGCATAAAGGATCTTATTAACAATCAGTTGTAACCAGATCCACTGCTTCATCGTAACAGGTGAATTAGTTTGTAAATCCTTTAACAGGGTAGACTTAACAGTCTTTTGTAAATCTCCTAACAGAGTGCATACTTTATTGTATGTTTGTAAATCCTCTAACAAGGTGGATCTAGCAATCCTACTTGCTCCTAACAGGGCAGATCACCATAAGTGATCATTGTAAGCCTTAACAAGCCAACTTTATATTGTAGTATTGAAGTTTTGTGGGCATCATCCCCACCCCAGTTTTACTTTCTAATTGGAAGGTTTCTGGGTCATCAAATTAGTGTGGTCATGTGTTATGAATTTTTATCTTTTCATGCATATAGTAGATTAGATGGATGAATGGTGAATATGTTATTGACTTGAAGTTTTAGAGTTATTGATTCACCCCTCCCCTCTTAGTAACCTTGTTAGTCTTGATTATTTCCAACAATTGGTATTAGAGCATTGTGGTTCTCAGGATAAAGTTTGACAGCTTGAGCAAAGATCAAGGACAATGGAGATATTCAGACTTGACAAATCTATTGAGAATGAAAAGCTAGATTTGGAAATGGCCATGGCTCAACTCAAAGAAGCAAAGGAGCATCTTTCTCAATCTCTAAAAAGAAGAAAAGAACTTGCAAGACAAATGAATGATCATCAGTATGTTGAAGAAAATATTGAAGACCTTTTACCATCAATAGCTTAAATGAAGCTAATGAAGCAATCAAGGAACTCCTAGCAAAGAATGGTTCTCTACAGGAAGAAGTAAGAAAGCTTAAAAAAGAACAAGAAATCCAATCCATTAGGCTATGTGAAGTTTTGGAATAGAGAAACAAGGCAAATGAAGACTTAGAGGTAAGAAATAATCAATCCCTTCAGCATGAAAATCTTATAGGTCAACTATCTAATGCAAATGAAGAAATTGTGAATTTAAGATCTGAGAATGAAAGTTTGAGAAATGATTTAATCACTAAAAGACAAATCAATGCAAGCTTACAAAGTGATCTAAGATCTAAAAGACAAATCAATGAAATTTTGGAAAATGAATTAAATATTGAAAAGCAAGTCAATGAAAGGATGATAAAATCTCAAACAAATGTGGATCAATTGAATCAACAAAATGAGTAGAATCTTCATAGACAAAAAGGTAAAGCAAGCCTTGGATACAATGAAGAAGGTGAATCTTCCAAACAAGGTGCCCAAAGGAATCAAAGACCCACTTGCAATCACTATGGCAAGATAGGCCATACATCTAATAGATGTTGGAGCAATGGTAAAGGGAAATTCAATGGTAAATGCTACAATTGAAATCAGCATGGTCACAAAGCTAATGAATGCAAAGAGAAACCAAAATTTCAAGGCAAATGTAACAAATACAAGAAACAAGGTCACAAGACATCTGAGTGTAGATCTAAATCATTCAATCCAACAGAAAAAATTGTCAAAGCATTATTTGGTTGGGACTACAATACTTGGTGCAGATGTCACTATTGTGGAGAATATGGACACATTGGAGTAAACTGTACAAGGCATGACCTAAGGAAGAAAGATACTACCATAAGATGTTATACATGTATCAAACTTGGTCATATATCCAAGAATTTCATGAACATAGGAAGAGTTGAAGATGAAAAGAAAGCCAGAGCTGACAACATTCAAAAATAGATGAGACAACAGTGGATTCCTAAATCTATCAAACCAGAAAGTTCAAATGATGGCAATGTCACTCAAGAAGTGGGTGACTCCACCATTTCTAATTAGACCCATCAAGAAGGATTAGGGACTGCATCTTCAAGCTATATCCTAAGCAGTTCCAGAATGAAGGAGTGCAAATGACAAATCAATATTTCAGATACAAGACATAGTTCACTGTGATGCATCTACCGAGCAAGGTTGGTCTCAGACTTAACCAAGCTAGGTCGGGAATATGAAAGGTTTTGTTTGTTCATCAAGTTTCAAGGTTTACTGAGTAAATTGGTGACTATCTGACAAACCCTAGGTCATCTCAGCTACCTTCTTACTTGAGCATTAATGGAAAATGTTTCATCAAAAGGGAAAAATTTGATCTCATTTTTCACCACGAATTTAGAATATATAGAGCGAAGAGATTTCCAAGAGCACGCAAGTGAGTTCAAGCAATTTGAAGTGATTTTCTAGCGAAGAATTTTTTTTACAAAATCGTTCACTCACTGAACAGTAATGGCATCTGCGAGCACCAGTAGTAGCAAGGTGAAGAGGGGCTATGAAATGATTGTGAAGGGAGTCAAATGGAAAGCACCTAGCTTCAAGCTCATTCCCACCATAGCTGAATCACTCGACCCGCATGGAGCTCAATCATGAATTCCACCAAAGGTACTCCTTGTTAACTATATTCATACTCATTTTAAGTGCAATATTCAAGAAATTGGTACATTAGAAATGGATAGTGCCCTAGCCGAGTTATGTGTGGATGGAACTCTCAAACCCAAGCACAAGCATCTGGAAACCAAAGGTTTGACCCATATCTCGCACTTGCCAAGGAACTTTCAAATGAAATGGATAAGATACATTTTAAGTCGTGTGCATAATGATCAGTTGTGGTTAGAGCAACCCGTCATGATAATGAAAAAGATGATTCATAAGATCATGGGTTTACCTATGTTAAGCAAATCCAAAACCACTAAAACCCTAAGTCGGGATGAACTTCAGAAGTTAACTCTAGCTGAATGGGATGGCAGAGGACTAAAACTTAACAATGTATTAGATATAGAGCTAAGATTTGGAATTCATTTAATTGCATATAAGATGTATAGTTCCAACATATTGAATAGTGTGCCCTGTGAAGCTGTGGACTTAGCATATAAGGCTATGAAGAAGAATATGGAATTCGACCTAGCAGATGTACTATTGAAAAAATTCAACAAAAATATGGATAGCATAAGGACTTCAAAGAGAAACCCTTGTAAATTTGGTTCTTTGTTAACTTGTTTATTTTTCTATGTGCAAAAGTTTTTCCCTTCTAAAGGTATAGTAGTATAGAGAAAGGATGTTCCAATTTTGTATCAGATTAATGAATTCATTGCAGAAATGGGCAATTTTTTTGATAAAATAATGGATATCTATTTTGAAGATTTCAAAGAGAGAATGAACAACAGGTTTAGAATTCCCCCTAAGCTTGTTGAGGACTATAGAGATGATGTATGCTTCATGGTTGACTGTGACAAAGTGTATATACAGGCAGCCATACTTCGAGTGGCATGGGTAAAACCATTTCCTTATGAGCTAAATATTGATGAAGCAAGAGATATAATTGAGGCACTGATGAATGAGCTAGCTATTCCCAATATTCCAGCATTCGGTACCTATGATGAGGCAAAAGCAAGAATTGAACTTGAAATCAAGCTGCCTCAAGAAATTAACAAAGGAAAGAGGAAAATTGCTAAGTTAAAAATTGATATTGGCCCTCTTATGCTTACTGAAGGAAAAGATGAAGATGTAGAAGAAGAAGAATCTGAAAGAGAGGAATCAGAAAAGGAGGTAGAGCCTGTAAAGAAGAAAGGTAGGGTAATCATTACCAAACCTCAGGCAATATTTTCAAGGAGAACAAGGAAAGGAAATAAGGAAAGTAAAGTTGTGTTTAACAAGCCTACTCTCACATTTGAAGATAGGCTAAAACAACTCAAAATTGGTGTAGGAATCAGCAACTTTAAAGCCTTAAAGTATGAACCAAGGACTCCTGTTGAGTAAAAGGAAATTGAAGATCTGGTAATGGAGAATTTGGGCACTTGGAAATTCTTCCCAGGCCAATTTGTCTCCCAAATTCCTGCAATATTGTTTGATAAAATAAAGGTAAGATGGGAGATCACCGAGCAAACTGTTAGAGACATTTTTGAACAGAAATTGAGAGAACTGGTACCTAGCCTGACAAATGTAGAAATCAAAATGGAAATGAAGGATCAGGAAGGAAGAATGAATATGAGATTCAATACATGTCTCATATTGTTAAAGAATATAGAACCAGTTGTTAAGAATGCAACTGATGTTTGGAATGATACTTATAAACTGCATAAGCCAAGTGATGAACCTGTTGAAATCAAGGATGATGACAATGATGATATGGATGATGAGCAAGGTAATGATTCCATCTCCATGGATGTAACTGATGAAGATCTCCAGCAATTATTGAAGGAGAAGGAAGAAGAAGAAAAGGAGGAAGAAGCAGTTGAGGTGGAGGATGACCAAATGAAAATTGCAGCAGTAGTCATTGCATCTCCTCCTCACACTCCACCAAAATCTGTTACTATAGAGACAGCTTCCACTAGTGAGATTGTGACCACTACAACCACATCAATTGCTCAATCTTCACCAGTCTCCTCCTAGCTCCAGGTATTCCCAATGCAAGTGCCAAGCACTTCATCTACTGAGTTGTAGGCAACTTCTTCAATTACCGAGTCATCCACTACAATAGCAAGCACATAAGGTATATCAAATCCTCCTGTAGTATGTACAGTAAGTTTTCCAGTTTGATCTCCAATTATGTCAACATCAGCTACATTAGCACCAATTTTTGCACCAATAAGTTCTCCAATTGTGAATATTCTGATATGCACATCAATTTTGGGAGGTATATCAATTTTGGATACAGTTAGCACTTCTCTTAGTCTTCCTTTAGTTGGTCCTATTCTAGTTTTGACAGCCAGTCTAGCCTCATCAACCATTGTCTCTATTTTCAAAGGAAAAGATGTTAGCACAACAGAAAAACCAAAGACTCCATTAAAATTTTTGCTTACAAGAAAGACAGTGGATGAGGATGTAGACTTGGATAAAGAAATTGTCATTCCCAAGATAGATATGGATACTGCTTCAGTTGATGAACTAAGACTTCTCAGTTAGCGCATAGAACTAAAGGAAAAGAATAAAAAACTAAGGAATGAGAGAGATAGAGAGTTTAATATTATTGAAGGAGCAAAGAATATTATTACTAAGGCTATAGGTGTTGATGTTGATACTTCTCAACAAATTTTGTTACAATTAGAAGAGGCAGTTAATAAATTCAATGAGGATATCTCTGGTCAAGAAAAGTTGATGGAGAAGGTAGAAAAAAAGTTTGATAATAAGGTGCTTGAGCACATTGCTCAGCATATAGCAATAAAATAGATTGAATTAACCACAGTTTTGGCCAACATTGAATTTTTTTTAAATAATGTAACATCTCTTTTTGCTAAGCTTTTTGATGTTACTGATACTAAGGAGATAAGAGAGAAATTGAATAAGATAGATGAGGATCTGAAAGCAAGTGTACAAAAGCTAAAGTTTGACCCTAGTTCAAGCTCATCTCATCACCTTAGAATCAAATTTTTGTCAGAGAAGCAGGAAGAGTTTCTTAGAGAAGAAGGAAGGATTCAGTCTACACTATTAGATATCTAGAACATGATTCTTCCTATCATGGACACAATGTAGAAACATATTGCATACTCCAAAAGATTGATCCATGACAACAATTTCTCTGTTGCAGACCATATGATTGAACTTTCTACAGAAGTTCAAGTAGCTTTATCCACATGCAAAATCTTGTAAGAGAATTGGGATAAGACTCTGCAACTCATTCTCAAGGTAGATTCTAAGTTTATCTCACATTTTGGTGTCTCTATGTAAATACATTATTTTATTCTTTGGCATTATTGTCAAAAAGGGGGAGAAAGAGATACTCAGAAAGAGATATTGGTAAGATTAATGTACAAAAGGGACAAAGAGATACTATGAATAAAAGTCATATAACTCATGTAAATACCTTGTGTATATTGTATGGGGGAGTTATATGTAAGGAAGCCATGTATATTCAGTAGAATCAAACGTCAGTATGTCAGATGTTGTATATAAGTTTTGGCTCATAAGTTTTTTTGTCACTAATGCCAAAGGGGGAGATTGTTGGAATTATGATATATTTGTCATTAGTTACAACACTTATTCAATTCTGAATGCTTACCGAGCTCATCACTCAGTCTATAGTTTATACTGAGCATTCCTTTGGAAACTGAGCATATGGGCAGTTTAGTAGTGTTTACCAAGTTCATAATGGTTATCAAGCAGAATAGTGTTCTCCAAGCAGTTAGTGGTCACCGAGCTTCACAGTGTTTACCAAGTTCTAAGTGTTCATTGAGTCATCAGTTGAAATTAGTGTTTACTGAGTGATCAAGTTAAACGAAGGACTTAGTGTTTACCGAGTGATCAAGGTAAATGAAGGACTTAGTGTTTACCGAGTGATCAAGGTAAATGAAGGAATCAATTTTTACCAAGTGAAGAAGGTTATCAATGGATTCAATTTTTACCAAGTAACACAAAATTCACTGAGTCACCAATGCTTATTGAGTTTCAAACTACTTAGAGTGATTAGTATGGACCGAGTCTCTACTCTTACCGAGTGCATGATGATGCAGTGTATTTTAGTGGATGCCAAGTATCAGAAGGTCACCAAGTCAGCTTGAGGAACTCGAGTTTTCTACTATCTGGCTAACTCAGTAATGTTTTGTTCACTTGTGTTTGGCCAACCTTGACAGTGTAAATATTAGAATGGTATATATGTAATGTATTATGTCATTTTTAAAAGATGATTTAATGTTTTGTATCATTGTATGGTGTTGTATTGAAATATTTTGAGAAGAATAAAAGCAAATCAGTAGTAGAAAAGAGGAATACAACAAGGTCAACATAGATGCAAAAAAGTTATATCTATTACATCAGGTGATCAGTGCATAAAGGATCTTATCAGCAATAAGTTGTAACCAGATCCATTGCTTCATCCTAACAGGTGAATTAGTTTGTAAATCCTTTAACAGGGTAGACTTAACAGTCTTTTGTAAATCTCCTAACAGAATGCATACTTTATTGTATGTTTGTAAATCTTCTAACAAGGTGGATCTAGCAATCCTACTTGCTCCTAACAGGGCAGATCACCAGAAGTGATCATTGTAAGCCTTAATAGGCCAACTTTATACTATAGTATTGAAGTTTTGTGGGCATCATCCCCACCCCAATTTTACTTTCTAATTGGAAGGTTTCTGGGTCATCAAATTAGTGTGTTTCATGTGTTATGCATGTTTATCTTTTCATGCATATAGTAGATTAGATGGATGAATGGTGAATATGTTATTGACTTGAAGTTTTAGAGTTACTGATTCACCCCTCCCCTCTCAGTAACCTTGTTAGTCTTGATTATTTCCAACAGGGGTGGTTTGGCAACTTTGATGGGTGAGAAGGAAAGTTTCAAAACAAAAGAGGGTTAAAAAAAATAACTAACATATAGTTAAATTTATTAGCCCCTATTTCACCACTAAATTTTTTGGTAAACTTGACACCCTATACCTCTTTATGTTATCCTTGAGTTAGTTGTTTCTTTCTTGAGGGTCTCTCTTATTGTACCCCTTTCTCTTTGAATTTGATTGTGTTAGGTTTCTATCTTCTTTTGGTGAACAAAACTTGTCTCTTCTTTTTGACTTTGGAGTTAGATCCTATGGTATTTCTTTGAATTTCTTTAGAGTTAGATTTAGGTATATTGTATGGTTAGATCTCTTATTTTATAGTCCCTTTTTACATTGATATTTTGTAGTTAGATCACATCAGAGTTTCCCTTTTCGATCTCCCCTCTTATGATCTTTACTATATTAAGTCTAATCCTCTCATAAGGAGAAGCTATATACTCATGGGATCTTTTAATCATGATTTATTTTTTCTTCAAAGAATCCATGATGATAACATCATTTTTCCTCAAGATATCAATCCTATTATGGATAATAACTCTTCTCCTAGACTCTCATGATTAAGGTAAAACCCCAGGAGTTCCTTCTTCCAAATCTTATAAGCTCTCTAATGAGTTTGATAATTTGGGCTTGTGCCATAAAACTAATCTCTTAATAGTATTATCATTTTTTAGAATGTTAAGAAACTGATGAATTATAATGATAATAATAGTTACATCTTATATGGTATACCTCACCTTATTAACACTTATGCTAAGGGTATGTGTAGGATCATGGTGTGCGAAAAGTGGCGATTTGAAAAATATGTAGTTCTAAAACGCCTCAAAATATTTCAAAATCTATTCCAACTTTTTTCCCACTCATCTTGATACCAAAAAAAAAATAATAATGCCTTTATAAGGCCTACTATATCTTTTGATACCAACCCTACATGGTCAACTTTAAAAATGTCTCCAAAATGTATTTTTGGCTTGTTCTTGTGTGTTTTTTTACTTCAAACATGTAGCTAATGACCTTTTTTCACCAAAATTTGATGAAATAAAAAGGGTTTCTTAAGAATGTTCTTATCTTTCTATAAATGTAGGGTTTGTCAAATTATGATTTTAGTATGTAATTATTACTTATTCTCTAATGGAGTTACATATAAAGTGTTGATTGACACAATGCTTGAAAACAACTATAACTTTTAAATGGTAAAACATTTTTAAAATTCAAAAATTGCATCACATTCTATGCTTCTTCTACTATAAGGGAAAGAATGACAATTGAGATTTTGTTTAGCTTTGAATTAGTTGTGGTTAGACACGAGAGTCTTTTTATTCAAAAAATATATAGTAGAAAATTCATAACTAATTATTTTTTTAGAATAAAAATAGCCAAGAAAATGTGTCACATCCAAGCATGAGTCTACTTCTTATGTCTAGAATATTATTAACAAATATTTTCATTTGATTTTGATTAAGGTGGTCAGATATACATCTACTTCTTAATTTGATCCTAAAATTTTTCTACTATATCATTAAAACTCAAAATTTTGACCAATCAATTTTTTTTAATTTTTTTTCAAATAAGGCCTAGTCATTTAGAAACTAAATTGTATTTGGGTAAGTGCACAAAGTTGTGGTGCCAAAAGGGGGGTATAAGTGGACTCCTTTTTCCTAAAATCTGCAAATTTTGAACTTCAACAAGAATTTGAAGATAGTTATGCTCAAAATTTTCAAATATGACAAAAAAAAAAGTCGTAGTCCTTTGAATCTAGTTCCTAAACTACTAATTTTTTTTCAAAATGGTTTAGTTTTAGGTCCTCAAAAAGGGGGGCCACAAAAAGTGGTACTGTTTATTCCAAAAAAACATAGCATAGTACAAAGTGTGGCCCCCCAAAAATTTTAACTTTTTTTTTGAAAATTTTTAATCACTCTAGTCAAAAGTTACTTAACACTATGTAGTTTATCCCAGATTTTTTGAGTAATTTTATAATGTCTATTTTTTTTTAATGAATTTTTTAACTAGACACATCCCAAAAACGTGAAATATCTATGTGCTCCCCCTAGAAATAATTGAAAACTAATCTAAAATCAAAACTTTTTTTTTCAAAGTATGTAGAATGGAGTCTAGTTTCTAAAAAACTAAGTTGTTACAAAATTTGATGAATGAGCTAAAATCTATAGCCCAATTAGTACGTGGTGGTTTTTGACAAAAAATGAACATACATTCAAAAGAAATTATAGATGAAAGGCTTGAAATAGTTCAAATTAAATATAAATTATATGGTTAGATAGCTAACATAGAGACCAATAATGCTATGTAACCTGATCTTATCGATACCCGACCATGAGAAATCTTGAAGGGGAGCACAAAAGAAAAAACAATCATTTTTTGTATGTTTGCTGGAAAACACGTCTCAGGCCTGTTCATCAAATCCAAACCTTTGGGTTGGATCTCCAAGGCAAAACCAAGCCTTAGGCTTGGGTTTGATTAAGGTTTAAATAGCACGCGCTATTTAAACCTCAGCTCTAAATAGTGTGTGCATGCTATAGGGCGTAAGCACTATAGTGTGCACACACTATTAAGATGTAAGTTGCAAAAGAGAACTAGGTGGGGGGGGATAGGGGAATGGCTATGTGTGTGCATGAAAGAGATAGAGAGAAAGTAGGGGATAGGAGAGGGGAGAGAGTACAGGATGGGAGAGAGAAAGTGAGAAAGAGTAGGGGTGGCAAAGAAAGTATAGGATGAGAGAGAGAGAGTAGGGGTGGAAAAGAGAGGAAGTCTGAGAGAGAGTACAGGTGGAAAAGAGAGAGTGCGGGATGGGGGAAAGAGATTTAAAGTAGGGGATGGGAGAGAGAGGAAGTGTGAGAGAGAGTATAGGTTGGGAGAGAGAGATTAAGAGTAGGGGATGGAGGAGAGAGAGAGTAGGTGATGGGAGACAGAGTGGGAGAGGAAGAACTTGAGAGAGAGGAGGATGGGAGTGCATGTGTGTGAAAGAGAGAGAGTATGGAATGGGAGAGGGGGAAGACAAAGTAGCTCAAGAGAGAGTAGGGGATGGAAGAGAGAGTAGGCAATGGGAGAGGGAGTGGGAGAGGGGGAGACAGGGGGGAATAGAAATGTGTGTAAGAGAGAAAGAGAGAGAGAGAGAGAGAGAGAGAGAGAGAGAGAGAGAGAGAGGAGGGGATAGGAGAGAGTGTGAAAATTTAAGAGAGACTAGAGGGTAGCAGAGAGAGAGAGAGTGGAGAGGGAGAGAGTAAGAGTGAGAGTGAGAGAGAGAGTAGGCAGTGGGAGAGGGAGTGGGAGAGGGAGAGCAAGTGAGAGAAAAAGTAGGAGATGGAAGAGGAGAGAGGGGGGATGGGTGTGTGTGTGTCAAAGAGAGAGAGTCAAGAATGAGAGAGGGGAGAGAGAGATAGAGAGAGTAGGCAATGGTAGAGGGATGGGAGAGAGAGGGAGAGAGAGAGAGAGAGAGAGAGAGAGAGAGAGAGAGAGAGAGAGTAGGTAGTGGGAGAGGGAGTGGGAGGGAGAGAGAGGAGGAATGGAAGCATTTAAGAGAGATAGAGTAGGGGATGGGAGAGAGTAGGCAGTGGGACAAGGACTGTGAGAGAGAGAGAGAGGGGGGGAATGGGAATGTCTATTTATTTATAAGAGAGATAGAGTAAAGGATGGGAGAGAGTGTGAGAGTTTGAGAGAAAGTAGTAGGGGATGGGAGAGAGAGTGAGAGTAAGGGATGGGAGAGAGAGAGAGAGAGAGAGAGAGAGAGAGAGAGAGAGAGAGAGAGAGAGAGTAGAGAGGAAGAAAGAGAACTTGAGAGAGATAGACAATAGGCAGTAGGAGAAGGAGTGGGAGAGGGAGAGAAATAGGGGGGATGGGAGTGTGTGTGATAGATGTAGAGTAGGGGATGGGAGAGAAGAAGAAGAGTGGGGGGATAAGAGTGTGTGTATCTATGAAAGTGAGAGAGTAGGAGATGTGAGAGAGTGTGAAAGTGTGAAAGTAGGGGGTGGCAGAGAGAGAGTACGATGATGGGGGAGAGAAAGTAGGTGATGGGAGAGGAAAAGAGAGAGGGGGGATGGGAGTGTGTGTGTGTAAGAGAGATAGAGCTGGGGATGGAAGAGAGTGTGAGAGTGTGAGAGTAGGGGGTAGATGAGAGAGAGAGAGTACGACAATGGGGGAGAGAAAGTAGGCGATGGGAGAGGGAAAGAGAGAGGGGGGATGGGGGTGTATGTGTAAGAGAGATAGAGTAGGGGATGGGAGAGAGTGAGAGTGTGAGAGAGTAGGGGATGGGAGAGAAGAGAGAGAGTAGGGGATGGGGGAGAGTGTGAGAGTGTGAGAGAGTAGGGGATGGGAGACGAGAGAGAGAGCAAGGGATGAGGGAGAGAAAGTAGGTGGTGGGAGAGAGAGTAGGAGAGGCAGAGAGAGCTTGTACAAGATGGGAGAGAGAGATAGAGTAGAGAGGGAGAGAGAGAACTCGAGAGAGAGAGAGATAGTAGGTAGTAGTAGTGTGAGTGTGAGAGAGAGTAGGGGGTGGTAGAGAGAGTACAACGATGGGGGAGAGAAAGTAGGCAGTGGGAGAGGGAGAGAGAGGGGGAATGGGAATGTGTGCAAGAGTGACAAATTAGGGGATGAAAGAGAAGAGAGAGAGTAGGGGATTGGGGAGAGAAATTAGGTGGTAGGAGAGGGAGAGAGATAGGGGGGATAAGAGTGTGTGTGAGAGGTCTAAAGAGCTAAGGATGGGAGAGGAGAGGGGGTGAGAGAGGTAGAGAGAGTAGGTGGTGGGAGAGGGAGAGTGAGAGAGAGTAAAGGATGGGAGAGAGTAGGAAGAGAGAGGGAGGGGATGGGAGAGAGAGTAGGGAGGATAGAGAGTAGGGAGGATGGGGAGTGATGTGTTTTGAGAAAGTAGGGGGTGGCAGAGAGAGAGTACGATGACGGGGGAGAGAAAGTAGGTGGTGGGAGAGGAGAAGAGAGAGGGGGGATGGGAGTGTGTGTGTAAGAGAGACAGAGTAGGGGATGGGACAGAGTGTGAGAGTGTGAGAGTAGGGGGTGGCAGAGAGAGAGAGTAGGACGATGGGGGAGAGAAAGTAGGCGATGGGAGAGGGAAAGAGAGAGGGGGGGATGGGGGTGTATGTGTAAGAGAGATAGATTAGGGGATGGGAGAGAGTGAGAGTGTGAGATAGTAGGGGATGGGAGAGAGTGAGAGTGTGAGAGAGTAGGGGATGGGAGAGAAGAGAGAGAGTAGGGGATGGGAGAGAAGAGAGAGAGTAGGGGATGGGAGACGAGAGAGAGAGAGAGCAGGGGATGGGGGAGAGAAAGTAGGTGATGGGAGAGAGAGTGGGAGAGGCAAAGAGAGCTTGTACAAGATGGGGGAGAGAGAGTAGAGAGGGAGAGAGAGAACTTGAAAGAGAGAGATAGTAGGTAGTAGTAGTGTGAGGGTGAGAGAGAGTAGGGGGTCGTAGAGAGAGTATGACGATGGGGGAGAGAAAGTAGGTGGTGGGAGAGGGAGAGAGAGGGGGAATGGGAACGTGTGTAAGAGAGACAAAGTAGGGGATGGGAGAGAAGAGAGAGATTAGGGGATGGGGGAGAGAAATTAGGTGGTAGGAGAGGGAGAGGGAGAGGGATAGGGGGATAAGAGTGTGTGTGAGAGATTTAAAAGAGTTGGGGATAGGAGAGGAGAGGGGGTGAGAGAGGTAGAGAGAGTAGGTGGTGGGAGAGGGAGGGTGAGAGAGAGTAAAGGATGGGAGAGAGTAGGAAGAGAGAGAGGGAGGGGATGGGAGAGAGAGTAGGGAGGATAGAGAGTAAGGAGGATGGGGAGTGATGCAATTTTGAGATAGTGCATACGCACTATAGTGCATACACGCTTTATAGTGCGTACATGCTATAGTGCGTACGCACTATCTCAAATCACCAAAAAATGGTCAAAAACCAACCTTGGGGCCCATTTCATCCATTTTTAACTTTTGGTCTGTTATGCTCTCTGTTATTTCGACAAAAAATACGGGTTTCAACATCTAACAAACACTATTTCAACACTTTTGTAAGCTAGCAAACACCAAATTCAATCATTGGATACGTGATTTGAAGAATTTTTGAATATTCTTTTAATAGAAAAGGTTAGTGCAATCCATTTTAAATATTGTTTGTCAATATATAGATACAAATTTGATTATAATTTGATATGTTATGTAATATATAGTGAATTCATTAAAAATTGTATATTTGAATGAAATGTTATTTCGAAATGGTTAGAAATTTGACAAGTCATTTGATATATATTGTGTATTCATTCAAATAATTATAATTTTTATATGTAATTGAATAATTTGTAATTTACACATTTTAAGTGATTCGGATGTTTGAATAATTTGACATGTAGAAATCATCATCATGCCAAGGAAGAAACCAAAGATTCAAACAAATGTAGATAGGGAGAGAGATTTGACAATTAAAAGAGATAAAATGAAATTACTACGTGAACAAAGAAAATTGCAAAGCAATGATGAAGAATTAACTTTCGAAGAGGATCAAGAACCACCAATACAAAGAAACAAGGAGGAAGAATTAGAAAGACAAAGAGAACGAATGAGATTGTTACGCTCAAGAAGACAATTGAATTGTGAAGCTACACCATCCTCCAATGTTGGAGTCATATTGTACGCTACACCATCTTTGAATGTTGGAGTCATATAATCCACTACACCATCTTCTAATGTTGAAGTCATATCATCCTCTCATGTTGAAGAGACACTGATTTATAGATCTGATGATATACACACTCCATCATGTCATGTTGAAAGCACAACATCAACACATCAAGTAGGTGATATTCCATCTTTTACATCTTATTGCCAAGGCGCATCATCTTCAGTTCAAGGTACGCAATACACTCAACCTTATATTGATGTTCAAAATGTTGAGAGAATTGAAGAGATTAGAACACCTTCTAGAATTCATTTTAGAAAATGAAAATATTTGATTGATATTGATATTAACATTTTGAAATCAATGCCTGACAAGATTAGCAAGCGTACTTGTCAAAGAAAAGTTAATCATATGTGGAGATTATTTTTTGAAGAATTAAATATTACAGTCAATGCCAATTATTTGTTGAAATGATGAGGAATTTGAAATTTAGACCTATCATGAAGATTCTTGGGCTAAGAACGATGGATGATTAAAATGAAAAAAATATTGTAAAGAATTTAATGAGTGCTTATGACAAAGTGGGTTCTAAATCACACACCAAAGATAGTAATATCACAAGACGAGTACTCACATCGACAATAGTAAGTAGCCAAATGAAGAAAGCTTGACTCATGAGAAAGACAAGAAAAACATTAAAAATTGGTAGAGGTACCTTAAGGAGAGCCATGCTAAGGTGTGAGAAATTAGAAGATCCAACAAAAAATGAGTTATGGACATTTAGCAGTAGACTACCGCGAAAGGATAAAGAAATTAGTGAAGCCTTGAAATCATTGATCAAAGATTTTTGGAAAAATAACACATGTGTTTCTCCTAATCAAAGAGATGTTGTAAGAAGGAGGATTGGTAGCTAAAATCGCGAGCCACATGCGAAACATTTTTTGGACTCAACTCAGACACAATTTTTTGCAAAATTTATTGGCATGTATCCTCAAATTAGAATAAGTCAAAGATTTTTTGATACGGGTAAACCTTTTTATGTGAAAATAAATCACACATGCACAACTTGTTGTTGTAGGATACATATTGAATTTTCTAACCATTTTGATGTTTTTAGGCACATATGTGTAGTTTTGCATTCTCAATTTTTTTTGCAGGATTGTGACATAAAAGAGCCAGCAAGATCTTCAAGGGAATTCATATCCAACATTTTATGTGAAATAGGGGACGGCCAAAAATTTTACAAGACATCATGCTTGGATGGTACGTGCTTATTTTTTGGTTCTTTGCAACTTTTATCAACTTGTCAACATATGGATAGTACACATGCAATTGGAAATGAAATAGTAGATTACAAAAAATTCAAGATAGTGACATATGCTCTAAAAGATGGGAAACATGGTAAAAGATGTGATCTAGTTATTGAAAAGATTCCAGTGTATGAGTTCATGAAGATTTTTCATGAAAAGATTATGTACGAGTATGCATGGCATACTCATAGAGCTCGATGGTTGGATTTGCAATTCAAGTTGTGCAAGGATACGTTTCCATTGGATACCATTGTTTCGGTTGTAGATTTTGTAGAGAACTACACACTACAACCACAAAATGAGGTGCAAGCAAAGTATTATACATCTCAATAGGTTTCTATATTTGTTCACATAACATTCATGCATTCACCTACAAGTACAGAGGATGACAGGAAGATTTTGAGGGAGTAACATTTTACCATCAACGATGATCGATCACATTCTATGGAGTTTGTACATGGTTGTTTTCAACTATTTTATGGAGATTTGGCTAATGGGGGCATATCATATCGTCAACAAATTATTTGGTCAGACAATTGTGCATCTCAATTCAAGAATGCACGGATGTTCTATTGGTTGAGCAGGATGCACAATTTGTGTAGAATTCAATATATGTAGAATTTCACAGAGGCTGGTCATGGTAAGGGAGAGCACGATGGTGTAGGCACATGCATTAAAAGAGCGTTGGCTCATGAAGAACTAAAGTACAAAGATGGAGCAATATTGATAGATGCAAAATCCATCGTCCAATGGTGTAACGCTACAATGGGTCTAGGTAAGGAAGGTGAGTCTACAGTTTGTAGATTTTTTTGGTTGATAGATAATACTAACATTGCACCATATCAAGATTGTTGCACACTAACAGGATCTAGTGAGTTACACTCTTTTAGAAGCTCTGATGCAGGTTCATGGAGTATCCACACATGAAAAATGGCATGCTATTGTCCATCATGTGCAGAGGAAAATTGGGATGACTATGAGTCAATTGAATGGGTGGACAAATGGGATATACGGGTTTTGGACCCAATTGACACCTATCATCCCCCACAAGCACTGGAAATGGTAGAGATGGATTCATCTATTGACTTTGACCGCTTGTCAAATTTAGTGCAACCTGGTAATATATATATATATATTTATATATCTTTGTAATTTCAATATGTAACTTTATAACTTTTACCCAAGTATTACTATTTGTGTTGTTGTGTTGAAGCCAAAAAAAAATTGGATCACTCAATTATAGATGGTGAAGGTTTAGAGTACCATGTCGGTGTGGTGGTTGTAACAGGCACATGGCTTAGATGATATCATATGAAGAATCCTAACTTGTGGTTATTCGAGGATTGGCAAACAGAGAGGAAGATTCTTCATTATTCAAACCTTGTTGTCGCATCAAATGTCCACTTGATAAAATATGGTGGAAAACCACATAATAAGATTCTTTGGAAAGTTCGCGAGTTAGACCATGAAGCAATACTTGAGACATTAAAATTTTGAGCAGATCCAGTTAGCTGAATAGATTGAATTGGGAGAGAGAGAAAAAGTGATCAATTGGATCCAAATACAATGTTACAACCTCTTCCCCAAGACTATCACATGACTACGGTGAACTGTATTGCTATGATGTGTAAGTGATGAGATTTAGTTTTGACTTGTTTAGAATATAGATACATTATTTGAATTTATATTAGATTCTTTAATAGGACCCATTTTTTTAATCTTATCTTAGATTTGTTATTGTGCTAATTCTTCATTTGTAGGTCACCAAAGAAGAGGGCTAATAAAGTTGACACATAAGTGATAAAGGGTGAGATGCCAAAATCATCTGCGAAATGGTATTATCAATTCACATCATCAATATTTATTAGTGTTCTTTGTTCAAGTACCATTGTATGATAATCATCTTATGCCTGGAATTGCAGAGGTTAAATTATGTCAATACTAAGGTTTGTAGCATCAATACTAAGGTTTTTAGCATCAATTGGTCACGTTAAGTATAATAGTTGTATCATGAATCCTTCTGAACCAATATGACTAAGATTCTCGAAAGAAGACTAAACCATATCATCCGTCTACTCCCTCTTTATATAAGAGTTTGTCAAACAATGAGAATGAAACATTGATTATTACTCCCCCCTCAATGTAAAATTCTCATTGATTGAATTTTGTAAAGTTTTAAGTCACTATCAACCTCTATATCATTGTATTCTGCTTATCATCAAATTACACAACAGTGAGAATATGAACGATGACTTCTTCACATGAACCTAAAAATTATAAATGCTACACCTTAATAAATGTTTGGGCTTGGTCTTTACCATTCGAGCTTATAATACAATACATTGGCTTCATTTTTATTTGGAAGTATTTATTATGTTTGTTCCAAAAGTCATTCTTCATTTGCCAATATGAAAATGTGACTATCATGAAAGGCATAGTCTTATAATTTTTAATTTGTATAATGGTATAAAAGCTTGGTTGTGGGTTTGAATCCATTGCCCCCATGACCCTCCTTCTCATGCACTTATTCTATTTATTCTTCTACCTCCTCCTCCACTTGGCCATTTTGCAACACCATCTGGATGGAACTCTAGCCTTCCTCAAAACCATTATACATGACCTCTCCTTCTTCAAGATATTCTATAAAAAGTTCCTCAACCCTTGAACCTTTAAAAACCCCAATCTCAATGGAAGGCTTCTAGACCAAAGGAACTAGTAGATCCGGTTCTTTAAGAGAAAGAGACAACAAATCCAATTTTCTAGTGAGTAGATGGAAAATTGGGGAAATCATTTCAATTAGTTGTAAATCGAAAGGAATTATAAGTAAACTATATTAATATAATAAGTAACTTAGTAATTATATCAATATAATTTAATTACTAAGGAAATGAATTTATTAATCTAACATATAGTACATTATTTTGTAGACAAAGGTGTTGAATTTGATGCTTAACAGATTTACATACATGTGTAATAAATAATAAGTGTTGTAGCTTTGGGATCAACACTATAAAATGAAGGATGTCATACTACATTCACAGAGGTACCAAAATATTTTATTTGATATGGAGACAAAAGAAAATGTGTATTCTTCATAACTGCATTTGAGTCTCATGTATTATCATTTTCAGCTATTGACATCAGAGATACCTTTACATCTTCATCATTGTATTGATCAATGAGTCCTTATTGCACTCACTAGTTCTAAGCCAATGACTAAGGTATGAAAGAGTTTACATTAAAATTTCATTAGTACTAAAATTCAATATAAAATTCATAGGCACAATCGAGTGGTAACTTTGATAGTTTTTGTAGGGTCTTATTATTCCTGACCATCAGTGTATCCCTGAGGTGTATATACAGAGGAATTATCAGCTAGCTGTAAGAAAATATTAATTTTTATGTGTAAATATATATATATATATATATATATATATAAATATTTATATAAAATAGTTATTTATTCATATATAATTTTGATTGTAACATGTCGAGTTACAGAAGATTCTAGACTAATGGACTAGTGAGCATGTTAGGAAGACCTCGTTATATACACTGGTCATCTCCCACTTGTTGGAAATTAAAGACAATTAGGGATTTATTTTGTTCCCCTAGTTGGAAAGAGTATATATCTAATGATGTACATTTTACACCTATATGGCATTATTGGGCATATGTTTTGTATAATTTTTTCTATGTATGTCATTTTTTTACATATATTTCATGTATGACATTATTAGACATATGCTTATGATGTTTCAAATTATTGATAAATGAATTATATGATATTGTTAGACCTTATGGAATCAACTTTGATTTTTTGTTATCACATTGGTTTGATGCTTGTATTCAATCAATCAACATATTTTCCTTTTAATTCTTCCACATTTGGCATATCAATCTAACAATGAACTTATGATACTCCCATCAAGATTTGCATGATTGCATGGTTTTATGGTGGATGTCCCTCTCTTTTTTAAATTCCAATTTTAATCATCTACATGAGTAAGGGAGATCAATTCCATTTCTTTCAATTGTATTTAAAGGTCATTAACATTTTTTCAAACAATGTGATTAAATAAATATTATTCAGCATTTACCTCTATCATCAAGGTTGATTCATTCCTCCTCTTATTTTACCAAATAATTTGGATGAATCACCAATGGCTCCTTACATTTCTTCAAGAAAATTTTCAAAGACTTTGCATCATGTCTTCTCTTCTTCCATATAGTTCATGTTCATTGAAAACATTTGGTCAAACAATATATATGCTTTGTATATTCTCACAACACCAATAGTCATGGTACAATGCTTATAAGATCCATAGTTGAAGAGAAGCTATGTGAAGCTTCTAGAACCACGGACCTATACATAATTTAGTATTATTGCATCCATGTTACTTATGAAAGTGGAACTTTCACATAGATAAGTAGGGAAACCAAAATTGAAAGCCAAACTTAACATAGAAAAGTAAAGCAATCCTCAACTATATTCTCATTAAACACTGTGAATTCAAATATCTTTGGTGGATCATATCTCAGAGCTCGTGCAAGATATGGATGAGGTTCTAGTTCCTACAAGACTGTGTTGCAGAGACCTACAATAACCTCTCTCGCTTTTTGGAGATCGCATTCCATTTTCATTCTACAATGCCATCTCGGGTGATGTTGAAACTTGCAGTGTTGGCCAGTACAAAGTTGCCAACTGCCAAATCTCTCTCATCTTTTGTCATGGGATCAAACTATATACTCCATTAGCTCTAGGTGTCTGGGTAAACCCTATCCCCTACCTTGTCTTGTCCCCTTCAGTGCTCAAACATTCTCAGGCACACTGAACTGGAATGTCCCTAAGGGTCACTAAATGCCACAAAGCTGCAATATTTGATGGGGCATATCTCGAAGCTCGTGCAAGATATGGATGAGATTCTAGTTCCTAAAAGACCATGTTATAGAGACCTACAATAACCTCTCTCACTTTTTGGAGATCGCATTCCATTTTCATTCTACAACGCCATCTCAGGTGATGCTGAAACTTGCAATGTTGGCCAGTACAAAGTTGCCATCTGCCAAATCTCTCTCATCTTTCATCGTGGGATCAAACTGTCTGCTCCATTAGCTCTGGGTGGCCAGGTAAACCCTATCCCCAACCTCATATTGTCCCCTTCAGTGCTTGAACGTTCTCAGGCATGCTAAACCGAAATGTCCCTAAGGGTCACTAAATGCCACAGGGCTGCAATCTTTGACGGGGCATATCTTGGAGCTCATGTGAGATATGGATGAGATTCTAGTTCCTACAAGACTGTGTTACAAAGATCTACAATAAGCTCTTTCACTTTTTGGAGATCGCATTCCGTTTTCATTCTACAATGCCATCTTGGGTGATGCTGAAACTTGTAGTGTTGGCCAGTATAAAGTTGCTAACTGCCAAATCTCTCTCATCTTTCATCGTGGGATCAAACTGTCTGCTCCATTAGCTCTGAGTGGCTAGGTAAACCCTATCCCCAACCTTGTCTTGTCCCCTTTATTGCTCAAACGTTCTCAGCCACGCTGAACTGGAATGTCCCTAAGGGTCACTAAATCCCATAGGGCTGCAATCTTTGATCTGGCACATCTCAGAGCTCGTGTGAGATATGGATGAGATTCCAATTCCTACAGGACCGTCTTGCAGAGATCTACAATAACCTCTCTTGATTTTTAGAGATCGCATTCCTTTTTCATTCTACAATGCCATCTCGGGTGATGTTGAAACTTGCAGTGTTGGCCAGTACAAAGTTGCCAACTGCCAAATCTCTCTCATCTTTCGTCATGGGATCAAACTGTCTACTCCATTAGCTCTCGATGGCTGGGTAAACCCTATCCCCAACCTCATCTTTTCCCCTTCAGTGCTCGAACGTTCTCGAGCACGCTGAACCGAAATGTCCCTAAGGGTCACTAAATCCCACAGGGCTACAATTTTTGATGGGGCATATCTTGGAGCTTGTGTGAGATATGGATGAGATTCTAGTTCCTATAGGACCGTGTTGCAAAGACCTACAATATCCTCTCTCTTATTTTGGAGATCACATTCCATTTTTGTTCTACAACGCCATCTCGGGTGATGTTGAAACTTGCAGTGTTGGCCAGTACAAAGTTGCCAACTGCCAAATCTCTCTCATCTTTCGTCGTGGGATCAAACTATCTACTCCATTAGCTCCAGGTGGCCAAGTAAACCCTATCCCCAACCTCATCTTGTCCCCTTTAGTGCTCAAACATTCTCAGGCACGCTGAACTAGAATGTCCCTAAGGGTCACTAAATCCCACAGGGCTGCAATCTTTGACAGGGCATATCTCAGAGCTCGTGCGAGATATGGATGAGATTCTAGTTCCTAAAGGACCATGTTGTAGAGACCTAAAATAACCTCTCTCACTTTTTGGAGATTGAATTCCATTTTCATTCTACAATGCCATCTCAGGTGATTTTGAAACTTGCAGTGTTGGCCAGTACAAAGTTGTCAACTGCCAAATCTCTCTCATCTTTCGTCGTGGGATCAAACTGTTTACTCCATTAGCTCTGGCTGGCTGGGTAAACTATATCCCCAACCTAATCTTGTCCCCTTTAGTGCTCGAACATTCTCAGGTACACTGAACCGAAATGTCCCTAAGGGTCACTAAATCCCACAGGGCTGCAATCTTTGACAGGGCATATCTCGGAGCTCGTGCAAGATATGAATGAGATTCTAGTTCTTACAAGACCATGTTGTAGAGACCTACAATAACCTCTCTCACTTTTTGGAGATCACATTCTATTTTCATTCTACAATGCCATCTCGGGTGATGTTGAAACTTGCAGTGTTGGCCAGTACAAAGTTGCCAACTGCCAAATCTCTCTCATCTTTCATCGTGGGATCAAACTGTTTGCTCCATTAGCTCCAAGTGGTCGAGTAAAACCTATCCCCAACCTCATCTTGTCCCCTTCAATGCTCAAATGTTCTCAGGCACGCTGAACTAGAATGTCCCTAAGGGTCACTAAATGCCATAGGGCTGCAATCTTTGACGGGGCATATCTCAAAGCTCATGTGAGATATGGATGAGATTCACATTCCTACAGGACTGTGTTGGAGAGACCTAAAATAAACTCTCTCACTTTTTGGAGACCGCATTCCATTTTCATTCTACAACGCCATCTCGGGTGATGTTGAAACTTGCAGTGTTGGCCAATACAAAGTTGCCAACTACCAAATCTCTCTCATATTTCATCATGGAATCAAAATGTCTGCTCCATTAGCTCTGAGTGGTCAGGTAAACCCTATCCCCAACCTCATCTTGTCCCCTTCAGTGCTCAAACGTTCTCAGGCACACTGAACCGGAATGTCCCTAAGGGTCACTAAATGCGACAGGGCTGCAATCTTTGACGGGGCATATCTCAAAGCTCGTGCAAGATATGGATGAGATTACAATTCCTATAGGACCATGTTGCAGAGACCTACAATAACCTCTCTCACTTTTTGGAGATCTCATTCCATTTTCATTCTACAATGCCATCTTAGGTGATGTTGAAACTTGCAGTGTTGGCCAGTACAAAGTTGCCAACTACCAAATCTCTCTCATCTTTTGTCGTGGGATCAAATTGTTTCCTAGATTAGCTCCAGGTGGCTGAGTAAACCCTATCCCCAACCTCATCTTGTCCCCTTCAGTGCTTGAACGTTCTCAGGCACGCTGAATTAGAATGTCCCTAAGGGTCAATAAATGCCACAGGGCTGCAATCTTTGACGGGGCATATCTCGAAGCTCATGTAAGATATGGATGAGATTCCAATTCCTACAGGATCGTGTTGTAGAGACCTACAATAACCTCTCTCTCTTTTTGGAGATTACATTCCATTTTCATTCTACAACATCATCTTGGGTGATGCTGAAACTTGCAGTGTTGGCTAGTACAAAGTTGCCAACTGCCAAATCTCTCTCATCTTTCGTCGTGGGATTAAATTGTCTACTCCATTAGCTCTAGGTGGCTGGGTAAACCCTATCCCCAACCTCATCTTGTCCCCTTCAATGCTTGAATGTTCTCAGGCACACTCAACCAGAATGTCCCTAAGGGTCACTAAATGCCACAGGGCTGCAATCTTTGACGGGGCATATCTCGGAGCTCGTGTGAGATATGGATGAGATTCCAGTTCCTATAGGACTGTGTTGCAGAGACTAGAGATCAGCCAAGGATAAGGATAGCATAGTAAGAAAATGATTATTTATCTGGTGGATATAAGTCTTTTATATAACAAACCATTTATATGCATAGTAAAAGAACTGAATATAGATTTGAGACATATTGATCACCTGTAGTCTAATCATCTTCACAAGTATGCAACTTTTGTTTCACTATTTCATGCAGGTTTATTGAACTTTCTTTATGAGGTCATTTACAGATGGGATGTTCAAAGGTTGAGTTCCTATGGGCCGTCAATACTTTGACTATACTTTAAGTCAATGATTATCAATATGAGAAAAAATGGAACTCGTTGTATTTTGAAGTACTGAGAAGATGGCCTTGCCCTTCCCCAGGAGTTTCAAAAATGGGAGACATTAGGTAAGAGAGTGAAAATGTTACTATCGCTTCAACGCACATGATAAAATTGGAAATGCAAGTTTTGATGGTAATCATTTTGTGATAAGGGAGAGACTAGGGATGATCGTTGTTACTATCTCTTTAGTAGTGGATTTTTGTTTTCTCTTGAATTTGGTGATGGGGGATCAGTGATAATTCTCCTTGGATATTCCTTCTTATGATGTTAGTGACAAGTGTTTCTCTTTGAAAACACTTGTACAATCTTTTTTAAATTATTAGATAAAAATAAAGAATTGTAAGTATTAAACATGATTAGCCTTTAGTTCCTAGAAGATCTTTATTTCCCCATCAATGCATTTAGAAAGTTAAGTTTTAAGAAGATCATAAATAGAAAAAATTAGAGAAGCGATTTAAACATTTATATTGATTGGAAACATGTGAGTCTTGAGTTTCCTCTGCCTTTTAAAGAACGTTCCTTAGCTAGCATACCTAATTCCACATTCCATAAGAGTGTCATTGCACTAAAGATTTAGGAAACCAACTTCTCTAAGATAAAGCTTCCCGGTCAATAATAATCTAGCCTATTGAGGTACATAATGCTTCTCAATTAAACTTGTGTTAATTCAGTATTAATTTTGTAATTAACTACAATTTCAGTATCTGTGTACAGGGGGTGACTGAGAAAACTATTTGAGGTCCAATTTGAAAATATATTTGTAAGGATCTCGACCAAGGTTCACAACTTTGATGATTAATACATTCATTCAGGCTAGAACCTCACTACAAAAAAAAATATATAAAAAGGTAGTGAATAATGTCATGTCTAGACCCAAATCAACCAATGAAAGTTAAATCAGCATAATGTGGAACAGCAATATATGCATTGAGTGGGTTGTCATAGAAAAGCTTCAGAATAAAATTCATGTCTAGAATTAAAAGACCTTAAAGAAAATTTATGCTTGTAACACAAATGGCCATTCAAAATTGAATATGATTACAATATGTGAAATAGCATTACGAGAACTTGTAATGCTCTTGTGAACATCGTGTTAATTCTTGTAAGAATCCCTAAGATGCTTGTTATACTCAAAATTTTGTTGAAATTGAATTAATTTTTATCCTGTCGATTAATTGGCTTAGGGTGATATATGCTTCTTGGATGGAATAATGAGTTCGTGATTAACTCTGTATTAAGATTCATAGCATCTTCTAGTTATTTGCAAACGAAATTCATAAATTAAGCTAATGTCATATGGCTTGCTTGAGAAAGATGTTCGTGTTCTTATTGATGGGTACTAATGACTATCCACATTTAGTTCTTCAATATCCTATTTGACAAGCTTTCCATAGACATTTCTTTGCCATACTAAGTATTTTGAAAACATATTTGAGTAGAAGCACTATAGTAGATACTACATGATGTTTTAACAAATAAAGTAATGGGTTAAAGACTATTATTTCCAAGGTATTATGTCATAGTATTTTAATTGTAATGATATTAGACTAATGATATTCTTGAAGGTAACTTTGACATGCAGCAAAAAAGACAACCTACAGCCAAGGCTATATTGTGCCTACAACCAAAGCCATAAATGCTCACAGCCAAAGCCACTAGTGCACATAGCCAAATCCATGGATTCTTATAGCCAAAGTTATAAGTGTTCACAGCCAAAGCCATGAGTACATGAAGTCGATGATCACAATTGTTTACAACTATTCACCAGAAACAACTTCTTTGCAATTTTTGAGAAATACTAATAAAGCAAAAAATAACATCTACTAGTTCGTAGACATAATGGCAACTCTGTAGCAATTGAATTTAATTTCATACATGCACATATCTAATTTAATGTCATACACAAACATATCTAATTTAACATCATACATGAACAAACATATAATATAAAATGATAACCAATAATGTAATATACATTAACAAACACATAATATATTATGATAACCAATAATGTCGTATATGAACAAACATATCATATATTAACCAATAATGTCATACATCAAATAAATGTCATACATCAAATATAGAATGTCATATGTACATCAAATGTATGTCAAATATGTCTCTTTGATGCCTATATATATACATGGGGAAGGAAACAAGTCTCTCTCTCTCTCTCTATATATATATATATGTATTGAATATCTCAACTACATCTTTTCCTTCCCACGAGGGGAAGGAAACAAGTCTCTCAACATCCTTTGTCGTCGTGTGGAGGGAGACAGTGGAGATGATGGGGCCCTCCTGACACGCTCACTTGACCTCTTGTTGAGGCTCTTCTCCAAGTCCAATTGATACAAAGAAAGTAGATATGAATCAATATTTATTATATGTTGAAATCAAATATATGTACACACAAAATCAATTATTTTCTTACTGCCAACAAATAGTCACTCTGTAAGTCCACCTCAAATGCTCATAGACGATCAGGCGTGACAAGACCCTACAACAATTCAATAAATATAATCACTTATAAATAACATTAGAAATTTTTAGATTAACTATTATAAACAACAACTAAAATGAAGAAAATTCTTTCATACCTCCGTCAGTGGCTGTGAGCTAGCCACAACTGTGGCCACTCCACTATCAACAGACTATCATAGATGAGGAGGTGTGTCCGACATCATGAGCTGCATGTCATACAATACACATTATATCTAACATGAAACATGGAATAAATATTATCAAATGAATTAAATTAACATGAAACAACTGTACCTGTGTGAAGCTCGTATGATGTCTCTGCTCTGTGTCTGTGGTAAAGGTTGAGGGTCCTATGGAGAATTGATGCACATGCATAATTTTTTTTGTCAATCCTTAATATGATTACATAATAAATATATGTATTAATTAAAATGATTAAATTGATACATACCTCAGGACTTGTCGAAGGGACAAAAAATGGGCCTGGAGGATCACTGCTAAGCCCAACAACACTTTGACCCTAAATTTTGAACAATGTCAATAAATACTAATTAATTAATCATTCACTAAACATATGAAATGTGATCAAATTAGTAATTTACCTGTGTGTCAATGCCAAATGTCTCATTCAGGAACTCATCGGTGACAAGCCCATCATCTATAGCATCTCTAGCATGAGTGCCAAATGTGCATAGGGATCCACATGAAGTGCACATGTGACCACGATGCATAGAAGGCTCCCCCTCAACTAATGGGCTCGTGGAATGGATGAGGGTCTGTGTCAAAGCATTAATGGTCCCTAGAGTATTGGCCTCTACATGTTCCTTCACAACTAAAGGAATAATCACATGCTCGTGCTGTGGATGGACCATAGGTGCCCTAAATACATTAGGGTCATGACGTGCTCCTGGCCTCTCAATGATGACCCCCCACCTCTACCCTGGGAGTCTAACATATCAAAATAATTGGGTATCTCCCCAAGGACAAAATCATAATGTAATTTCTTCAAAAAATACATGGGGACCTCATGATTGTTGCAAGGAGGGGCATCAAAAACCATCCACCATCTATCCCAAAAATTATTTCTAATAGCATCGTGTATACACCAATGGATGGGGAACCATTTGGCTCACCGGGTTTTCTTAATAATGCACATATACCACCTTTTGATATTTCTTTTTTTTTAACATCTTCATATGACAATTTATTTGCCTAAAATCTTTTTTGTTCATCCCTCTTAACCTGCCAAATATCTAACTGACCACTAATTGAGGCTATCTGAGTGTTAATGGATTCAAGGGATGATGCCAATTGAGCCCTCATTGGATTGATTTGTCTGGATTCTTTCAACTGAGCAATGAGTCTTTCTAATTCAGTTTTGCCTCTCTGTATTTCATTTCTTATATTTTCTTGTGTGCTTGGCAGAGGTCTTGCAATTGGTTCAGGTTGTGGAAATTGTTGTTCTTCTTGAGGAGGGTTTTGATTTTGAGGTTCTTGAGGGTTTTATGGATTTTTTGGTTGATTATGGACATTTCCTAATAAAAAATCAATTGAAATCCAACTAAATAAACAAATCTAAATAAAATTTGTAAAAACCCTACAAAAGAATATCAAAAACCAATAAAACAATATGGAAAACATATTAAACAATGCAAAGTTAAGTTTATATCACTTACCTCGTCATCGTCGGTGTGCTCATTGTCTTGGATTTCATCGATGAGGAGGCATTTTGGAAAATGGTGGTGAATTTTTGCTGTCAAACCTGCGTACGCACTGTTGGAGAGCCAAAAAGAAAAATAAAAATGATGGGCCGCGGGTTTGCAGCCCATCATATAACTTTTTTGATATTAGAATAGTGCGTACGCGCTATAGCGCATATGCGCTATTGAAAATTAGAAAAAAAAAAAAACCTTGTCATCTTTTTGGCACCACAACTCGGTGCATATGCCCATTTCCTAGAGATTCTATTATCTCACATTTCTAATATAAAGTTTATAACAAGTCAAAAATTGCATGCCAAGTTGACATAACCCTGATTTGTTGATTTTTTATTGCCACTTAAGAGGATAGTTTGATTGACCATTATCCTACACATACCCCTAAGCCTTTGACAAAGTGTTCTAAAGAGTTAGCATATCCTCCTCCTTAAATAACCTTGAACCTTCCATTGCTATTTCCATCTCTATTCCTATTAGTCCAAATTATGCACCACCTCTTATGGTGACTTCCACACAAGTCTCTAATCCTCTACGTGTCGGTCCTCTTAACCCTTCACTTTCCTCGAGTGTTCCTCCTACGTCTTTACCTTCTTCACTACCTTTAGATAATGTCTTTCCTTTCACATGTTCCAATACTCTTCCTAATACTCTAAACCTACAACAATACCTTTACATATTTATTTTGCTTCCTCTAATAACTTTATTAACACATCTAATATGTCTATTCCTATTATTACATCTTCTAATATTACCATTGGTAGTTGGGTTCAAACCATCACCACTTTACAACAAGTGTCTCAATGTACTACATCTAAATACATCTCTACATGTTATATTTCTAATCCCATTTCCTTATACATCATTTTAAAAAAAATTCTTCAACATATTGAGATACCTCACCTTGAGATTCATAATGCTAAGGGATACCATGTGATTCATGTAAAGAATTTCCAAACTATATACACCAATTTTTATTATCAATATAGGCTCATGTTTAAGTTGTTCATGCATATGCTTAGGGACAAATATTTATAATGTTATTTCTCCTTACTCCCTTATTCTATTGATTCCTTGCCAATTATTTCCAATTGTTTCATTCAAAAATTTTAAAATAATATTGGTCATCAAATTTATTTGACTGATATGATGCATTGTAAGAAAAATGTTAATAAAAGGTTAATGACTTTAATGGTAGATTCAAACACTTGTATGTGAAAATATCTTATCCTTCCTTTTACTCAAATCATCTACAGTATGAGGTCTAGCTGAATTTACATGTTCTATTCCAATTGAGGTTTGTGCATAGTCACCTAATGATCCAAGGTGCAATTTCATCAAACTCTGCCATGTAGCAAAGTTATCTTTGTTGAGCTTGGGAACTTCTCTATTGGACATCTTGATCTTCCTACTTCTAGTACCTTGAAACTAAATCAATAGATGGCTCTGATACCAATTGTTAGAAATGCCTTAGAATAACTAAGAGGGGGGGTGAATCAGTTATTCAAGGTCCAACTTGTCCAATTCAAACTTTTTCACTAAGTGTAGTGAGTCCATTAAACCATTCATTTATCCAAGCTTTAACTTCCCTATTCAACAAGTTACCATAAATAAACATACAAGCATAACACATAAAATATCAACACATAACATAGTGATGTGGAAACCCAATTTGGGAAAAACCACCAATAACATGCTACTCAATTCTCACTCTTCTGAAGTGATGCCCTATTAAAGGCTACAACAAACTATTAAATGTGACCATGTTAGAGGACTTTGGAACATTCACTTGGAATGCCACCCTATTAAAGGATTTACAAGTGGTTGTTAGGCCAACCTAAGTCCATAGGATTTTCCTTCTATCCTAATTGATACAATTGCTAGAGAGTAACAATTAGGGATTTTGACCTGATTACAACATACAACTCAACTTGTAGATCTTAGATCACTCTTCAACTCTTTACATTGCTTGGCCTTCAATCTCTGCAACTCTATCAGCTTGCCCTACTTTCAAGATTAGTCTCCTTGAGTCTTCATGCTCATTGTACCAGTGCAATCATCTCTTCTTGACCACTTGTAGAAGTAGAGTCTCTATGCTCTATTTTTCTCCTAGATGCCTTCTTCCTGACACCCTTCTAATCACTTCATAATTTGACACTTCAATAGTAGTAGCATCAGCAACATTTCCTTCTTGGTCTATGCCTCCTTAAATAGAAGTCTTGGAGTTCCTCTCCCACTTGATTCTTCTATTCTTTAATTTCAATTCATATAGATTAGGTAGGATTCATTGTATCTAACCCATATTTTGTTTCCTCTAGAAACTTCTTGAATAATTCTTTTGAATTCACCCAAAAATGGTTTACATAGAATTATATGCCACTAGCTCATCATTCTTATCCTCCAAATGGTTCATAAAATTCTAGATAACAACTTTGTTGGCTTAGATTTGGTGAATCTTCATCATTTAAAATAATGTAGTAGCTTGGCGCTATTGAAATCCTGATGCTCAACACATATTTTGTTACTTGGCACCTACTACATTTTTACTGATGCTCAGCACTTGAAGTTCACTCAGCACCAACTAAGATAATCTAATTCTCAACACCTAATACTTTTATTAGCACTTGAACTTCACTTAGCACCTGAAGATCACTTAGCACATACTAGATTTTTCTTTTTCTTGGCTCCAACTGAGAATTCACTTAGCTTCAACTAGCTTTCTTGGCACCCACTAATGAACTTAGTTTAAGCTTTGCAGTTAACCTTGTTACAACTTATTCCTCTAATGTTTCTAAGTGTGACCAACCTCTATATCTTTGATTATGTTATCAATACATCATTTAACCATTGTCTTAACTGATCCTTGCACTTCATTATAACATCATAACTCAACCTTTCCCTTAGGTACTCTTGTTACATCTTGTTGATCAAATCCTCTTCATCAATCAATTAAGTGATAGTACTTGGATCTTATGAGAAAATGTCATTCCTACAAATAGTAGGTTTCACATCAATGACAAAACAATGATTGAAAACATTCTTTAAACAAAAAACTTTCTTCTTTGCAACAATCTCCCTCTTTGATCTTCAACAATGAGCTTTTCAATCAGATTTCCAATAGTAAATGTTGATTAATGCTAACATTATTAAACTTCCTTCTATCCATCTCATTGAAACTATAAAATGTATGCCTATATCATTTGACCAAAAAAATATTTGTCACTACCATCATCAACTTGGTCATCATACACAAAAGTTTTATGCTTTAAAGAAATATATTCAAGATATTATTTATTCCAATGCTATATATATTTATATTGAGGTTAATAGTATAAATAATTCTATACCACCTCCTAATCAAATTTATAAATTTATAATAACTCCTTGCCCTCACTTTCAACAAACATAACTAATCAACCTTGTTCTCCTATTACTAATATCAATTGTGATGACATCATAGAGGCTCATCATATGGAAATTCATGTCGAGTCTCAATCTCAACCTTAAATCTTACCTTCACCCAAACCTAGACCTTCACTTCATATCACATTTGATCATTCCAATCTTTTTAAAGAACTTGATAGTTCTCTTTACATTACTACGAGGGTATCTCACATCCCTTTCCATAATTTTTTGATTGATCCCTCTTCATCTATGAATAATACCACTAAAGATCATCTTTTTAATAAATTATTGCATAAGGATACCTATGACACATTTGAGCTTTCCTTTCAAACATTTAATGGTTTTATTTATCACCCTCAACATTGTACATACTATGTTTTGTTGTCATTTTGACCTTTTATAAGTCTTAAAGTTAGGATTTCTATTACATGGCCCTTTTCCATGAAAATTGTAGCCTCTGCTATTCATAAATGCATCAAATTTATCCATAATGGAATAGTTGTAACCATTAAAAATTCCCTTTATAAATTATAATGTACTTAATATTATTCTAATATATATTTCTCTTGGAAATCTCTCTAGCAAAAATTGCCTACTCACCCATATCATCTTTATCAATCCTATGAACAATATAAGTTAGATAAGATTCTTGAGATTAACCTTTGTAATGTTGATCCTTTTGTAGATTTATTTCTCAAAACATTTATTCCTCCATCTATCACTTCTCAACTCATAGTTGTTACCTTTTTGGAGCCTATGACTATTGATTATAATCCTTCAGGTTTACCTTGTAAAGTCATTTTGAACCAACATGCCGATAATCATTGCAAGAACTATCAAGCAAGGCCAAGACCCACACTCTTTCTTCTTAAGAAACTTCATCACTTCAGCCCTTTACTTCATTTTATCAACCCATGCTTAATCCTTTGTAGGAATTTATTCATAATAATAACATGCAAATGGATAAACATGGTGATTTTGTTCATATTTTAGATTCTATTAATTTTTTATACAAAATATAGTCTTGATGATGAAATTGATTCTAATCCACATATTAATGATGATGAATATGATAATATTGATATGGATTATAATTTTCCTACAATTTTTTCTCAATAGTTAATAATCATTCCTAGTGATGAGTGCAATAACTCCACCCAAAGTCCTTTCTTGGACCTAGTTGTGGTTTCTATTGTGTTACATGTTGTTTGCCTTATGATTTTCCCACCTTTCCCAAATTAGATAGATCAATATGGTGGGGCAAGGGGCAATGGTTGAAATGGACTTCTCTAGAATGGTAGTCTTTGTGTATTTGTGTTGTATTTACCCCTATTTTTTGGTCTTTGTTATATTTTTCATCTAGATTTATTTAAATAATTCTCATTACTCTATTAGAACAAGATGGTCAAGTAAGAAAACATGTCATAAAAATTATTCTATTTGTACCTCTATTATTTTAATTGTGCTTACATGTTATGTTATATATGTCCTATTATTCATGTTCTGCTTAGACTCTTGTAACATGGTAGCACTGTTTCCTTTTAGTCTCCATGTTTCCAGCCTAAAAACACTCTCCTTTATATCTCTTATATATTTTTCCTCTATTCTATTGAGTTATATTTCCATTTGGGAAATTCTAAAATTTTATGCTTGATATAATATTACATATTATCATGTGCTCACATATTAGTAATTATGACCCCACATGCTCCCTTAGTGTAAAGAGTGAAAAAAATATTGTGTTATCATTGATGGTCAAAATAATATAAATGAAAAAATGTGTGACAAATAGTTAGAGGAAGAATAAGGAGAAGGAATTCAATAGTTAATAGGAAAGAGACTCACTAACATAAAATATGGTGCACTCACATCGACATAGAAAGTAAGATATTAGAAATAGTTGATCCAAGTCATCAATACTATAAGTTACCATTTATGTGAAAAAAGGTTAAAGAAAAATGTCACAAGCATGAAAGGATGACATGCTACCACTAGATCACAATAGGGTTGTCAATTCTATAAGTCTAGACCTTAGCTATAGGGTTCATAGGTTCTATATGAATAAAGAAAGCATGTGATTTGAAATTTGAATTCAAAGAATTTATGGAAAAATTAGGTCATGGGTAACTTTGTACTAACATCAATAGAAGAATGTAACAAACAAAAAGGAAGATATGAGAGAGAAGTTGGAGAAGTTGCTACTATAGAAGGAGAGCATGATAATAGAAGTATGTATAGTAGATCAAAGAGAAAAGAGTTATATTATACATTGTTTCATAGAACCAAGGGAGGGGTGAGAATAGATCACTCACCAAGTAAGGAGAAAGATCAAAGGAAAATAATGAATATCTACATGGTAAGGCAATACTACTCTTAAAGGTCAAAATATTGAAAATTATTTCTTATCATTGCATCTATTTTTAGCTCCTAACATGGCAAACGTCATTAGTAATCTTATTGTAAAAATTATTTAACAAGGTTTATGTTAGAAGGAGGCTTGTAAATCCTCTAACTAGGCATCTTTCAAAAGCTTTTCTAACTCTAACAGGTTGTAACCATTCCTAACAATATGCACTTTCACAAGAAGCATTTGTAGCTCCTAATGGGGAATCCCTTAACATGAATCATAAGTGTGTTTGGATATATTATCTCCACTATGATTTCCATACTCATATAATGGGTTTCAACATATTAAATACTTGTGTTATGTGGATGAATGCTTTTGCATGTGAATTTACTTGTTTCTATGTTACTAAATTTATCATGATATTAGATGCAAAGTGTGCAGTAGGAAGGTTAGTTGGAAAAGATAGAATATTAATCATCTTTGTAGGAAGTATTGATTCACGCCCCCTCAATACCTATCAGGACCAAAAATTGGTATTAGAGTGCAGATCCCTATTACAACAAGGTAAATAACTTGAAGATAGATCTAATGGGATCACCATGAATACAACTAGAAGAATCCTTGGACACCATTGAGGAATTAAAATGAAAACTAAGAAATTGAAGATAGATCTAATGGGATCACCATGAATACAACTAGAAAAATCCTTGGACACCATTGAGGGATTGAAATAAAAACTAAGAAATTCATTAATATAGAGGAAGAAGCTCATGTTAAATCTCTATGAAAATGAAGAAGTCATGGAACAACAAAATTATGGCTCTAAAGAGTTAGAGGATGACATATCTTATTTAATGGTTGATATAGAACACAAGAAGGAAACCATTGCTTGAATAATCAAGGAGACATATGAGTTAATGAGAGAAGTTTCCATAGCTTAGGTTGAACAAGATATTGTTATCTTAAAAAGGGATGAAGTCATTACAGTAACAAGGAGGAAAGGTGAGATAAAGACACTAGAGAGAAGTAACCCCAATATAGATTAGTGCATGCAACTAATAGAGTAAGTTGTCAAGCTTATTGAAGAGATGAGAAGCACAAATAAAGGAAATTAAAATTTGAGAAGATTCAATAAGAGCTCCAAGAATATTAATGAGAAACTCAAGGCCCAAAGAAGGAACAAAAGCACAAGTGGTCTCGGTTACCAAGGTGACAACATGACTAGGATGGGAGAGACCTCTAGAGAAAAGAAACCAAACAATAATAGATAAAGAAGCATATCCCCAAAAGGTAAAGTTTCTACTAAACCTACCTATATCTTTTGTGGTAAGAAAGGACACACATCTATCATGTATTGGTTTAAGTAGATTACTACTATTTAGAAATATACCTATGAATGATGTCTCTTCTTTTGATGTTGACTCTATCCAAAATAGTGCTGCTGGTGTTGATTCAACTATCTTATCTCATGTTTTTGTGGGTATTGAGGCCCATGTTTCTTCTACAAGGGTTTTGGGGGCTAGCAACGATGCTATCCCTTTCCCCCCTTTTGATAATCTTGCAATCTGAACTAGTTCTTTAGGATTTTCTTTGGATTAGCAGATGGTTTCTAAAAAGTTGGAGGATGGATGGACATCAGTTAAAGGAAAAAAAGTAAAATCCTCCAAATCTTCATTTGATATGTCTTTATGTTGTCAAAAGACTAGATCAAAATGTAAATCTTGATGGCCTTCTATTTTTTTATGGGCTGGTTTTTAGCCCTCTTGTGGGGAACTTTGGTGTATCCATCTAGTTTTTTGGGTGTTGTTCCACAATTATATTTAGATCCTTCATTGTTATACCTTTCTTGTCTCTTTAAACAAAGTTTTAGGTCCTTTCAAAACCTAGTTTTACTTAATCAAAACAACTGCCATCTGTATGGCCACACTATACAATAGTGTAGATCTCATTTGAATAAGAAGACAATTTAGGGATGTTGGTACTATTAAAAAAATTATAGAAATAGAGTAGATGATTTCCAAACCTGAGTGTGAGACAATCAAAGGTCCCTAAAGCCAATAATTCATCTTGGAAGGGATATGTTTTCCACACTAATCTATGTGACTTATGGAAATGAAGATCATCCTACATCTCAATACAACTTGAGATGAACTAAAGGAACAATGTTGGACCATGAAAAGGTAGAGGAATGATGTGTAATATCTACCACAACATGTATCATCTTGAAAGAGACTACAAATGTATTAGAGAACAAGGGATAAATTTCCAATAAAAAAGGAGAAGATCATGGCCACAAAGTAAATGGAAAAGGAGCTCACTACCAAGTGGACAAAAAAGAGAGAATTGGCTAAAAATAGATAGAATAGATTGAAAAGTCACCAATTGGTGGTGAGACCTCACAAAATGACTCAAATTTTTAAGATTAAAGGGGTTAGAAGATAAAATTAAATAATGAGAAACTGGTCCCCTAATTTAAAAATCATAGTCATATACATGAAGTGAAGGAGTGTTGACGTTAAAGAAATGCATAACTTTTTGATAAAAGAACAAGATGTAAAATGTAACATTATAGAATGACTCAAAGCAATAATGACACAAATCACCAAATAGGTTAAAAAAAATTCCAACTATTGTAATCCTAATATTACAATCATGTGACATAAATGAAAGGATTGAGAATCATTCGACACTTTTCTTTGTAAAATTAGTTGTACCCTCCTATTAAAAAAACCTAAGAACTAACATGATAAAAGTGCAAGGCTATCACTTGTAGAAATATTCCTTCACAATGATCAACAAAGAATCTTGAATCAAGAAAAAAATGGAAAAGAATAAGGTTTTTTTAGAATAATTCACGAGCACTATGTATGGTTGGACAAACCATACAAGATCACTAAATCCCTAATCAAGAACATAATTAGGTTCATTGCATCTAGTGTTCATCTGTCAAAGAATTTTCTCTCAGCAAAGAAAATACCTTCATTAACTAGAGGGAAGACAACACAAGATGGAAATATTTTTACTATAAATGACATTACAATTCCTAAAATGAGGTTTGTAACCATGGGGTTGGGTTATAAGATGTGTGATACTAGTAAGAAGAATAATTTTCCAAGGGAGATTACTCATGAAGCAAATCAAATCATTCACAACAAATCAAGGATTGATCTCTGTGGATATTTTCACTCTTTTTTTTCCTTATTGCTCCTAGGTTTTCAATTAATTGTTGTAGGTACAACTTGGCAAGATCATATGTATGATCCTTCTTCACAATCTTTTAGCCTATGTCCACTATAATGTAGGGTACACTATTTAATCTTCTTGATCGATAATATTTATGTGCAATCACCCTCATTGCAAAAGCTATTAGAGGATCTACAATAGTTTCTATGGTCATTCCCCTCTTATTCCACACAACCCCTATGCTCTTTTCAATAGCTTCTTTGAACTCACTTCTCATAGTCTTTGGCCAATCTAGGGTTGGATACCCTATTACCCTATGAATTATTCTCTTTGTGATTTTGATTGGCCCATTATCTAACCACATTGAGCTATCATTAATTCTACTCAAGACAATCCTAATCCACTCAATTTTGAAAATATTAGGGAAATCTAGGGCATGAGTTAACCCTTTCTTTTCTACAATCTTGAATTCTTTCCTCAACACAAAATTTTCACATAGTTTTCCATATGATTATCCAATTTCTATGTCTCCAATACTACCAATCTTATAGTTATAACACTTTCTAACATCTTAAATCATTAAAAATTTTGGTGGTATCATAGATAGCACACCTGAGGGATCTTGTTTGTAAGCTATGTCTAGAATAACCTTGAAAATAGGTTGTTTTATCTCATATTAACTAGCTAAACTTTCAAAACCTCTTTTCCCTCTACACCTTTTGCTTTTGAAGAACTAGATGCCATTATGTGAATCTAGGGTTTACAACATTTGAAACAACGTAGCTCAACACATGTTAAATACCTTGAAAAATGTGATGAGATGATGCCAAATAGCTATTCAGATCTCCTACAAATGCTTCAGATGAAATTTCTAGATCTCCTTTATATCTTCTCTCTCTCTCTCTCTCAAATTTGAATGATGTTAAATGATCAGAAATCAATCAAATATCCCTTTAAGATACTACAATTAATGCTAAGTGCTTACGCAATTGTAAGATTGGCATCAACTAATTTCTGGCTCACTCGGCATCCACTAGTCTTTCCATTCATTTAGAAACCATTACAATCTTGGCATCAACTAGTCAATCTATTAGCTCAACATCCATTAGATTTTCACTTGACAACCATAGGAAACTTTTCATGCTCAGCAATAACATGAAAATTTGACAAAACTTAAAGATTTTTCTTTCATTCCTAATAAAACCTTGCATCTTTATTTGTGCTTATGTAATCTTTTTAGAACTAAATCCTTTGGAACTGATGTATGGTAGAAATTTTAAATATTAGTCCTACATACCTCTTTATTGCTTAGTTTGATGAGGTCTGATCACCTGATCCATTGGGTGAAGTGATCCCTTCTCCACTTGATGTGCTATAATCCTCCTTTCTCTTCCATTTCTTATTCATTTCATTTATGATATTTTCAATATCTACTTTGCCTTTTCCTTTATTGAACTCACAACTTGGTGGCTTTGACCTTGTTGGACAATATCAACTGATGTGACTAGTCTTCAAACAAATAAAACATGTGGTTTGACTCAACCACCTTTTGTATTCACTCTTGATGTGTGTTCTAATATAGTTCTCAGGAAAATGTCCATACTATTGACAATAGTGACAACTATACTTGGTATTATAATCCCAATTATAAAAGTTTCCATTGTTCTTTACCTTTATTTTCTTGTTTGATGACCACACTGGTTTAGATCTACACTCAAAAGCTCTATGTCCATACTTTTGATAGTTGTAAGAATATCCTTCAAATATTTGAGTGTGCATGGTCATGGTTCTACATTCATGTGCTTGATGACCTTTTTTTTGCACTTATGGAAGTGACCCATGCTCTTCTACTTAACATTATGATTTACATTCTTGCTCATGCACACATTGGTAGTATGTCCTTTCTTACCACAATTATGAAAAGTAGGTTTGAAATTCTTACCTTTGTTACTCCTTTCTTCAACACTTTTAGATGATTCTCCTTCTTTAGTACTTTTGTATCCTAGTCCAGATGTATCATTGTTGGATCTAGGGGATCCCATCAATTGCTCAAAGTATTTGATGGCTTCACTAGGTTTATTAAAACTTTCAACAAATTCTTTTTCCCATTTTAGGTCATTGATCAATTGCTCATTCTACAACTTTAGTGTTGTTATCTCAATGTCCTTGGCATTTAATTTGTGGTTGGCATTCATCATTTGACCCAAAGTTTCCAATTGCATGTTAGAAATCCTAGTTACCTCTAATGATTTCTCTTCCAATCTGTTGATCAAAATTCTTTTTTCATCATCAATCATGGATTTTTCTTCCATAGCTTTTTTTTTGTTCAATTACCTCACATAGTAGTATGGCTTGTGATTCTTCTTCTAACTAAAGATTTTTTATCTCTTCAGCTAGGGTTCTATTCTTTTCCATTAAATTTGCAACTGTTGCATCAAATTCATTGGAGCCTCCATTTGCAAATACCTTGTTAGTGTCTATCTCATTGTGTTGTGTGTCATTATCCTCAATAGCAATTTCCTTCCTTCTCTTTAAAGATTTCTTTAGATATTCTTTTGATTCATTCAATTGATGTAGAATAAGATGTATTTCAATTTCCTAGTTCTTAATAATCTTTCCCAACTTTTAGACTTCCATTTCCAAGATTTTTCCTCAAAGCTTCACTTTCAGATAACTAAGCTTTGATACCAATTATTGAAATTACAATAGGAAAGGTAAACTTCTGAGAGGAGGGGTGAATCAATGCTTTGAAGATTGATGCATAAAAATATTCATCACAAATCTATCTTACATATTCAATAAGTAAATTGAAATACCATGTAAAGAATGTACATATAAAGCATATAAACAAGTAAGCATTCACACATATATGACACTAGATATGATTACCCAAAAACCCTCTAATAAGAAGGTAAAACTAGGGTGGGGATGACACCCACAAATCTTCACTACTCCAGTAATAAAGTGTATCTAATGAAGGTTACAATGTTTGATCATGAACCATGATCTACCCGAAAAGGTTTGCCTTGTTAAAAGCTTACAAAGACTATTAAGTCTCACCTTGTTAAAGGATTTCAACACCCTATTAAAAGTGTGCCTTGTTAAAGGAATTCAACTCACAATTAAGTAAGCACCTTGTTAAAGGATTTTAATATAGCCTATTAGGACTACTCTATTAAGAGATTTAACTAAATCACCTATTAGAATGTCTCAGCATTCATCCTATGATTAGCACTTTGTTTCTTGATGATAAATCACCTTTAAACTAATGTATACTTGATCCTTCTTGATCATATGTCTCTCTATTGTTCATTGTTTCCTTCCTCTATTTTCCTTTAACTAATTCTACAATGTAATTCAAATCATAATACCTTTGGCACAATTAATTTCCTCATTTGTGCATGCAAATCTCTCCTTGATCATTCATTCATTCCCTTTCATGGTCATAGAAAATTTAGGGTTTTTCCTCCTTAAGAAAATCTAGGTGACTTAGGGTTACATATGAATCAATGACTGTGATTCACCCATATTTCTACTTAAACCTTCCCTTTACCTAATTGGATGCATGTAATGCATAGGGATTCCAACTTAAGATTCATCCTTATCACCAAAGTATTATAATTCAATTTGTAACTCAGCTCAAAAATGGTTTACATAGTAGTTTGTGCCAATACAAACAACTATGAAAAATTTATGTTACTCTATATCTAAAGTCCCTGGTGCTTGGTACATACTAATTTCAATACTATCACTTGACATCTGAATGACTTGGCATGCTCTAACTTATACATGTTGTGCTCAACATATACTACTTGTTCGAGATGAACTAAGTAAATGACTTAAGTAGATAGACACTCATTTTTCAAAACCAATCTAAGATCAATAGTATCTACAATAGAATAAGGATATGGAGATAATAGAAGTAAGTACAATGGAGAAAAAAGAGAATAGTTGAAGGTTGTTGCATGAAACCAGAGGAGGGGTGAGAATAGAGGATTCACCAAGTAAGGAAAAATATTGAAGTATTTGTTAGAAATAATAGTCCACCAAGATAATTGAGAGGGGGCAAGGGTGAATCAGTTAACCAATTAAAATATTTATCCACTTTGTTTAATATTAACCATGCAACCAAAGTAAACAACAACCATAACAAGATTTCCATACACAATTACACTAGATTTGTTAACTATTAGACGGAAAAACCCAGTGAGAATGAAGCCCACAAAGATATACTAATATATATATGTGTGTGTGTGTGTGTGTGTATATGTATACATATATATAAATATTTATGTATATATATATGTATACATACATACATACATACATATATATATATATATATACATACATATATATATATACATACATATATATATATATATACATATATATATATATACATACATATATGTATGTATATATATATGTATATATATATATATGTATGTATATATATATATATATATATATATATATATATATATATATATATATATATATATATATATATATATATATATATATATATATATATATATTTGGTTAGAGGATGGACCCTATTAGGAGTCTATAAACACATTTAGTACATAAGAGTCCCTATTAGAAGACTTTGAATTCCTATTAGGAGATTCCAACCCTATTAGGAGTTGTATAAGGCAGAAGGACCCATTGTCTAAATAGCTTCAAGGGTAAGACCATTGAACTTCACTATCCACCTAATCTTAAACTATTCCTTGTAGAATATTTGTCCATACTATGCTTTATCATCTTTCCTTTATCCTTCCAACTAGACCAATCACTATCAAACCTTTTATGTTAGGTCACAAACCTTAGATCTAAATATCAAACCTTGGAACTCAAAATAAAACTTTGGTAGTGAAGTTATATGTATCTTCTCTCTACTTTCTACTTATCTCCTTTTCTCTCTCCTTCCTTTCTTATCTCTTCTTCTTGCATCCATACATAACAAAGGAAAATGTCCTTCCTTTATATCAAGTCCATAAAACATGTAGTTCCAAGAATACCAATTGTTAAAGACTGTTTATCCTTTCTTTTCAAATCCTCTTTATCATTCATACATGCTTCTCCCTTTTAAAATCCTCTTCATCAATCATACATGCTTCTCCCCCATTGATATATCTCAATGTTCTCTATATCAAAATGTTTTTCATGTTGTAATCTCTCCCATGTTGACATCAATGTCAAAGGTTTCAACAACCATCTATCATTGCATCCTATCAATCTCTACAACAACTATCTTTGGCTTCCTCAAGTGTCCAAAGACACACTTCAAAACATCATCTATCAAGAGTCCTAAATGACTCTGTCCATCATAGATACTCCCCCATACAGGAAGCATCAACATTCAATCCAAAAAAATAATAGTGCTCTGTACCATTGGACTGATGCACTCTTACATCATCTACTTTGATTTAGGTAGGGGTATAACCCCTAACATACCTTGCAAATATTCAAAAGTTTCTTTGGGAAGAGGCTTAGTGATTTTTTTTTTTATCTGCTCTTTGGTGCTTATATATTCCAATTTGATTTCCTTTTTTGCAACTTTCTCTCTCATAATGTGATATTTGATAGAAATGTGATTAGTCTTAGAATGCAATATTGGATTCTTAGACATATTCATTGTGCTTGTGTTATCATAATGTATGACAATAGGTTCACTGAATTCTATCATTATATCCTTCAACATCTACTTCATCCAATCAACTTGATTACAATTGTTTACTACAACAACATATTTTTCCACTACTATACTTTGTGAGATACAATCCTATTTCTTACTTAACCAAGAAACTAGTCTTTCTCCAAGAAAGAATACTCTGCCATGGGTGCTCTTTCTATCATCCATACCATCTACCCAATCAACATTAGTATAAGCACATAAAGTAAAATAATTTGATCTATCATACCATAATCCAAACTCTAGGGTTCCCTTTAAATATCTAAATATCCTTTTAACTGCTAGATAATGTGCTTCTCTAGGGTTATCTTGAAATCTTGCAACAATTCTAATTGTATTTGCTATATCTAGCCTTGTGTGAGTCAGATATTGTAATCCTCCAATCATAGATCTGTATTTCTTCTACTCAATAGTAGGTGTCTCATCCTTTGAAGATAATTTGTGTCTAGTTACCATAGGTCTTCTAACTAGTTTGCATGTTTCCAAACCAAACCTTTTCAGTAGATCTTTTAAATACTTGTTCGAAGAAATAAATATTCCTTCTTTATCTTACACAATCTATAATCCTAGGAAGTATTTCATTTCCCCTATCATGCTCATTTCAAATTCCTTCTTTATTTCTTTTACAAAATTGTCACTTTCACTATCATCTCCTCCAAATATGATATCATCAAAAAATATTACCAAAATCAACAATTTATCACCTATTTCTTTCAAGTATAGATTTTTGTTCATCATACCTTTTCTAAATCCAAGCTTTTTCAAATACTTTTCTAATCTTGCATACCAAGTTTTGGGTGCTTATTTTAAGCCATACAATGCTTTCTTCAATTTGTATACCATTTCCTTGTCATCTATTAAAGGAAAACCTTCAAGTTGTTCTATATATGCCTCTTCTTCAAGTTCTCATTAAAAAATGCTGACTTGACATCCATCTAATATACCTTGAATTTCTTATATGTTGCATAGGATAAGAATAATCTTAATTCTTTGATTCTTGCCATAGGAGCATAGGTTTCTTCATAATATACTCCTTCGTGCTGTGAGTAACCCTTACATACAAATATTTCTTTGTTCCTTACAACTTCACCTTGTTCATTCATCTTACAACTTCACCTTGTTCATTCATCTTGTTCTTGAATACCCATTTGGTTCCTATCACATTCTTGTTTGCTACTCTAGGGACCAATTCCCATGTCTCATTCTTCACTATCTAATCCAACTCTTCTTTCATAGCTTGCTTCCAATAGTCATCTTTGCATGCCTCATCTACATTATTTGGTTCTAATTGAGATATTAAACATAGTTCTTCATTAGTTCTACTTCCACACCTTTATCTTTGTTGTCGATGATATGCTCTAGTGGGTGATTCTTTGTCATATTCTTGCCAAAAGTAGGAGTTGTTATCTCAACTTTTAGCTTAGTTCTAGGTTCTAAACTTTGTTCCTACATTAGCTCTCCTATATTCTATAAATTACTATTAGTCTCAAAGAATACTTCATCATTATTTTTAGTAACAACAACATCATCATCAAAATTATAGTCAATTATTCTTTCTTGTATCCAAAATTTCTCATCAACTGTCACACTTGCACTTTCAATGATAGTATTAGTTCTTAGATTATAACATCTATAATCTTTTCTTTTCAGTGAATAACTAAGAAGCATAACTTCATCATTTCTAGCATAAAATTTACTAATATCATCATATCTTTTAATATAACATTTGCTACCAAAAATTCTGAAATACTTAACTATGGGTGAGTGACCAAACCATAGTTCATAAGGGGTTTTGTTTGTGTCTTTCCTAACTTACACTATGTTCATAGTGTAAATTTTTGTATTCATGACTTCTCTCCAAAATATCTTGGATACATCATTCTCAGCTAAAATAGCTCTTGCTACTTCTATTACTGATCGGTTTCTTCTCTCTACAATGCCATTTTGTTCAAGGGTTCTAGGGGCTAAAAGTTTTCTTTTGTTTCTATTAGATTCACAAAAGATGTTAAACTCATTTGAAGTAAAATCTCCTCCTCTATTTGATCTTAAACATTTAATCTTCCTACCCTATTCATTCTCTACTCTTTTCTTGAATATCTTGAACTTGTCAAATGCCTCAGATTTCTCTTTAAGAAATGCAACCCAAATCATTCTAGAAAAGTCATAAAAAATCCATAAAGTACCTTTCACCATAAAATCCTTTATTCTTCATAGGCCCACTAAGATCTATGTGTACAATCTCCAACTTTGCTGTAGTAGTAAACTTCTTGCTAGGAAAAGAGGTTATTTTATGCTTTGCCAATACACATTCCTTGCAAATTGTATTAGTAGGATTTACAATCTTAGGTGAATCTCTGATTAAAAACATATAACTAGTTTCCACAATGCTATCAAAGTTGATATGCCAAAATCTCTTATTCCATAACCATCATCTACCTTTGCAACCAAACATGTCATTTTAGTAGGGTTCAACTGAAATACATTACCTCTAGATCTAGTTCTTGTTCCAATTACATTTCCATATTTGTCTTTTATCATGCATTTCTTCTCTATGAACTACAACTGATAACCTTTATCCACTAGTTTTCCAACACTCAAAATATTGTGTTTTAGATGATCAACAAAATATACATCCTCAGTGTTAGTCTTACCATCAAGAGTTATAGATCCAATACCTTTAACATGGTGAGCTACATTGTTTGCAACATTGACAATGCCTCCATCATAACTTTTGAAATCAAAAAACTTGTTCATATCACCAATCATATGATGTGAATAACCACTATCAATCATCCAATCAAATTTCTTTTCAACTTGTGATATCAAAGCCATTTTCTCTAGATTTTCTACCTTAATAGCCAAAAATCCTATATTATCATCACTGGCACTTACTTCTTATTCATCATAATCATTTTTTTCATTGGCATATAAAAAATCTCTATCTCTTCTAGGTTTTAACTTTCCTTTATACATTTTCTCTCTTTTAGGATATTTAGATGCATAACGACCAAACTCATTACAAGTCCAACATTTAAATATTTTCTTACTATATTTTTCTCTTCTTACAAGAAAGGCTACTCCTTCTAGCTTTTTGTCCTCATTAGAACTGCTACTACTAGAAAAATCTCCTCTAGCACTTGTTCTCCTTGATAGATTATGTTGAATATTTAGGGCACTAGAAGCTATCTCCATTCTAGACAATTCTCCAGACTATCTAAGCTCATTCTCAACTATCTTAAGTCTCCCAAGTAATGCTTGCTTAGTGAAATATTTGGCATAAGGAACTAACAACTATAACATTTGATCTGCCTACTTAAATTTTGGTGTTAATATCTTCAATATCTTCTAGATCACTTCATTATCTTCCTTGGTTCCTCCTTGATATCTGATACCTATAGTGATTTCTAATATTCTACCTACATATGTTCCTATAGATTTGTCTTCCATCATTTTAGCATCCTCAAATACACAAATCGAGTTTTGTAGCCTCATTTTCTTAGAATGTACATCACCTTCAAAACTATTTTCCAAAGCTTTCCAAATATTATGAGAAGTATTAAGTGATTTTACCTATTTTTACTCTACTTTAGGAAGTGCAGACAATAGTGCTTCTCCAGATCTCATGTTGTACATGAAAATTTCTTTTTGTTCCTCAGTAAAAGTTTCTAGCTCAACTTCAACAATAGTTATCTTTTCTAATTTTTTCAAGATCGAATATCTTGGACTCATACATAGTAGATGTGTCTTCATCTTTTCCTTCTAGCTGTCATAATTTATTCCATCAAACTTCAGACTATCCTTTCTAAATATGTTAGCCATGGATCTCCCAAAGTTGTTAAGCTTTAACTTTAAGGACATGCTACTTTGATACCAATTGTTATAAATAATAGTCTACCAAGATAACTAAGAGGGGGGAGGGGGGTGAATCAATTATCCAATTAAAACATTTATCCACTTTATTTAATGTTAACCCATGATACCAACATAAATGACAACCATAACAAGATGCACATACACAATTATACCAAATTTGTTAAGTAGGGAAACACTTGATTAGAGGAAAAATCCTAGTGGAAATGATGCCCAAATATATATATATATATATATATATTCCTTGTTAGAGGATGGACCCTATTAGGAATTTATAAACACATTCAGTATGTAAGTCCCTATTAGGAGTTGTAGAAAGTAGAAGGACCCACTCTTCAAATAGCTTCTGGGGTAAGACCATTAAACTTCATTATCCAACTGATCTTTGAATATTCCTTGTAGAATAATTGTTCCTATTGTGCTTTATCCCATTTCCTCTATCTTGTTAACTAAACCAATCACTTTCAAACCTTGTAGACCAGGTCACAAACCTTGGATGTCAAAATAAAACTTCAATAGTGAAGTTATCTCCAACTTTTCTTTGCACTATTGCTTATCTCCTTTACACTCTTCTTTCTTTCTTATCTCTTCTTTTTGCATCCATACATAACAAACGAAAATGTCCTTCCTTTATATAGAGTCCATAAAATAATTCCTTGAGTTGGCTATTACACCTTTTCAATTAATTATTATATGACCTCATTAAGAATACATTTTACATAGCGATAACATCAATCTATCACCTTGTAACTTGAATTACTTTCCACATATGTAATATTATGATGAGAAATATTATCCATGTCATCTCTAAAATGTATTCTACATGCCTTTATCCTCAATTCTTAGAATAACAACTTTGCTAAGAAATATAACAGGTTTACCAAAACATGCTTCTATAAACTTTATCTCTAGACTGTCTTTACCAAAACTTGCATAACTTCTTCCAGCCTTAATATGCTTTTCTCCTAAGTTTATCTACATATTATAGAAACTCAGTAGCATCTCCCATTAACCTCACTAGTGAAGCTATTCAATGATCTATTTGTATCAACTTAATCTTTACCACTATTGTTTTGTTAGATACCACTAAAATAGCTATGTTGACTTCAATGACAAACACAATCATGAATGTAACATATCATCATGAAAATGATCTAATAATGTTTCTACAATACCCCCCCATAGGAATATCCTTAGCATTTATAATTTCAACAATATCTTCAAGGAACAAACATAGATCTACATGCCAAGGTAGTGCTCCTCTTAAAAGTAAAAATAATTAGAATGGCTGATTATCATTGCATCTATATGCAGCTCCTAGCAAGGCTAGTTTCATTAGGAATATTATTGTACATTACTTTAATAAGGTTTCTCTCAAAAGGAGGCTTTTAAATCCTCTAACTAGGTATCTTTGATAGGATTTTTTGACTCTAACAGGTTGCAAGAATTCCTAAAACAATGTTCTTTAAGAATAAACATTTGTAGCTCCTAATATGGAACCCCTTTACATGAATTATAGGGTTTATTGGGTATATTATCCCCACTATGGTTTTCATTCTCATATCAAGGGCTTCCACATATAAAATACTTTTTCTATATGGATGAATTCTTTTGTGTAAATTTACTTATTTCTATGTTACTACATTTATCATGATATTAGCTGTGAAGTGTGTAGTAGGAAGGTTAGTAAGAAGGATAGTAGGAAAAGATATAAGATTAACCAAATTTTTGGGGAGTAATAATTCACCACCACCTCTCAATACCTATTGGGACCAACAAGTACATCTCTTCATGCTTTTTTTTTCATATCTTTCTTTCCCTTGAAGTGTTCTCTCTTTGAGAGATTTTGTAATGGAAATGTTTCTATTGGATGCATGTGCAGTTACATTAAATATATTACTATTCTTAATGTGTTTTCAATCTATTTAACATGAGGTTATACCTTCCTCTCACTTGTGCATGCATATACTTTTTTAGTTTGGATTCCTATATTATACTATTGTCATCTCATGAGGGTTTGGTTCTTGTTGTTCTTTTTGGACCTCTCTTTAGATTGATAATAGTTTGGGAACTTAATCCTTACTTCTGATCCCTATTTTGAGTACTAATAGTATTAGAGCTCTCATCATTATTTCTTATCCTTCTTTGGACTATTAACAACCTATGAAGAGCGATCTTATTTCTCATCCCTTAATGAAACATAAGTCCTTATGCTTGGGTAATTTTTTATTCTTGTTTTGGGACATCAAGATCCCTTGAAGATGAATATTTTTAATTGATTTTTTAGCTATTATAAATTTGTACAGTGCTCCCCTTGGGATTCATGATAAGGGCTCAACTGTCTCCTATATACTATAAATTCAGCGGTTGTATCAAGCATTGACAAATCAATATTTTGCCACAATGACAAACCCACTCTAATAAGTGGTATCAGAGCTTGGTCACAAGTTTTAATCCTTAGACCCTCAATAATCCTAAGGGGAATATTGTTAGAAATTTTTCAACACTCTCCGTAGGATGAGAAAAAAGGGCTTAACTACCTCCTATGTACTATAAGTTGAGTGGTTGTATTGGGCATTAACATATTAGTCTTTTGGTGCAATGGCAACCCCAATCTAACATTAACATATCATACACACTTGATATACCATTTAATTCATCTTCAATGGGTCGACTAGCATGCAAAATACACTTTCTCAACAATTCAATGTATTTTTTTTGCAACACACTTTTTTTTTTCATTTAGTTCACAATAAGGAATGAAAACACTATTGGGAGGGTTAAATACACTATTTCACTTTCTAGTGACATTTCTCTTTTTGTAATTATATATATGATGAAAACTCATGTCTTCATGGTTTAATGGTTTCCTTAGTCAATATGAGATCAAAATTTTATTTTGATCTACTTTACCATGAGTGTGAGGAAACTCATACTTTTGCTAAATTGGGAGCCTGATATATCATATTAAAATGGAAGAATTGATCATATAAGAAATTTTACTCTCATCCTTTCTTGACCTTATGAACCATGGATGGATTCATGGTCAATCATCTTAAATTCTCCTATATTATTTCACTTCTTCCATTTTCCTCTATGCATAATATCTAAGAACTTAGAGTTAGATCATATTAGAATATATAGTCCATTGATATAACTGAGAGGGGGTGAATCAATTATATGTCATCAAAAAAATTAATCTTAAATAAAATTAACCATATGATTAATATAAACTGAGACCACAACAAGATACTCACACACAATAAACACCATATATGTTAATTAGGGAAACCCTTGATCAGAGGAAAAACCCTGGTGGGGATGGTACCCATAAGATGATGTACTAATATAAATATCCCTTGTTAGAGGATAGACCCTATTAGGATTTTGTTACAACATTTAGTACATATGAGTCCTTGTTATGAGACTTCAAATTCCTTGTAGGACATTCCAACCCTATTAAGAGTTGTGGAAGATAGTTGGACCCACTACCCAGATAAATTCAAGTTAAGATCAAAGAACCCACTATCCAAATGATCTCTATATTATTCCTTGTAGAATAATAGAATTGAAATGTACTCAATCCTCTATCTCTGTCCTATCAACCAAAATTTTTCTCCTTTAGATCTTGTAACCAGATCTTATATTGTGCATCCAATGATCCCTTGGATCACTTACACTTATTCAACAAGCATTCTTCTCCTTGTTGCACTACGCACTAATTCTTAACATTTCACTTGGTCCTCTCCACTAAGATTTTCTTACAAATAAAGAAAAAAAACTTTCCTTTATATTGTATCTTCATAATAATTCCTTGAGTCCACCTTGAGGATTTCCCAATTAATTAAAATAAGATAATTAATTAATTCATGACTTTGTTGGCTCACAGTCAATACAAAAATTCATATGTGTGAAACCACATCATGTACACATGCTAGTGTCACCACATGATCATCTTCTATCATTGTTATTTGTGTATCATCTTCATTATATCTCAGATGAAAGATAATGATAGATTATTAGAACTCTATTTTCCAATGCTTTGTTTCTATGTTGCTTCTGGCAAAATAAGTGTAACTTCCATACAACATCAAATCAGACTTATTCCTTTGAACCACATCATTAGAACAACCTTAGGAATATATCCTCCACTAAAAATCATCTAAAACTTCCTTAGCTCCTATGCATACTAATATTACTGACTATTATTCTTCCAGTCTTAATAAAATTACTACTATGTTGACATCAATGAAAAATGGAGTCATGAATGCAACATATCAATTATTTCCAATGCTTAGAATACTCTCCCAATGCTAAGAATTTTCTCCTTTGGAATTATTGGAAACATAGATGAAAAACATCTAAGTTTCAAGAATACCAAATTGTACCTACTATTCTCATCTTCTCAAATAATCTTCATCAATCAAATCTGAAATTATTTGGAATATTTCTCTATTCATCTTCTTCTTTTAGGATAGGTAATAGTTGTTCATAGTAAATGACTTCCAATACTCTCTAGTTGCATCTACACACTTATGCTTCGTTTTGTGCACTTACATACCCTTCTATGAACTTGCATATCCTTCTACGCACTTACATGAATCTTTCTAGATGTTAAAGGTTTCAATCACAATAAAAATTGCTAATCAGATGCTCAAATCATCAACTAGCTTGAGTGTCCAAAGATACTATTCAATACCAAATAACCAAAGTCCTTTATGACTTGGTACATATTAGATACTCCCCCATAAGGGAATCATAAATATTTCATCTAGTCTAATCATAATGCTCTATACTACTAGACTGATGCACTCCTTGCATCAACTACTCTAAAGTAGCTAGGGGCATAACCCCTAGCATACCTCTTAGGTACTCAAAGTATCTTTAGGTAAGGGCTTCATAGATATTTTCAATATGATATTTAACACTTACATACTCTAGCCTTATCTCTTTCTCTTCTACTTTCTCTCTCAAAACATGATACTTTATAGATATGTTCTTTGTCTAAGAATACAATACTAGATTCCTAGATATGCTTACTATACTTGTGTTATCACAGAAAATGATAAAAGGCTCTATGAACCCAATCCCAATATTCTTCAGCATTTGTTTCATCCACATAAATTGATTACAATTATTTTCTATTGCAACATACTATGCCTCAACTTTACTCTAAGATATATAGTCCTCAACCAATCTTCCTCTAAGAAATAATGCTCCACCATTAGTGCTCTTTCTATCACCTATACTGCCTATTGAATTTGCATTGGTATATGTGCACAAGGTGAAATCACTTGATATATCATACCATATTCAATAATCATATGTACCCTTCAAATATCTTAATATCCTTTTTATTGATACATAATGCTACTCTTTAGGATCAGCTTGAAATCTTGCTACAATTTTAATTTCATTTTCTATATTTGGTCTAGTGTGAGTCAAATATTACAATCCTACAATCATAGATCTATACTTCTTCTACTCAACTATAGGTGTCTCATCTTTACTAGATAACATGTGACTAGTTATCATGGATGTACCAATAAGTTTGCAATTCTCCAAACCAAATCTTTTCAAAAAATCTTTCAAATACTTAGTCTATGAAATAAATATCTCATCTTTTTTCTACACAATCTTCAATCCTAGGAAAAATGGCATTTCTCCTATCATGCTCATTTCAAATTCATTTTTCATTTCTTTATCAAACTTGTTACTTTCTTTATTATTTCCTCCAAATATTATATCATCCATGAATATTACAACGATAAATAGACCATCATCATTTTTTCCCAAATACAAATCACCATCAACTATACCTTTGATAAATACCTATCCAACCTTGCATTCTAGGCTCTAAGTTCTTGCTTTAGACCATGCAATTCTTTCTTTAGTTTGAATACAAAGTCTTTTTCTTCTTTCAGAGGGAATCCACCAAGTTGTTCAATGTAGACTTCTTCTTCAAGTTCTCCATTAAAAAAATTTGACTTGGCATTCATTTGATAAACTTTAAAATTCTTTCTTGTTGCATAAGCTAAGAATATCCTTACTACTTCCATTCTTGCCATGGGAAAATAGGTTTCTTCATAATCTATGCCTTCTTGATGTGAATATCCTTTGAAAACAAGTCTAGCCTTGTTTCTCACTACTTCTCTTTGCTCATTCATTTTATTTCTAAATACCCATTTGGTTCCTATTACATTTTTGTCTTTAGGTCTAGGAACTATTTCCCATGTATCATTCTTCTTAATCTGGTCTAGTTCTTCTTTCATAGGTTACATCTAGTGATCATTTTTACATGCCTCATCTATGCTCTTATGTTCCACTTGAGAAATTAGACACAAGTCCTCATTTACTTTGCTCCATGTCATCACACCTTTATCCTTGCTTCAAATTATCTATTCTAGAGGGTGATTCTTTGTCATGTTTCTATTGGAGATAGGAGTTGACATCTTAACTCTGATCTCTTCCCTAGATTTTGATCTCTAATCTTATCTATGCTCAATAGATACTTCATTATGCAAGTCATTGTTAGTCTCAAAGATAAATTCAGCATTCTATCTAATAATTCTAGGTTGTCCTCTTCTTCATCAGAATTATAATCTACCATTTTATCTTTAGTGCCAAAATTTTCAGCAATCCTTACATTTGCAAACTCAACTATTGTCTTAGTTATATAGTTGAAACATCTATATGCTTTTATTTTCAATGAGTAACCAAGAAACATACCTTCATTTCTTCTAGGATCAAACTTACCAATATCATCATCTTTCTTTATGTAACACTTACTTCCAAAAATTCTGAAATATTTGACTGATGGTGAATGACCAAACCATAACTCATAGGGAGTTTTTCTCATACCTATTTTGATTTGTACTTTTTTTAAGAATATATTCTAGAGTGTTAATTTCTTCTCTCCAAAATTCCTTTGAGAAATCATTCTCAAATATTATTTATCTTGCTACTTCTACTATTGACTTGTTCCTTCCTTCAACAATCCCATTATGTTTAGGTGTTCTAGGTGAAGATAACCATCTTTTGATCCCATTCTCTTCATAGAACATGTTAAAATCTCTAGAGGTGAAATCTCCTCCTTTATCCAATCTTAAACACTTTATATTAATGCCAAATTCATTTTCAACTCTATTCTTGAACATCTTAAATTTCTCAAAAGCTTTAGACTTCTCTTTAAGAAATGCTACCCACATCATCCTATTGAAATCATCAACAAAAATCATAAATTATCTTTCACCATAGAATCCTTTAGTTCTTGCAAGACCACTTAGATCTGTGTGAAAAATCTCCAATTTCTATGTAGTAGAGAACTTCTTGCTAGGAAAAGATACTTTCCTGTGCTTAGCCAAAATACATTTCTTGTAGATAACATTAGTAGGCTTAATAATTTTAGGCAAATCTCTTACTACAAATGTACTGCTAACTTTCACAATGTTATCAAAGTTTATATGACAAAACCTTCAATTCCATAACCAATTGTTATCAATATTTGTAACCAAACATGTTATTTCAATAGGATTCAAATGAAATGCATTACCTCTGGATTTGGATCTAGTACCAATTAGCTTACCATCTTTGTCTTTGATAATGCAAGTCTTCTCCATGAACTACAATATATATCCCTTGTCCACCAACTATTTGCCACTGAGAAAATTATGTTTCAAATCATCAACAAAGTAAACATCATCAATGTTAGTTTTACGATCAAGAGTAATAGATCCAATCCCTATGATATGATAGGCTGCATTGTTACCAACTCTAACAATACCTCCATCATGATTTCTAAACTTAAAAAAAAAATTCATATCACTAGTCATGTGATATGAACATCCACTATCAATTATCCAATCTATTTTCTTCTCAACTTGGGTAACTACAGCTCTCTCTTCTCTGATTTCTCTGTCAAGATCATCTGCCTTAATAGCCACAAATCCTAATTCATCATCACTTTCACTTTGAACTTTTTCATTAGATTCTTCATCCTCTTTAGCATACAAAAAATCTCTATCTTTATCTCTTCTAGGTCTAAATTATATAAACTTTTTCTCTCTTTTAGGACATTTAGATGCTTAATGACCATATCATCACAAGTCCAACATTTAAATATTTTCTTACAATCTTTCTCTCTTCTTACTAGAAGGGCTATTCCTTCTTCAATATTCTTATCTTCTTTGGATCTTCTACCATTGGAAAAGTCTCCTCTTGCTCTAACACTTCTTGATATATTAGGTCATATGTTTCTTGCATTGAAAGTTATCTGAACTCTAGCTAATTCTCTAGACTATCTCATCTCTATTTCTATAGATTCTAATCTTTCAAGAAACATTTCTTTTGTGAAATCTTTGGTGTAGGGCATAAATAGCTGAATCATCTGAGCTATATATTTGAATGGTGGTGTCAAACCTTTCAAGATCTACCATATGACCTCATCATCTTGCTTAGTTCTACCAAGAGATTGGATTCCTACAACAAAATCTAATATTCTTCATACATAACTTCTTATTGATTCATCTTCATCATCTTAGCATCCTGAAATGCACAAATCCAATTTTTCAACACCATTCTTTTTGCATGATCATCATCTTCAAAAGTAACTTCTAATTCTTTCCAAATTTTATGGGAAGTTTGAAATGTCTTTACTTTATTGTATTCATTCTTTGGAAGAGATGATAGTAGGGCTTCTTTGGCTCTCATGTTACACTTGAATAGATCTCTCTCTACTTCACTACATTCTTCAAGATTTCCTTCTTCCACAATTGTCTTCTCACTCTTTGTGAAGATCCAATAGCCTAGACCCATGCACAATAGATATATCTTCATCTTCTCCTTCCAATTTTCATAGTTGGCCCCATTTAATCCTAGACTATCTTTCCTAAACATATTCGCCATTGATCTCCCAAAGCTATAAAGCCTTATCTTCAAGGACCTGATGCTCTAATACCAATTCTTAGAAAATATAGTCCACTGATATAACTGAAGGTGGGGGGCCGGGGGGGGATGAATCAATTATACAACTTTCATCACAAACATTAATCTTAAACAAACTTAACCATCCGATTAATATAAACTAAGACCACAATAAGATACTCATACACAATTAACACTAGATATATTAAATAGGGAAACCCTTGATTAGAGATGGTACCCACAAGATGATCTACTAATATAAATATTCCTTGTTAGATGATATACCCTATTAGGAGTCTATTACAACATTTAGTACATATGAGTCCCTTTTAGGAAACTTTGAATCCCTGTTAGGAGTTGTGGAAGATAGCTACATCCACTGTACAAATAGCTTCATGGTTAAGATCAAAGAATTGACTATCCAAATGATCTATGTATTATTCTTTTTAGAATAATAATATTGAAAAGTACTCCTTCCTTTCTCTCTATCTTGTCAACCAGACTTCTACTCCTTTAGAAATTTTAACCAAATCTCATACTTTGCATCTAATGATCCCTTGGATTTCTTACATGCATTTAGCAAGCATTATACTCCTTGTACTACACACTCATCCTTCACATTTTTCTTGGCCCTCTCCACCAAGACTTTCTTAAAAATAAAGAAAATAACTTTCTTTTATACTGTATCTTTATAATAATTCCTTGTGTTGGCCTTGAGGCTTTCCCAATTAATTAAAATATGATAATTAATTAATTCACAACACTATTGGCTCATAGTCAATACAAAAATTTATACGTGTGAAACCATGTCATACACACATGCTGGTGTCACCACATGATTTTCTTCTATCACTATTATCTATGCATCATCTTCATTACATCTTATATGAAAGATAATAATAGATCATCGTAACTTTGTTTTCCAATGCTTTGTTTCTATGCCACTTCTAGCAAAACAAGTATAACTTCTATACAACATTTAATCAGACTTAGTCCTTTGAATCATGTCATCAAGACAACCTCAAGAACATATCCTCCACTACACATCATTTGAAACTTTTTCAGCTCCTATGCATATTGATATTACTGACTGCTATTCTTCCAATCTTAACAAAATTACTGCTATGTTGACATCAATGAAAAATGTAGTCATGAATGCAATATATTAATACTTTCCAATGCTTAGAATAATCCCCCAATGTAGTATTATCAAAATCCATGCTAATAGATTCTTGTGAGATAACCTTGATTATGTCAACTAGGTGGACCTATTCTAGAATAGGTCATTTGAAGTCAACCTATTCAAAAGGAATTTTAAAACTCAATGCCATTTATATCTTGGATATTCAAATATCAAGTGACCTACTCATCTTTCTTTGTTTTTGCACCTAAAAAATAATATAAAATGAAACCTACACACCTCATGTTCACGTCCATGAACATTCACAATTATTTTGTTTGGATTGGTAAGAGGTCGAAGCCAAGATCAATTATTATGTGTTTTTTAATTAGTTATTATAATTAAATTATTTAACTCAAGTAGATTCAAATCCAAGGCCTCCTAGATAAGAGGCACACAATTTACCATTGTGTTGTAGGCTATTTCCTATGAACATTCACAATTATTATATCAATTACACATAAAATTTAAAGAACTTATCCGTTCAATAAATTATATTTATATCTAGGGTTTAAGGTATTCAATAATCAAGGACCCTTTGTGAGTATTTCCTCTTCAATATCTATCTTTTTTTTGGCCATGAAGGGAGGAGATCTACATCGAGACATTAATCATATTCTTCATTGGATCATATTTTCATCCATAGCTCCATGATGTGATTTTGGTATATCCATTGCATTTGTGGAGATTTCCCATAGCCTTCATTTCAAATCCAAAATTGACAACACACAGGCATTAAAAAGTTATTTTATTCAAGGGAATCTTCAAGAAAGATGGGTATTTACTTTTTTCTTTCTTCCTTTCACCCTTTACATTTAATTTCAAGGCTTATTACTCAATGTATGGATAAACTAAGTAAAGTCTTCATCAAATAAAAATAAAAATGAAGTTTTACTATGTGTAGGAGTACTTTAGTCAAATTGTGTCTACATATCTAGATACTACTCACACAAACAATTGTGAAGAAATTATCCCATACCTTGTGTGAGTATGATGGCTAATTAGTAGGTTTAAGTCCCTTTTGGCATCCTTTATATTATTTTATTTGGGTTCTTACTTATGATATTGTGGTTAATGAATTTATATATCCAATCCTAGTATTTAATGGTTGTAGAATTAAGGCCTAACCTTGTTTAAGTAGGAACCTAATTTGGTTATAATATTATTACAAGGTATTGTTTGTAAGGAAACTTTATATTTGTGTAACTTCCTACAGGCATCATGAAAACTAAATATAGTAAAGGAACAATGAATAACAACTATTATTGTTATTATGATTATTAGTTATGCAATAACCTCTTTGAGAAGTTTTTACCATCCTCATATTTTTAGGATGATCAATTAATTAGATTGAGGAGAGATGATTCATTATCTATGCTAGCAGATTGAAGATTACATTTAAATTCAAGTGAATGAAGTGATTAGGATCCAAATTTACGTATTGCCTCATGTTTTAACATATTATTTGGTTAATTAGGATTCAACTAAAGATAATGGTGCCTCACTCATTCCTAGAGTATGCATTCACTCTTTTGTTGAGGATTGGTTGAGAAGGCCGCACTCTCTATGGAGTATTGATTTGGTAGTGTGACACTTATGTTTAGTGAGGTGTAATTTCCATTTGGTTTCCCTCTAGGTACCAATTCTAGAGAGTCTAAAAGGTTTCACTAGAAGGGAATCATGACATGACACCATTCCATTTGTATTATATTATTTCTCTCATATTTAGTTAGATTTTCCTCTAGCAAAGGATATTATCTATATTTTCTCTATTACATACTACTAGTCAGTATTATGATATTATATATATATATATATATTATTGGATGGGATTACACGTGATATTTACCTATGTGTTTAAGTTTGGTGGAGGCCTTTTCTAGAAATGTAATAGGAGTAACTGAGAGGGGAGTGGTGAATCAGTTAGCACAAAAAAAAAATCCCCATCCCTTAGATGTCAATACAAACTTCTAATTATTATACAATACATAGTAGATTGGTTAACACTAGAATATAATTGATGCTTGATTTAAAAAGTAATCTTAAGATGTATTATTCTATTTTAACCTTTAGTAGCTTAGATGCAAAAATGTAAAGCATAAATAAATAACATGAAGACAAATGACACCAATATTTAACGTGGAAACAACCACCTTGTAAATAGTCACAATAATTTTCACTCTTTTAAAGTGAGCTCTGTTAGGAGCCAAATATACTAAAGGTTACAAAACATACTGTTAAGTATGATCTTGTTAAAGGATTTAGATCACCCTGTTAGGAATGGCCTAGCTAGAGGTCTTCAAATACTTTAGTCTTGAAATGTTACCTTGGTAGAGGATTTAAAAAATGACTATTAAGTCAACTTTGTTAAGAGATTTCTTTACTATTACAATGGTTAGAAAGTGGTGCAAGGAGGGATAGAAGAACTAGGCCAAAAGCACACCCAACTATCCAATCCATCTTGCAAGAGTTAACATAGTGGAAACAAACAACAAGGAACAACACCAAGGAGGGAGAGAAAAAAATGTTCTATTGATTCATCAAATGATCAACATAGATGCCCAACTATAAGGCCTTCTAAATTATGGCCAATTACACATACCACCTCCAGATTCATGATCCAACTTTAAGTTCACATTTCAGTCCTTTAAGTCTACCTACTTCTCAATCTCTCCTTAAAACTCAATCCTAGACTTCCTTAAATACTTGTGTAGCCACAAGTCAACTAATCACAAAATTAAATCTTACATTAAATGCATGTGCAACCACAAGTTGACTCACATTAGATACTAACTACCTATACCAAAATTAAATTCAAGCAAGGTCAACCCAAACTAGAACTAGACATAGATATCTTGACAAATGAAGACTGCACAAAACATTGGCACTTGGCAACCACACGAGCTTGACATCCAAAGAGTCACTCAACATCAACTATGAACTCAACATCCTTCAATGTTCAGCAACCAAAAGATCACATGGTAACCAAAGGAAGCACCTGGTACCCAAAGAAATCACTCAACAACCAAAGGAATCACTTGACATCAACTAAGAACTCAACAACCACTAAATACTGGGCACCAACTAGCAAAATGAAGAAAAGTGCAGGATTACAAGGCAACCCAAGATGCTCCTACATTAGACAACTAGGGTTAGAAGAAATGATTCTCGTGAATCATTTAGATGCCACAACTTAAGCTAAATACAACTCATATTGAGAAATCCATAAAGCATCTTCAATAAGTCTATTCTTCCACTTCACCAAATATTCATAGTAATCTTTTCCTCTTGTTCTCTTGCCAAATCTCTAATCCAATACCTTTTCAACTTCTTCAATCTACTTCTTAGGATAATCATCTGATAAAATAACTTCATAATCTAACTCATGATACTTATATAAATCACCAACATTGAATATAGGAGATATATCCATGTCATCAGCTGGTAACTCAACTTCATAAGCATTACCACTATCAAACTTCCTCAATATTTTACAAGTTCCAAACTTCATCTTCAACTTACTATATGTTCCAATAGGAAATCTTCCTTTCTTCAAATGAACCATCACCTCATCACGAACTTGAAAAACATGATATTTGCTAGACTTCACTTCATAAGCATTACGACTATCAAACTTCTTCAAGATTTTACAAGGTCCAAACTTCATCTTTAGCTTACTATATGTTCCAATAGGAAATCTTCCTTTCTTCAAATGAACCATAACCTCATCACCAACTTGAAAAACATAATATCTTCTAGACTTATCAGCATTCTACTTATACTTTTGATTACTTTGTTCCAACATCAATTTCACTTCCTTATGCAAAGATTCCATAGAATCAACAAATGCTTCCCCTACAACACTTCTCTTTTCTTCACCAACATCATCCCTTAAATCTAATAATCCTCTAGGTTGCATTCCAATAATGATCTCAAAAGGTGTCTTCCCAATACTCCTATTTGTAGAATTATTATATTCAAACTTAGCTTGTGCCAATACCATTTCCCAATTATTTGGCTTGTCTTCAACTAAACATATCAGAAAATTACCCAAGCTTCTATTCATCTATCTATGGATGGATTATATAACTAAACCTTAATTCATTACCAATATTCTTCCACACATTCTTCCAAAAATAACCAACAAACTTACTATCTTTGTCAGAAATAATACTTCTTAAAAATCCATGCATTCTCACAATCTCTTTGAAGAATGTTCAATAACATTCTTAGCATTTGATTTCTTCTTACATGGTATGAAATGAGCCATTTTAGAAAATCTATCCACCAAAATAAATATAGAATCATACCCCTTCACTATTTTAGGCAATCCAAGAACAAAATCCATACTAATGTCACTCCAAGGTTTCTTAGGAACAATAATAGGTGTATACAAGCTAGTATTTTGACTTACTCCTTTTGCAACTTGAAAAACTCTACAACTCTTCACAAATTTATGAACATCCTTATACATTTGTGGCCAATAATAATTCTCCTTCAAAAAACTCAATGTTTTATGAATTCCAAAATGTCTAGCTGATCCCCCACTATTCTTTTCCTTGATCAAATTAACTCTCATAGAACTTCTAGGGATACACAACTAAATACCTTCAAACAACATACCTTCTTGAATGAAATATGTATAATACTTACTTATGTGATCTGTTAGATTTGGTGGTCTGCACTCTCTCCATGCCTCAGAAAAATCAAGGTTAGTATCATACAAATCTTTCATTTCATCAAAAACAAGAACTTTAACCTTCATTTTAGTTGAAAAATAATTTCTTCTACTCAATTCAACAACAAATCTATTAGTAACTCCACTCTTATGCTTGATATTAAATGTGAAACTTTACAAGTGCTCAACCCACTTCATATGTCTCTAACTCAATTTATGTTGACATTCTCAAGTGTAGGCCATTCCAAAATTACTTTAACCTTCTCAAGATCCATCTTCAAACCATCGCCTAAAATCACAAATCCCAAATATACAATCTCCTCTTGCATAAAAGAACACTTTTTCAAATTAATCAGCAACTTCTTCTCTTTCAATCTCTATAATACTTGTCTAACATGCTCAAGATTTTCTTCCTTAGTCTTACTAAATATCTAAATATCATCCAAGTAAATAATCATAAACTTACCCAAGAATCTTTTCAGAACTTCATTCATCAACCTTATGAAAGTACTAAGTGAATTAGTCAAACCAAAAGGCAACACCAACCATTCATACAAACTATCTTTTGTCTTAAAAGTAATCTTCCATTCATCATCTTATCTGATTCTAATTTGATGATAGCCCCTCTTCAGATCAATTTTGGTAAAATACTTTTACCCACTCAAATATTCGATTATGTCATCGATCCTTAGAAGAGGAAACCTATATTTTAGTGTGATCTTGTTGATAGCTTTGGAATCACTACACATTCTCCATTCTCCATTCTTTTTAGGTGTTAATATAGTAGGTACAACACATGGACTCAAGTTTTCTCTAAACAAACCTTTCTCCAATAACTCATGCACTTGTTTATTGAGTTCTTCATTTTCTATAGGTGTCAATCTATATGGTGCTTTATTTGAGAAACTAGCTCTAGGAATCCGATCCATACAACTACTTATACTTCTCATTGGAGTTAAACCATCAAGTATATCCTCTACAACAATATACTTATATTTATTCAAAATAATTTCAATTTCTATAGGTACTTAGCTTCTACAGTCACTCGATCCCTACTAGAAAAACTCAATCCTCTAGGAATTATGGCAAAGAAAACTTGGTTCCTTTTCATTTCTTTTTCAAATTGTTTCCCATTGACCATGAAAATTTTCACAATAGTACAATTAACTTCACTTGGACTTTCAATCAAAGGTAATAATATTTGCATTTTTCCATTCACCTAATGAGTATATTGATTCAATCTTCCATCATGTATAACATACCTATAATATTGCCAAGGTCTACCCAACAAAATATGACAACAGTCCATAGGCATAATATTACACAAAACTTTATCAAAGTAATGTCCAATTTTTAACTTCACAAGGCATTTCTCACTTACCAATATCTTATGCTCATCTTTGATCCATGAAACATGATAGGGTTTAGGATGCTTCAACCTCTGCAACTAGAACTTTGTAACTAGCTCTTCTGATGCTAAATTTGTTGAACTTGCACTATCAATGATTACTTTACAACATTTTCTAGTCATCTTACACCTTGCCTTGAAAAGATTTCTCCTTAAAATAGGTTCCTCATCACTTCCCTTATTACATAAGGCTCTTCTCACCATCAGATTTTCTCTAGCCTTAGGTCCACTTAGTGAACACTCATCATCTCCTCGAATCACAACATTTCTATTACCTTGCTTATTTTTAAAGGATCTATACTCAAAATATCTATGTCCCTCTTTACCACATCTGAAACAATTACCATGAAAACCACCTCTAGAATAAGAATTACCTCTTCCTTGGTAAGACCAAGTACCTCTTGGGTAAGAATCACCACCTTTCCACTCAGTCTTTCCTTTTTCATCATTCTTCCATTCAAAATTTCCCTTATCTTGCACAAAATTATCAGATCTGCTACATTCTCCATAGGATCCACCTCTACTTCTTTGGAATCTACCACCTCTACCTCTTTATCTTTGTTCATGCTTCTTTGTCAAGATCTCCTCAGATTTCAAGGCATATTGATATGCTTCTTTCAAACTCTCCAACTTCACAAAACCTATTTCATCTAGAATTCTAGATCTCAATCCACTTATGTACCTTGGATTTTTCTCAACATCATCATCCACATGGCCAAATTTGATGTCCAATCTATAGAATTACTTGGTATACTCCTTCACACTCATGTCTCTTTGTCTCAAATTTTGCATCTTTCTCAACAAGCTAACTTGGTAATCAATAGGGTGGAATTTGTTCTTTATCTTGTTTACCATCTTGACCCAAGTTTTAATCTTCTCCTTTCCTCTCCTTTGTCTATTAATTTGCAAATGATCCCACCATAGTGAGGCATGCCCTTTCAAATTTGTAAATACAATCTTCACCTTCTTATTATCAAGAGTGTTTTCATACTCAAAGAAATTCTCTATATTAGAGATCCAATCCAATATAGCATTGGTGTCCAATTTTCCATCATAAGGAAAAACTTCTATAATAGGCCTTTAATTTTCCCTAGATAATATTCTTAGCAACCTTGCTTCATCTTGATCTTAATCAAGTTCTGAATAAGGGTTTGCTACTACTACTTAATCATCACTTACATCATCAAGATGTGCTCCTCTCCTCTAGGCTATCTCCACAATATCTAATTTGGCTACAATTTTTCTGAATGTATCCAATATTGCATTATCAACCTTAGATCATCTTTAAAAATTAGGTTCCTACAAGATCATAACCCTCTACAAGTTATAGGTCAAATCTATAGATCTGTGACCCTACAACCCAATTTCACTTAGGGTTCTACATGATCCAATCACCACAAAGATGAACCTCAACCTAGCTTTGATACCACCTAGTACAATATTGGACACATTGAGATAAATTGTAGTCAAATTAGATGTTGTGGAGATAGCCTAGAGGAGAGGAGCACATCTTGATGATGTAAGTGATGATGAAGTAGTAGCACCAAACCCTAATCTAGAAGCTAAAGAAGATCAAGATGAAGCAAGGTTGTTAAGAGTATTATCTAGTGCAAATTTCCTCTACCTTAAACCATCTTTAGAAATTAGGTTCCTGCAAGATCAAAACCCTCTACAAGTTATAGGTCAAATTTGTAGATTTGCGACCCTACAACCCAATTTTACTTAAGGTTCTACACAATCCAATCACCACAAGGATGAACCTCAACCTAGCTCTGATACCACCTAGTACAAGGAGGGATAGAAGAACTAGGGCTAAAGGTACACCTAGCTATCCAATCCACCCTGGAAGAGTTAAGACATAAAAAACAAACAACAAGTAACAACACCAAGGAAGGAGAGAATAAAATGTTTTATTGATTCATCAAATGATCAAGATACATGCCTAGCTATAAGGCCTTCTAGGTTACAACCAATTACAAATACCACTCCTAGGTTCACAATCCAACTTCAAGTTCACATTTCAACCCTCTAAGTCTCCCTACCTCTAAATCTCTCCTTAAAACTCAATCCTAGACTTCCTAAAATACTTGTGCAGCCATAGGTCGACCAATCATGAAATGGAATCTTACATTAAATACATGCACAACCATAAGTTGGCTCACATAAGATATTGACTACCTATACCAAAATTAAATGCAAGCAAGGTCAGCCCAAACTGGAACTAGACACAGATAACTTGGAAAATGAAGACTTCACAAAATTTTGGCAATCAGCAATAGCACAAGCTTGGCATCCAAAGAGTCACTCAACATTAGTTACAAACTTGACATCCTTCAATGTTTGGAAACCAAAGGATTAGACAGAAACCAAAGGAATCACTTGACACCTAAAGGAATCACTCAACAACCAAAGGAATCACTTGACAGAAACTAAGAACTCAACAACCACTAATGCTTGGCACTAACTAGTAGAATGAACAAAAGTGTAGGATTACAAGGCAACCCAGGATGCTCCTGCATTAGAAATCAATAGTTACTTGACCTAATTTATGTTGCAACTTTCTTTGCTAATTCATATATCTATTCTAGCTTAACCTCTAGATCCATCATGATTAGATGTTTCTTTGCATCTTAACTTCCACACTTTCCTTCTCTACTTTTCATTTTCTCACATATCCATTTATTTCATCTTCTTATATTTCCACATATTATTCTCACAACTTGAGCTATCTTATATATCGCAAGCTAGGAAAAGTAGGCCTGAAACCCTTTCAAAACATCACTAAACATCCAAGTAGTCAACCTCAACTAATAAAATACACTAAAATTTCAATCTACTATCAGTTAGTTAGCACTAGAACTTAACACTTGGTTGACACTATGAATTCTTCATTTCCTGGCTACTTAGTCAATATTGAACTCTTTTAGTTCCCAACCACTTGGTCAATATTGCAAGAAGGTTCCTTCCATTACTCAATTACTAATGGAAAGTCTTCATAATCTAAATGCTTGGTTAGAACTGAGATATATAAGGCTAATACTGCAAACTCTATATGGCTCAGTTAATACTGACATTTTTTTAAACATCAATGTCAATATAAAATTGAATAATTAATTCCAAAAAACTCCCTCTTTGGCATTGATGGAAATACATGTCAACATAAATTGAAAAAAGTACAAGCAATTGTACTATCCATAGTTTGATTATAATTCTCATCCATACTAGCTCCCTCTAAGATTTTGCTTGGGTTTTTTTTTGCTGATTTCTTGTCATTTTCTCCCTCATATTCGTAGACTCCATTAATAAGAATTTTCCTCAATCTCATCAATACTGAGCTTTTTACAAACATCCATGTCACTTTTCCATGTTGACACTAAAATATCCCTCTTTGACATCAATTTCAAAAGGATACAAACATAATAAATTATAATGTACCTTATGTATTGATTCATATACTATATGCTTTATTTTATACTATATCAACTTGATTGATCTTCAATAGAGCTTGGTTGATGCCTCACTAAACTATGTTGTAGTGAGCATCAGAGAGGGGAATAACCTCTAGTTTACCTCTTAGGTACATAAATGCATCCTTAGATAAAGATATGGTAAATATATGTTTTATCTACTCCTTGATGTTCACATATTCCAATCTCACCTCTTTGGACCCTAAACCAATTCCCTTAGGAAATTATATTTGATTGCAATGTGGTTTGTCTTTGACTGCATCACTAGATTTTTGGATATATTTATTTCACTTGTTTTATCATAATAGATAACCATTGGTTCCTCGATTCCTTCATTCATTCCTAACATCAATTACTTGATCCATATTATGTTTGAACAATTAACTATTATAGCAACATACTCTACTTCGATTGAGAAATATAATTCTTCTTCTTACTTTTCCAAGACACTAGCCTCTTTCCCATAAAGAATGCTCCTCCACCAGTACTCTTTCGATCATCAATGCTTCCTATCCAATCTATGTCAGTATAGGTTCTTAACTCAATATTTCCTTCTTTCTTGTACCATAAACCATAATCTTAAATTCCTTTTAGATATCTCAAAAGTATTTTGACTACCATCACATGATTTTCTTTAGGACTAGAAAAAAATCTTGCAGTTCTATGCCAACTACCAATGTAATATTAGGTCTTGTGTGAACCACATACTGAAGTTTACCAATCATTGATCTATAAGTAGTCTAGGTTACCTCCTTTGAATCATCATTCTTTGAGAGCTTATGTCTAATAGACATAAGTATTCCAACTGGACTGGAATATTCCATTTCAAATACTTCCAATGTTTCCCTAATGTATTTTGATTGGGTGATAAATATCCCATCCTTCATCTGATCAACTTGAAGACCCACAAAAATTTTGATTTCTTCAAACATAGATATTTCAAATTCTTTCCTCATTTCTTCAGAGAATGATTTACATAATTTATTATGTCTTGTAAATAAGATATCATCTATAAATATTTTTGCAAGCAATATTTTGTCCTAGGGTCCTTCCTTGATATACAAATTTCTATTATCATTTGTCTTCTAAAAACCATTTTTTACTAGATATCCATGAAGTCTTTCATAGCATGCTCTTGAAGCTTGTTTTAATCCATATAAGGCTTTTTGAAGTTTACATACCATGTCTCTTTGGCTTGGATCTATGAAGCCTTCAGGATGATCAATGTAGACTTTTTCCTCTAGAACTCCATTCAAGAAAGCTGATTTGACATCCATATGATATATTTTGAAACCCTTTTGTGCTGCATATGGTAGAAGTGTTCTTACTCCTTCAAGTCTTTCAATAGTGAAAAATGTTTCCCCATAATGAATACCTTCTTCTTGAGCATAACCTTTGTAGACAAGTCTTGCCTAATTTCTTGTCACTTCACCATTCTCATTCATTTTTTTTTTTCTAATTAACCATTTTGTACAAATAAAATTTTTATTCTTAGGTCTAGGAACAAGAGAGTAGGTTTTATTCTTTTCTATTTTCTCAAATTATTCATTCACTGCTTCTATCAAACTTTCATTTTCTAATGCATCTTTTATAGGTCTAGGTTCAAATTCGCTAAGTAGACATGTACCTTTTAATTTTTTCCCTGTCAATAATCCTTCTATCTTTCCTCCAATTATTTGATCAAGTGTATGATGCCTTCTAACAATTTTTTCAAGTCTTGAATCTTTCATTCATTTCTCATAAATTGGTTCACTTTTTTCTTTAATATCTTCATCCTTTTGGTTGGGTTTCTCTTGTTGAACTAGTTGTAACTCGAGTAGTAATACTTGTGACCTGGGTTGCACTACATGGGGCTACAACTTGGGTTGAACTAATTGTGACTTAGATTCATTTGTTCATGACTCAAGCTGAACTACCAGTGAATTTCTAGGTGCACTTGGTTGCTCATTGGCTTCAACCTTCTGAGGTTTGGTTTCAAGTTCTTCATATTATATGAACCTTCTATAATCTCCAGGCTCTTTGTTTCTCTTTCCTTCACTTATTTATGAAAACCCATCAATTTTCACATGTTCACTTTCTATGACTTTGTGAGTATAAAGATTTTAAAATTTGTATGCCTTGCTTTTACTGGAGTACCCTAGGAATATTCCCTCATCACTCTTTGCATCAAGATTTCTTTTTCTTACATCTTTTAAGATATAACATTTTCTTCCAAAGACACTAAGATAAAAAAGACTAGTCTTATATCCATACCATAATTCATAAGGTGTTTTTTTTTTTTTTTTTATCTTTCTTCAAATGAGCTTGGTTCAGTGTGTGAACTATTATGTTGATTTCTTCTCTCCAATATTTTGGTGCAACATTATTTTCTATTAATTGTGTCCTTGCACATTCCTATTAGAAATATAAGGTAGGGTAGGTTGGTGATCAAAAATCAATAAAACTTTATCTTCACCAATTAATCCTTCATATATTATTTTGATCTAATTGTATGCATGAAAGAATGAAAGCAATAAAACATTCATAATAGTTTGAAAGAAATAAAAAATGCATCCATGTTTGGAAGAATCATGCCCTGAATTTCTGCAAGTATGGCTCTAATTTTGGCTTCTTCCCTTAATAATTCTACATGAAAATTTGTTAGATATATGATATTTATGAAATGTGCAAAACTATAACTTAGATCAAGTAATAGCTAGTGTGTACTTTCCTTCATATCCTCATCTATCTTGGACATTTTATCCTTGATCTCCTTTATGAAGATAGATGTGTAACTCAATTTGACAAACAATGAAACAATATTACTGACAGATGTTTCCAATGTAGCAAGAATTCTAGATAGTTCTACTTGATCTATTGCAATCTTTAGTATAACTTATTCCAAAACTTTGTTCTCAAATTTTCTGTCATCTCTTTCCAACAATTTTTCTTGTTCATTCAAATTTTTGTTACAGTTGTGACAATTTCAGCTAATTGACCTTAAGGTATCCATTTGAGTGGGAGTGAGGAGAGAGATATCCCAATTTGGAATAACAATATCCTCATCTAGATCAATTTCTTATTCTTCTTCTTCTTTACCCTTTTCTTTTGTAATAGTAGAAGTAATTTCTTTACCCTTATTTAAAACTTCAGTTTTCAATTGCCACTGATTCTCAACTATCATTTCATTGGCTATGGATGAAACAATTGTAAAACTAGATGGAATAGCAATAAATGTAGAAATATAACTAGCAAAAAGAATACCTTATTTTTTCTCATTCAAGCCTAATGATGGAGGATCTTTCTACTTAATGGATTAAGTGTTGGGAACTCCATGTTGGAGTTGATGAAATTCAACTCCAAAGATGCCCAAGATCACTTGCATGCAAAAACTTGTCAAAGGGAAGCCAAGGAGAGAAGAGCATGTTGCAAGGGAAAAACCCTAAATCAACATGAGAGAGAGAGAATATGCAAACACAAGAAAATATGTATTTACAATATGCAATATGAGATGTTATTTTACAATGAGGGAGAGACCGATTATAAAGGCCTCAAGGAATCTTCCAGAACAAGCTAGAAGACACTAGGAGATAAGTGTGACAACTAAGCATACATCCACATAAGGTGGAAAGTCCTCAAACAATGTGAGAGGATAAGTATGACTTAGGAGAGAACAAACTCCCATATTGTCAACAACTTATAACAAAGTCCTAGACTACAATTAATAAATAAATGCATTTACCTAAGTAAGCTTAAGTAAATAAAATAAATAATTAGTAAATTAATTATGCAATCTAACACCCCCCCTTAAGTGAAACTTAGGGGAATGCCTTAAGCTCACAAGAAAAAGAAAAAAATACAAAATGGGTCTCGACAATGAGGCCATTTTAGGTACCCAAGTACAATGCAACTAAATGCAACCTCTGAAAATGGGAAGAAGAGAAAACCACATGGGAACAACCCTCCCTCAAAAAGAGGTAACCTAGTGAAGAACTGAAGAAGCCTCCAACTAGGGAAATGTCCAATAAAATAGGAACATGGACTGATCACGAAGAGCATCACTAAAGCATGAAGAGCCACAAAATTTTCCATCAAGAATAAAATTGCTAATCTGAAGAACCTCCATGGAAGAAGAAGGAATGAATCGAGCATGTCTATATGGTAGATGATCCATCTCACCAAAATGCATACGTAGCTAGGCACTGCAATCGCCTTGTATATAGGATCAACCACTGAATACATAGCTCACACTAACAAACCATCGAACCATAGATGCATTAGAACAACAACATAACCCCCCTTAATGCAGACGGGGTGAGATGATAGGCAACTGAGAAGGTTAACTAGAGTCTCCTGCAAATGAACCAAGAATGACAAGAGGAAGAGGTACAAACATCTATAAAGACACGGTCACACTAACATTGTATGGGGCTAATGTCGTGGAAGGGACACTCACTGGACAAAGGGAGAATGCCTAAAATAGAAAACAACTATCCCCACCATGGTGCTTTATAAAAATAGTGCAAGTACAACTGACTCAAGAACAACGTTCATGAACTCGAATGCAAAAGTGACACTTTATCTCAATGTGATACAAAAATGTGCTTCAAAATGATAGCTACAATGATCAAAACTAAAAACAAGCTGATAAAAAACATAGCATAGCCTAAAAAAAAGGAAACCATGCCAGGAAAATGATCCTCGGGCCTAAAACACTCAAGATATCCACCATATAGCAAAAATGCCAAAAATATGATAGAAAGAGCATGGGCCAAAAACTAAGAAAAAGGACCACATTTTTGAAAAGGTGACAAAACCAGCTTTTCAAAACTATAAAGTTTTCAAAAAGCTAACATGGGATGCAAAAGATATGCATGACAGAGTCAAAAATAGAACTTCAGACTTCAACTGCAAAAACAAGCAATAAAAAAGTATCAAAACCTAAAAAACTTGCACCAATGTCTCCATCTTGGAACCAACTTTTCGGTGCTTCTTTCAGATCGAAAAAATACTTCTATATGCTCAAGTTATGGCCAAAAAATTGAAGGTAGGTCAAAAAAGACCTTTGAGATGTGTAAGAGGATGATGCAAGTGATGTCATGTTGATGTCATCAATCTTCTAGCTTAAAAATGACGTCTTGTCAGTCATCAACAAAAAAGAGAGGCCACATGGTAGTGCCACATGGATGCCACATGGTGAATAAGCTAACATGGTAGGGTTCACATGGAAAAGTGCCACGTGGCACCCATGCCATGTGTCACTTTCAGGTTTGCTATGACTAGGTAGAAGACCCATGCAAGCGCTAACTAGGTAGGAGTGGTGGATGAGTGCTAAACCTAGGTGGAGTGGCAGGAAAAGGTGTTGCCACTAGCAGGAGGAATCGGTGGCAAGTGGCGGATGAGCCGCAGAGGAGATAAATTTCGGTGAGGCTATGCAACAAGGGCGGAGTGGCAGGATTAGTAGTGAGCACTGTCGGTGGTTGCAGAACTAGAGGTGCCACTAGTGGAGAGTTCTAGATCTGGGCAGAGCCATTGGTTGAGGCAACATTGCCTGCTACAGCCACTGCGGGATGCACGTGGGTGGTGTGGTGGATTATATATATATTTTTAATTTTTTGCCACAAAAATGTTCGTACAGTCTAATGGCAGGGCCTGCAAGAAATTTTTTTTGCCTCTCGGAGCTCTATCTCCAAAAATAAAAAGTTTTATATGGATCCTAGCTAAAAAGTGCCTTTCAGATCCAATGGCAACATTCATTTGACCCCAAAGTGCTCTAAAAATTTTTTGGTCTCCTAATTTGAAGAAAAAGTGCACAAACAAAATATGGTTTGTGACTCCAAATCATGGCTTCAATATTCTTCAACGAAGTAGTAGCAGGGAGGCTCTAATACCATGTTGGAGTTGATGAAATCCAACTCCAAAGATTCCCAAGATCACCTGCATGCGAAAACCTATCAAAGGGAAGCCAAGGAGAGAAGAGCATGGAGCAAGGGAAAAACCCTAAATGAACATGAGAGAGAAAATATGAAAGCACAAGAAAATATGTATTTACAATATGCAATATGAGATGTTGTACAATGAGGGAGAGACCAATTATAAAGGCCTCAAGGAATCTTCCAAAACAAGCTAGAAGACACTAGGAGATAAGTGTGACAACTAAGAATACATCCACATAAGGTGGAAAGTCCTTGAACAATCTGAGAGGATAAGTATGACTTAGGAGAGAAAAAACTCTCGTATTATCAACAACTTATAACAAACTCCTAGACTAAAATTAATAAATAAATGCATTTACCTAAGTAAGCTTAAGTAAATAGAATAAATAATTAGTAAATTAATTATTTACTCTAACACTCCAATCAATGTAAGACTCGGCAGTAGAGATCCATAGATTGGTTTGGTTCCTGGTGATTTGATGGTAACCATAATCAACTTGGTAGAAGCTTTCTCTGAGCTTAAGTACACTAAGGCTTTTCTTAGAGAGTGACAAAATAAAGTCATAACCAATGTTTCAATCTTCTCTACATTAGTTTCTTCAATGCTTTGTATTTCTAGAAGACTTTCCACAGTAGTATCCTATTCTTCCTCTTCATCATCAAGATTAACATCATCTATCTCATCATCTCTTATTTATACTTCTAATGCATCCTCATCTTCACCATCCTTACCATCAACATGCACCACAAAGTCATTTGGTTGTTGCAACCCATAGATGTTCTTCCATGTGGTAGTAGCTATCTCCACCACAGATTCAATGTCTTTAAGAAATATCATACATCTATTCAATTTGAGAGTGAGCTTCTTCTCATTTTACTTCAAGGATTACTTCACCTCTTTCTCACTAAGACTTGACATTAGCTATCTCAAATTTTATTCACAAATGTCCTTGGAAATATTTATTGCACTTTCTCATCTAGGTCTAACTTCCTTTAAAAGTGTATCAGAACTTGTGAAAGTTCATCTGGTGAATATTTCCATTTACTTAATTTTGATACAAGCATATCCTCAATCTACTTTCTCTCTTCTTCATTCTTTGTCTCATACTTAAGAGACTTGAAACATGCCATACTAGATCCTTCTTTCATCCTCTTCAATTTTTCTAGAAGTGCAGGTGTAGACATTTTACAGATGATATATTTGGCTTCATCTTCACCTAACTTCAACTTCTTCTTGGATTTAGGTGCTCTTCTTGTAAACACTGCAGGGGAGGACTTAATAGGTTTGGTTATAATAACCCTCCCCTTCTTCTTGGGAGGCTCTTCTTTCTCAGATTCATTTTCCTCTACTTCATCCTCTTCATCTTCATCTTCTCAATCATCTCCTTTACCCTTGACAAGCATTAGAGGAGAGCTTGATGACTTGGTATTCTTGATTATTTTCTTTGTCCTCTTTCTTCCTCTATTTAGTACTTAGGGTAGCTTTATCTCAAGCTCAATTCTTACCTTAGCTTCATCATAGGTTCCAAACTAAGTGGCTTTAGGATCCACAGGCTTATTCAATAGAGCTTCAATGATATCCTTAGTGTCATCAATGTTAACCTCATATTTCAGAGGCTTAACCCATGCCACTCTAGATATGACTGCTTGAATATAACTTTTTCATAGTCAACCATGAAACATATATCTTGCTAATAGTATTCTACAAACTTCCTAGCTATCCTAAATCTACTTTTCATCTTTTCCTTGAATGGCTCAAAATAATTAGCCATAATTCTGCTAAAATTCTCATGCATTTCTGCTATGTATTCATTGATTTAGTATAATACTAGAACATCCTTTCTCCATACTATAGATCCTTTGGAAGGGAAAAAATTTTGAACAAAGAAAAATGGACATGTCAAAAGAGAACCAAACTTACATGGGTTGTTATTTGATGCTCTAATGCTTTCAATATTCTTGTTGAATTGTATTAGCAATAACTTGGGAAGGTCAAAAGACAAGTTATTCTTTGCCACCTTGTATGCTAGATCAATAGCTTTACATGACATGTTGTTCAACCAGCTTGGGCTGTATATCTTGTGATAAATCACATGGATCCCAAATTTTAACTCCATGTCTATCATGCCACTTAGCTTCATGTCTCTTCTATCCCACAAAGCAAGAGAATGCTTTGTTAGTTCAGCTTGACCTAGTGTTTTAGTTATCTCAACTTTATTCAACATTGGCAATCTAGTGATTTAGTGTATCATTTTCTTTCTTATTAGAATAGGGTGATCTAACCATAACTACCCATTATGAACTCAACTTAGGATAAATCTAATCCACTAGACTTAAAAGTCCTTTGACACATGTAGAATATGTGTTAAGCCCTTTGTTTCCAAATGATTGTGCTCAGGTTTGAGAACACCATCCACACATAATTCATTGAATGCTTTAGTCATTATCAAAGTTCCAATTTATTGAATATAACAATGATAGAAAAAAAGAATATCATGGACAAGAAGTACCTTGGGTAGAATTGGCAATTGCACTCTAGTGGCATTTAATGTCTCTACAGTTGTTGGACTCAACTTGAATGTAGGAGCCTTTCAATCCACTAAATGAACCAACATTTTTGATCCTTTCTTAACTTTTCTAATTGAAGTTGTCATTGCTTGGTAGGGTTTCAAAAACAAGAGAAATCTTCAACAAAAAATTCTCAAATTGCTCAAAAAATCTAAATTTTCTCTTCACTTTGTGCTTTGAAAATTTGCAGTGAAATAATACATTTGATTTCTTCCTTTTAACTAATCTCCTCTTCTCAATCTCCATTAATTCTCCATACATATACTCACTTGGTGACAATCTGTCCTCCACTTAGTTTGTTCTTTAATTCTTGGAAGGAACCTTTCAACTCGGTAAGGTCTCCTATCTAGGTAGGAACTACCAACATAGAGAACTACAAAACTCGATAATATTACCATCATTTGGTCTGACCTTGGTACTTGATAGCGTCACCAATTTGATGTTTTCATAATGGAATGATATGTAACTTGACCATGCTCAGCAAGATCTTGTGATCCAACCTTTCTTGGTAAGGTCTTGAACTTTTGTTATCACTTGATGATCCTTATGCATCTTGAATGCTAATAAAAATCTTTCTTGATAGCTGGCTAGAATTGATGTTAGATGATTTCTTTTGACTCATAGTTCTAGTGACCTCCATAGGGAACTAAGTTGAAATTATTAAGCCATTCAACTCAGTGACTCGGGTGTCAACAATTTCATGACTTTGGTTTGCATTCTCTCAAGATTTTGGTACTCATTCCTATCTCATTTTTTTTCTCATATTGTTAGCTTTGGATTTCTTTTCATCTTCAATTCTTCTTGTGTTCATACAATTCTTGGAAAGATGCCCAAGTTTTATAAAAATTAAACATCTTCTTGTAGTATCTCTTTTTCTCATGTGATGTTTCACAAAGTTTTCTCCTATGTGCCCAAATTCACCATAGTAGTGACATCTACGTCATGTTTTGTAATTCCATCCAAATATTGCTTTCACAATTTGTTCTATTGGGTTCCACTTCTTGGTTTTTCACTCTGAATATTTGTGTCCTTGTTTCTTGCAATTGTGACACTTTCCTTCAAACTTAAGTTTCTTTATCCATTCACTTGCTCTATGACCATTCTTGTTGCAATTGTAACACTTTCCACTGAATTCTTCTTTACCATTGCTCCAACATTTTATTGATGTATGACCTCTCTTACCACAATGATTGCAAGTAGGCATTTTTTTCTCTTGAGCTCCTTGTTGAGATGATTCACCTTCTTCTATATATCTTAATCTAACTTTTCCTTTATGTCAATATTGATTTTCTTTGCGATGCTAAGATCATTTTGTAGTCTTCCATTCTTTGTCCTTAGATTAATAATCTATTGATTTTTATCATTGAGTTGATCAATAAAGTCTACTTGTTGAAGTGATCATTTTTGAATTTCATTGTCTTTTTCCTCTATTTCTTCTTTGGCTTTGTCCTTCTATTCCATGACCTCACACATTCTAATTGATTGTATTTCTTTTTCTCTTTTTAGCTTTTTGACTTCTTCTTGAAGATTGGAATTCTTTTCTAATAGATATTTGATTGTTACATTAGCTTCATCTATATTTCTTTCTATACATAAGTCTTCAATTATTCTTTAAATTTAGAGATTGTCATCCATTTGTACTACAAGATATTTCCTTCTTTTCAATAATTGAGAGAGTTTCTCCTTTTCTTTCTTGATTTGTCTAATGGCCAATTCTAGATCCAACTTTTCCTTTTCAATAGCCTTATCTAGCATGTATACCTCTGTTGCTTCTAATCTTATTTCAAGTTGTTAAACTTATTCTATGAGAACCAAATAGATTTGATACCAATTGTTGGAAATATAAGGTAGGCTGGGTTACTAAGAGAGGGGGAGGGGGGAATTAGGAACCAATAAAGCTTAATCTTACTTTACCAATTAATCCTTCATATATTATTCTAATCTAATTGTATGCATGAAAGAATGAAAGTAATAAAATATTCATAACACTTTGACAAAAGATATGGTGACCCAAAAACCTTCCAAATAGAAAGTAAAACTTGGGTGGGGATGATACCCACAAGCTTTAGTATTGCAATATAAAGTTAACCTGTTAAAGCTTATAATTGATCAATTTTGGTGATCTTCTTTGCTATGAGCTCCACCTTGTTAAAGGGTTTACAAGAATACAATGAAGTATGCACTCTATTAGGAGATATAAAAAAATACTATTAGTTCTACCTAGTTAAAGAATTTGATTGATGCACCTATTAGGATGAATTAGTTGTTGATCTTTGATCCGCAACTCTAATTTTTTGAATGAGTTTCCTTGTATTACAATAATCACCTAATTATGATAGATAAATCTCTATTGTACCTTATGATAATGGTAGCCTTATTCAATTCCCACTTATACACTCCTTATTCCTTATCACTGACATATTTGGATATGATACAATACATTACATATATACTAATCTAATTTATTACCTTCTAGAGTTGGCTATAATACCAAATTCATGATAATTCTAAAAGGCAGCCCAACTATTGTAACTCGAGTTCTAAAGACAAACTTGGTGATGTTATAATATAGGAAAAATACTCTTAATTCCAAAAAAACTTTGGCACTCAATTTAAGTTGAAGATCAATCCATACATATCACTCTTGAGTAGCTCAAACTTGATCAACACTATGTGACCCAATGAATACAGAGAAACTTGGTAGTTATTGAATGACTCGATTGACACTACATGACTTGGTCAACATTAGATTCAAAAATTTAACACTATGAGCTTGGTAGACACCATACAGATTAGTTAACACTATAGAGCTTAGTTAACACTAGAGACTTCATCACTTCTACTAGAAAGATCGGTAGACACTTCTATGCTTGGACGATATAGTAAAATGTCTCTGATGCTCAATAGCAACTAAGACACTTGGTTAGCACTACTAGATGAATGATAAGCTTGGTAGAAACTATAGAGCTTAGCAGTAATTTAACCATTTGACTAAGTTTTGAGCCACTAACAGACAAATTGACCTTAATGTCAACAATTTCATGATGGATCTATTCCTTTTCTTTGCTATTCCATTATGCTTTGGAGTTCTAGGTGTTGATACATGTCTTTTGATTCCTCTTTCATTGCAAAACTCATTGAATTAATTTGAGATGAGATCTCCTCCTCTAAATGATCTCAAGCATTTTATATTTTCCCCTATTTATTTTTCAACTCTAGCTAAATATCATTTAAACTTTGGAAAAGTGTTAGACTTATCTTTTAAAAATATCACAGTCATTATTCTAGAGTAATCATTGACAAATAAAATGAAATATATACCTCCATAGTAGATTTCCACACCAATTTTCCCACAAAGATCCATGTGAACTAGTTCCAAAACATGTTCATAGTTATATGACTTACTCTTGAAACTTCTTTTACTCATTTTTCCAATTTGGCATTGTTTACACATTCCCATCTCATGGTTCTTTAGATAAGGTATGCCTCTTACTCTATTATTCTTTCTTATGTTGATTAGGTTATCAAAGTTAACATGAAAAATTATTTTATGTCATAGCTAATTTTCTTAAACTTGAGCTAAGAAACAAGAACTTTCATTGAGATCTAAGTAAAATAAATTACATTTTCTCTGATTACTAGTTCTAACTATTTTTCCTTTTCCATCCAATAGTTTGGCTTTGTCATTTATGAATTCAAGTTTATACTATATATTATTTAGTTGAGATACACTAAATAGATTGTGTCTTAATATTTCAACCCAATAGGAATTCTAACATTTGATTACATCAATTAATGCTATGATTCCTTTTCCTTTTACATAACATGCTTCATTGTTTCAAAATCTAACACTTCCACCATCATAGTGTTCTAAGTTTTCAAATTTTGTTTTATTACCAGTCATGTGATGAGAATAACCACTATCTATGATACATATATCATTTTAGATAACATCATAGATAAGTGCCATCTTTTCATTTTCCTCATCATTAGATTCATCTTTGACAACAATATAAACTACTTCATCTTCATCATCATCACTATCAGAATCTTTTGCAATGTAACATGATTTCTTACCTTTTCATTTGAAGTCCTTGTAGCTTTTATAGTCTTTCTTTCTTCTAAATTTTTTGATTTTATTTTCATCTTTGTGTTCTTTTTTTGGACACCTTGCCAAAATGTGACCAACTGATTCACATGAGAAACAAATCAATGTAATCTTTCCTCTGAATTTTCATTTTCCCTTTGCTTCCCTCTTTTCTAGGAGAGCTTCAATAAGTTCAAGATCCATGTATGAATAATATTTATCTTCAATATTAACCTATTTTCCTTTTGAGTTCCCTCCTTTTATACCCAAGGTTAATTTAGCTTTAAATGCAGATTCAAGATTTCTAGAAGAAGGAGCATGATTATCAAATTTTTCCAATTGAAAAGTAGTCAATCTCCCCACAAGATTATCTAGGGTTAAATCATGTGTGGGATTTCATCTCATATCTTGAATAGTTGAAAATCTAATTACATACACCAGTACAAAAACAACAATATGTGACTAAAAAAACTACTAAAATTTGTATATATGTGACTAAAATTAGTCATATGACTAATAATAGTTAATATCCAATCATTTATAATGCTACTAAATGATTTTAGTCACTTATATGATCATTGATTTTGATAATCAATTTAGTCACATATTTAGTAGTATATTTAATCACATAAGTCGTATATTCGACAGTTGATTTAGTCACATATTTAATGGTATATTTAGTAGCATATTGAATCACATATTTAGTATATTTACTCACATGTTTGGTAGTGTATTTAATAGCATATTTAATAGTGTATTTGGTCACATATTTAGTAGCATATTCAATAGCACATTTAATCACATATTTGATAGTGTATTTAGTAGTATATTTAATAGTATATTTGGTCACATATTTAGTAGCATATTTAGTTTCATATTTGGTGGTATACTTGGTCATAATAGGGCACGATGGAATTGAACCACCATCCTCTTGCTTGTAAAATAGGTGCTCTTCCATTGAGCTAGCACCCTTTAAAGAATACATTAAAAATTATTATTTGTTTTATTTCATTCTCAATATAGCACCCAAAAAGGTTATAGACCTATATTTCTTGAAATGGGGGCAACAAGGAAACATCCAATCAAGCTGATAGTTTAATGGCTCCTTTTATTTCAAAAAATAATTTTGGTTTGTCAAACATTAATCAGCCAGAGGAAAAGGGAACTAGGGTAATGGATTTTAAATTTAAGAATGGTGTCCAACTTGTTACTAACAATGTAGAAGAGCATGTAGTGACTAGAAGATTGCTTCAAGTGTGTCATCCAAAAATAGACACTGTGTACTAGATACAGTGTCATTGCCTTAATGACACTCCACACTAGCCATTGCCATGACACTCTACTAATACATGAAAAGCCACCAGTCATAAATAAGCTTATGAATCCTAATAAACAATGCAATAATCTTCTTGAAGTAGTCAAAACTCCAGTGTCTGAAATGAGAGTAAGTGTACATGTAACAAAAGACTTTGAAACACTAGTAGAATAGAGTGGACAACCTTTGTCAAAAAATACAATGGCTCTTACATAGTCTAAACAAACTAGATGGTGGGTGGTTTAAAATGGTAAAATGATGTAACCTAATCTTGTCAAAGAATAATTCAGAAATTGTCATAAGATAGATGTTTTAGAATATCACAACTCTTCATTAAAACTTCTACAACTCTACTCTCCCCTACAATGAAAATCAACACCTACTTACTACAATTCTGAAAATTACCATATTTGGCAATTTTTTGGGAAAAATAGATTTTTCCATTTTTGGTAATTTTAAAAACTCATTCTATGAATCCCAATTTTTCCTAAGAAAATCCCCCAACTAAGGCAAGAGGAATTGTCAACTAATCAACAAAATCAAAAATATGATTTTGGATTTATGAAAAAAACAAATTTTTAAAAAAAAACTAGAAAAAATATAAAAAGCCAATTTTAGAGGTCAAGATGAGATTTAAGGCTCCCAAAAAAATGTTGAAATGGGAACCTATCAAGCTAAGCTCCATTGGCAATCCAAATAACTCCTAGTGTAACTACCTATAAAATTTCACCCAAAACCCACATCCGAGTCAAAAGTTATGACCCTCAGAAGTAGATCTCGACCAAAACCCACATCTAAGTCAACAAACTTGACCCTCGAATGTCCCTGCATCATAAAACCTTGGACAATTGTGAAGGAATGAATGCCATGTGTTCCAGCCAAGAAAAGCAAATCAAATATAAGTATGAAAGTATGTCCCCTTATTTAGAACTAATGCTAGCTAAAAAATTATCAAAGGTCCAGCCCGGTGTCTCTTTTGAAGAGCATAATCAAGAGAAAGAGCATTTGTGCTCATCATGTTCTCATACAGATTCAAAATTTTAGAAGACAAGGTAGGGAGTGAAATCACAAGATTCTATTGGTGTAGAAATTAAAACTTCTATTATGAAATTTGAAGAATATACTAAATAGGGTAGTACCATATTGATGATGGACTAGTTTACAATTGAGAATATGTCAAATAATCCAAATAAATAAACCTAATTGACTACAGTAGAAAACTTTTTTTTTTTTTTGATATGGGAAATCTGTAGCAACAAAATCAATTTTTGATGCCATAGTGGAAATTTTAACCCAATAATCTTGTTGACAAAGAAATGGATGGTTTCTTCATTCATATCATTGCAACTAAGTGTAGTAAGAACACTAAAATGATGTTGGATGCCAAAATTAAACAGTCCATTATTGATACTAAGGTTACTGAGCAACACAAAAATACAAAAATGATGGAAGGAGAAAACTATCCCTCGATCAAATTTGAGATAGACCAACAAGAAAAATAAACAAGGAAATTGTCAGATTTAGAAATAGGCATGGAACCAAAGAAATATGCTAATCTAGAAATGCATGGATCTACGACTACCATCATGGAAACTAAGCTCTGCAATGGTATTGGATACATGATTACATTAGAAAGAAACCAATCTATGATTGTGACTACCAATTTGGAAAGAGAAAATAACTCTTCTCTCTTGAATTCAGAGACAAACCACAGCCAAGAAAAGGTAAAATAAATTGTGGCATTGAACCTTAGTAGGAGGACAAGGTTAAAGGATGCAAGTGATGCAAAAGGTGAGACAAGTAATATTGACATCAGATCAACTAAGAATAATTCTATTGAAAGTGGTCATTCTATAGCTGAGATTGCATCACCTATCACTGAGGAAGATACCCATTTAAGATTATTAGATGATTCACATTTTGAAAAAAGTGAAGAACGATAATTAGATAATTCTCAAGAAGAGAAAGGGATGTTGTTGAACTTGGCACAAACCATAGAAGTGAAAGATCCTATAAAAAATGAATTAGTAACCTCTACCATTGATGTCATGGGAAATAGGCAAAATATTCACACAAAATTAGCATCATGTCAAAAAATGAAGTAGACATTAGAGATTATGGTTGTTAAACCAAACAAAATGATCGATGTACATTTTCTAGTCATCTTTCTGATTTAAATTGTAATGGGAACGACCAGTTGCAACAATTATTATGGAAGTCAGAAATGAAAATGGATCCCCAAAGACCTCTCAACATGGAAAAGGGTATTTCTACAATTCCAATCTCAACAGCTCATAATAATAAAACTAATGTGACAGATAAAAAGGAAATAGATCATCCTATGGGAATCAAAACAACTAATAACAAAAAAGATGCCATATTTGTGCAAGACAAAGAAAAGAACCAGTCTCTTGCTCAGTTGCATAAGCAAGTAAAGCTTTCTCAACCACAATGCACTACATGTTTCAATCCTAAGGAGGAGCACTATCAATAGAAACAAGAATAGTCATCAATTTCTTGTAAAGATTTCAAAATACATGGGAAGTCCAAGCTTTTAGAGAATCTGATGAATGATAATTCGAAGGAAGCTAGTTTTATTCTTAAGCCAATTGAAATGAACATCACAATGCCTAGCAATAAGCAAGAATTGAAGTCTTTTGGTTCTATTGTAGACACTATTTTTCTTGACAGATGCACATCATTAAATAATGAGTATTTAGAAGGGTATGTTAAACATTTTCTTGAGCAGGATATAGCAAATTAAAGGAAGGGTATTGTGATTGGTAATGACTTAAGTAGTGATTTTCCTATCTCAAACATAGATATCCAGCAAGTTTGTGAACATGTTGATCTAGCACAGATTGACGTCTTTTCTTCTGTTAGTTTAGTGACATCCTTGAAACAATAGATAGAGTTAGAAAATGCACATAAATATCCATTCATTTTTTATGAGAATCTAGAAGATAGTGACTTGGAAGACATGCAAGTATTTTTACAATTCCCTGCATCTATTAGAAAATCACTTTTCATGCTATTAAACTAAACAAATTGCCATGAAATTCACAACAATGCTTCATCTGAGCATCTATCTAGTTTAAATTGTGATAGGAAGGACCAGATTTAACAATTATTGTGGAATTCAGAATTGAAAATGGATCCCTAGAGACCTCTAAACTTGGAAAAGGAGATATCTATAGTTTCAGTCTCACAAGCTCATAAGAATGAAACTAATGTGATAGGAAAAATGAAATAGATCATCCTATGGGAATTATAGTAGCTAATGACACAAAAGATGCCATACTTGTGCAATACAGAGAAAATAACCAGTTTCTTGCTTAGTTGCATAAGTAAGTCATGCTTGCTCCACCACATTGCACTACACATTTCAATCCTGGGGAGGAGCACCATCAACAAAAACAAGATGAGTCATCAATTTCTAGTGAAGATTTCAAAATACATGGGAAGTCCAACATTTCAATGGAAGCTAGATCAATTCTTAAAGCAATTGAAATGAACATCAAAATGCCTAGCAATAAACAAGAACTAAAGCCTTTTAGTTCTATTGAGGATACTTTTATTTCTTGATATATGTGTGTCATTAAATAATGTGTATTTAGAAGGGTGTGTTGATCATTTTCCTAAGCCAAACAAAGAAGAAGAAAGGATGGGTATTGTGATTGGTAATGACTTAAGTAGTGTTCTTCTTGTTTGAAACATAGATATCCAGCAATATTTCCAAAATTTTGATTCAACATAGATTGAGGTCTCTTCTTCTATTATGTCATAGCCAAAAATCAAACACTCCATTCCTAGGTCTGAGTTGTCTCTTTCTAAGTGTGATGCAGTTTTTGGTAATTCAATGACACCCTTGAAGAAGTAGTCAAAGTTAGAAAATGCACATAAATATCCATTCATTTCTTATGAGAATCTAGAAGATAGTGACTTGAAAGACATGCAAGTATCTTTACCATTCCCTGTATCTGTTAGAAAATTACTTTTGAGACTATTGGATTAAAAAGACTGCCATGAAATTTTAAACAATTCTTCATCTAAATATTTATTTGGTTTAAATTGTGATGGGAAGGACCAGATGCAACAATTATTGTGGAATGCAAAATTAAAAATGGATCCTCTAGAGACCTCTTAACTTGGAAAAGGAAATATCTATAGTTTCAATCCCAACAACTTAGAAGAATGAAACTAATGTGATAGGTAAAAAGGAAATAGATCATCCGATGGGAATAACATCAAATAATGACAAAAAAGATACCATATTTGTGAAAGACAAAGAAAGGAACTAATCTATTGCTAAATTGGATAAGCAAGTCATGCTTGCTCCTCTACAATGGACTACACATTTCAATCCTAAGGAGGAGCACCATCAACAGAAACAAGAATAGATATCAAGTTCTAGTAAAGACTTCAAATTACATGGGAAGTCCAATATTTCATACAATCAATTGAATGATAATTCAAATGAAGCTAGATCAATTCTTAAGCAAATTGAAACAAGAATCACAATGCCTAGCAATAAACAAGAACTGGGTTCTATTGAGGACACTGTTTTGCTTGATAGATTGTCATTCAATAATGAGTATTTAGAAGAGCATAGTAAGCATATTCTAGAGCCAGACATAGAAAAATAAAGGAAGGGTACTATCATTGGTAATGACTTATGTAGCATTTTTCCTATATCATATAGAGACATCTAGCAGGTTTGTGAACATGTTGATTCAACAAAGATTGAGGTCTCTAAGTGCAATGTAGTTTCTAATAGTTTAGTGATACCCTTGAAGTAGCAGTCATAGTTAGAAACAACACACAAATATCCATTCATTTTTGATGAAAATCTACAAGATAGTGACTCGAATGACATAGAAGATACTGACTCAAAAGACATACAAGTATCTTTACCATTCCCTACATCTATTAGCAAATCACTTTTTAGGCTGGTGGATTCAAAAGAATGCCATAAATTTCCAACTATTGTTGTATAGTCCAATGTAATTTCATATTCAATGGGAGAGCACACACTCATACTAGGTGTGATGTGCCATAACAAAACTGGTCCAAAGAATTCCCCATCTGCACTGTAGAAAGACCATAAATGGTTTATATTAGAAAAACTAAGTCCAACAAACTCAAATTCTTGAAATATTATTACAAAAAGTTTTTTTTTAAAATTATGAAAAGAAATAACGCAAAGAGTACAACCACTTAGATATGGAGTTTTATATATTTTCAAAAAATGGTTATGTGATAATGCTTCTGCAAAGAGAAATGATGTTAGATCTCAATATAGAAGGAGCCAAATGAAAATGTAATGCAAGAGATAGTCCAAAATAGCCAAGTGATTGTATTAGGACATTTTATTATCTTAATAAAAATGATTTTTCTAGAGTGGTTGAGTTTTTCCCTCAAATTAGAGAGTTCTCCCTAGATAAATTGTTGTGTCTTTATGTGCCTCTTTTTGTTATTCTTTACATATTGTTGTTTGTCCTTATTTCTAGGCTAAACATTAACATAACATGTCTATTATGATCATTCATCATTATTGTGTATTCTAAGGTAGACATGGTAGAAACAATTGTTAGATAATCCATACCATGCCTTGTTATTAATTATATCTTTATTTTTTTTTTAAATTGCATTTGAATGTATGCTATAGTATCCAATGGTTCAATGTTACTATTTAAGATAGCATGACATAAATCAAACAAATGGAAGCACAAAAAGTATAGATGACCAAAGAATTAGAAGCTTACCTTGGAGAAAAAAGATCCACAAAGTTCATGGGCTTGATACCACCTTGTTGCCACATAATCCTGCAACCAAAGAGCAAAATCATCAATATTTCAAAAATAGCATTTCTTTCAGCTCAACTTGATTAGTTCAATTTTTTGTATAAATAATAATATCAACTTCAAAATTACTAGTTTTCACATTTTGAAAAAAGTAAAGTTGTAAACTTGCAAGCACTTGCACACATGATAAGATATATATGCTAACACAAAGAATATATGACACTTGAGGAAGCATAATGTGCTTAATTTCAACTATGCTTGCATGATGAAGAAGCATAAGGAGCCTGAATTCTCTCAGAATTTGAGTTGCATCAAAGACATGTTCAAATACATCATTGATCTTCTTAATTTCAACTCTCTCACCTATATGAGTATCAATTGCAAAACCTACTATGTCATAACTTCCTTTCCCAAAAACCTATTTTATCTAGTACCTATTGGATTCACCATATTCTATGAAAAAATCTATATCCTGCAAGGTCTTTAACAACATGAGCAACATTAGTATCTAATATTTGATACTAGTGTTGATTATATGTCCAAGAGAAAAAGGTCCATATTGTTTGATATTTTTTCTAATATTCATAATGGTTGTCTATTCAAGATAAGTATCCAAAGAGATATCTAGTGCATATAGAATCACGATAAGAAGTTTCAATTTCATTTATTCTTCAAGAAAGCAACTCTTAAAAGAGTTTACCTGACAAGAATGTTACAAAGAGATCTAGTTTAATATTTCTACACTCCAACTATTTTTATAGGGAAATCCAACACTAAAACTAAGGCATTCCCCACAAAGAAAATCAATCTAAGTCAAGCCATTTTTATTTTCTTTTTCAATCCTCAAAAGTACAAATTTATTTCTTTATTTGTTTGCATTAGTAGTTCATATCTTTATTATTTTCTTTATTGGGTAAGCATGCTTTACACTTTTGTAGCACATCATGTACCTCAAGTTTTGTGACCAAAATCCTCCCAACCTTTTTCACTAACTAAAGAAAAGAGCCCATGAGATATGAACAAATAAAGCAACCATATAAAATCAACTAGACCACAAAATGAAATAAGAAGTCACATCATATTGTCAAAACAACACAATAACCTAAGAACCTAAGTTGCATGAGTTATAAAACCTAGATAGGGTTTTTAAATACCTCTAGATTTCTTGAAACATTAAAAGATGATCCAACTACTAGATGAACTAATAGCTATGAAGAATAATTTTTAGAAATTGATAACTCAAACTTAGAAAAGGTACAACTTTTCTCCACATCTAGACTCTTATTGTAAAGATATCACACTCTTTACAACGCTACTGATTGATCTTGTATCATATTGGTGACAATTTGGAACCAAAATTTTTTTTATACTTTACATGATTAGCATAAAAAGATCACATGGTAGTAGAAACTTCACTCATGGTCTCAAAATCAAGGGAATCGGGTGACTTCTTTTTAGACTTTTGAGGTTTGTGATGTTTAGCTGCATTTACTGAGCCACCAATATCAATATCTATTTTATCCTCTTGTCATCCAATTCAGCAAAAAAATATTGTAAAATTACATAAATCATAGGAGTTATAGGAAATTAGAACCTTATGCCAATATTATAGAAATTTTCATTATTTCCCTGGAACCCGCTTACATGAAACAACTTGAAATGTCTAATAATAGAGTTCACCATCTATTATTGATCGCAACAATTGGATATTTTACAAAGAATATAAAGTTTAAACTAGAAGCTCTTAGAATTAGCTAATAACAGCTGCCACCATTAAAATAGATCACATTGTTTCTTTATGAATCGATTAGCAATGATAAACTGGATGCATGCATTGTGGTTCCTTTTCTGATAGACTTAACAATAGATTGTGATTTCAATACAAGCTAAAATTTGATGGTTGAATGATATCTTAATATTATGAAGTTGAATGCTATGATTTTGGCTAAGATTGAATTACAATCTGTCACACACACTATTGCAGTCCACTTTGTAACTTTTGATTAAATGAAGAAGCCCTTGCTAAGGCTTGGGCTTATGTCAAAAGAAAGGAGAAAATGTTGTTTCTAGATTTTTTTAATCATGTAAAGTATCTTTTTATTTATGCAATATAATGGCACTGTCCTCCTTTATGGTATTTTGCATTTTTTACAAGACTGTACACCCCTACATTCTATCTCCTATTGCTTATATATACGCAAAATTATACTGGATTTTACATAACAAATTTATAATAGAAATATACTATTTGCAAAGAATAGTCATTTTGTTTCAATAGAATACTCCTGTCATCATATTTAATTAAGTTTTGGTTGTAGTTTGACCCATAACCAATAAGTGATAAGGAGAAGATTGAAGAAATATAGTTATAACAGAATGCATAGAACCATAGGTTTTTCAGCATGTATCCATGTAATTTGCTGCAGGTATATATGGCATAGAACATAAATATATCCCATGCCAGGAATAAAAAATTAGTTCTATCATTTTAACAAAACCATATTGTCCTTATTTGCTACTGATTCACATAATAATTCAGTGACACATATCAAGAATTTTCCATATTGCATCATATCCTTCACTAGTCTTCAATGCCCTTTCCACATATTTATGTAGGGTGCATAAAATGCTTCTTATTTCAAATTTTATGGAGTTTTATATTGATGAAAGAGTTACAGGAAGATGCATAGCAGGCGATAGGAAGAACCATAACATATTACCAACATGTGTTAGATAAAGACAATTTCATCTATTTATTCACATATTCTATCTAATAACTATATTAAATATTACTCATAAATATTAGAACATATTCAATATAGAAGGATAAAATGGAATATTAAAATAGGTATTGAATGAACATGAAGGCTTAAATGAAGGGTAAACTATGGCATAATCTAGGACATAAATTGCTCTCATCAATACTGCCACATTCATGAGTGTGATTTATCAATTTAATGAAGTGTTTAGTCGCCAGTGATTTATAATATTGAGCATCATATGCCATGATAGTGCCATCTCTATGAGTGTGATTAAAAAATAATGATGTAATGCTCAGTCAGGAGTGATTTAAAATATTCAACATCATATACACACAAAGATAGATCCTGCCAAATAGTAGATATATTAATGAATTGGCAAGTTTTACATGTATCGTGCCCTCTATTTGTTGGTGATAGATTTAGCTTGTTAAATTTCACCAGAGGCACTGGTTTTGAGATCTTGAGTTAATACAAGTATGTGCAATTTTTTTATTTATATATCATGTCTATTGGGTGGTTTCAGTTAGGGTAGACTTCTAGTTGTGATATTTAAGAGGAGACAAATTCATAGTTACAATTGCAAAAAGTAAAATTTAATTGATAGTCTACACCTATGAATTTTGGTCCTCTCTCTCTCTCTCATGGTTGGAAAAAAAATTTCAAATTATTATATGACAAGTTGAATTTTATATGCAGGGAAAATATGTGCAAAAGAAAGCACCATTGTTATGGAATCTCTTCATTCTTTCGGTGCTTGGAGTTAGTGGAATATGCATGTGTTATGGAACATTTTTCTTGTCTAGAGAATAAGAGAAATAATATACATTGTCAGCAACTACATGCTCATAGTTTTCCTATCCATTATCCTCAACCGATTACTTATGATAGGTATTCAATGTTAATACAATGATATCTTACATTAGGTTGTGTATTCAAGGTTTAATTTTGATGAATATTTATTTGGGGCAATGCAATTTAATTGCTTTTATTTGTGCCTTTAACTTGTAGAAAAGAATGCTCTTGCACTCCTATACACAATTTTGTGATATTATCTATGTAAAGGTCTAAAAGTGGGTGGTTTGAAACACTTCTTAACAAACACCCAAACATTAGCTTACATGGAGAGATATTTGCAAATGAAATTCAAAGGGAAAGCTTTGCTTCCATAAAAAAAGGTTTCGGGTGTAGTGTATAATTTGGACTGGAATAGTAGTGCTTCGAAGAACAATTGCACTGCTATTGTTGGACTTAAATGGATGCTTAATGGTGCAGGAGCACTAGGGCCAAGGACAAATGCCTAAAAGGAACCACAATCACGGAATAGATTCTAGGGGGGAGCAAAGGATGAACATGACCTTGAAGGTTAATTTGATTGTAATAAGTCCACAATGGTCACTTAATAATGTTTTTTTTATGTTTTAAATGTTTTGATTGATCACTTTGTAAAAGGATTGATGATGTAAGCATTAATGGTATTTTGGGAGCTAGAGTGTACCTAGGAGTCACTTGGGGACCCTAGGTGTTGATAAAATGTTTAATGACCTGTAAAGGCCTTGATGAATGTAATATGGCCAATAAAGCCATTAAAATGGATGTAATGCACTTAAAGTGCCTAAAAATGTTATATTGTCCAAAATGGCAAAATAAGCCTAAAAGTCACATAAGAGGGTTTTAGAGTGGTTTAAGGTGTTTGGAGGATAGGATAGAGTACTAAGAACCTTTAAAAGGTTAAAAAATGAATAAGAGTGAAGGGTTTTTGAAGTTGACAACTAAGTTGTCAACTAGACAACAAAATAAACAATACACTTAATTTGTAACAGTCATAAAACTGACTATAACCAACTTTTGAATAGTTGCAACCGGTTTGGGAGTCTTTTTATTGAATTTGTATGTGATTTTGAGAGTGTGTAGGGTATAGGGAGTTTGACAGAGGTTTTGTTGTATTGAAGAGGCAATGTAGTGAAGTTTAATTTCAATAAACTTTAATTCTCTGCAAACTTGATAGTTGTTGTCGTGAGGGTACAGTAGCCCTTTTGTGGTTGAAAATTCTTCATTTCAACATGAATTTGATTAGAAATGGAGTAATACATTTTTGGTTTACATTATTATTCATTTCATGTGTTATTTTCATTGATTTGTGAAGATTTAAAGGCAAAGAACATCAATTTATTTTGACTATCCCAAACAGGGAATCAAGTGCAATCAACATTTTGCTTTCAACACACCATGAATGGATAGGGCCTCCTCACTTACTATGATTAATGTGACTATGGGGAGATCCCATTACATGTATCATATGTGTCATTGAGTTTTTGTATGCAGAGATGACAAGATGATTGAGAAATGGATTAGTCATTGAAGAGAATGTTAATTGAAGGAATGATTGTAATAGAAAAAAACTAGTCTCAGTGCAGGGAACATATCTCCCAATTGAACTGTTGGATCTTTCTAATTTTGATATATGTCTTGCTAAAATAGTTTTCTATAGTTTCAATGGTTGGATTTTCCAAATAACATTTGGGATTAAAGTTATTAATGACTGAGTATGGGTCTAGAAAGTGGGACAAAAAAACTAATTTTTCTCTTTTGTTTTGGAACCTTGAAGTCTATGTGGGAGTTGATCAATTATGATCACTTGGGTGTTTTTTCCTCATAATGTAGATCCCGTTGACCATCTTCTAACCTTGTGCACTCTGATTTTTGGTTAGGTCTTTAGGGTATTTGCATCACTTAATTAGGTAAATCAATCTATTTTTGCTCATCCAATGCTTGCAATCATTCATAGATCATATTTTACAATGCTGGTTTGTTTACAATGTTTTCATTTAAGTGGACCATGGGAACTATTTTTTTGAAATAGATTTTCTTGTAAAGTCTTCTTCTCATTCAAATTTTCAACTTCTTTTTGAGGGTTTGATGTTTGGAAGGGTTAGTTCTTTGCAAGGGTCAATCTCACAAGGTCAGTAGCCACAAAACAAGAGTAAATATTTTGCCAAAGTTTCCTGGGACTTATCACTTGCTCCGAGTATGTTGCCCTATGGAAATGTTGTGTGATGCTCAGAAATGTCATCGATCTCTGTATCGATAATTAATACATGTTAGCATCATTTTGAAAGTTTTTTAAAAAATATTTTTAATTAGTTAGAATTTAATCATTTTTCCAATTAAGTTTATCATATTTCCTTGAAATGCCCTCACTTTGGTATATCTGGAAGCAGTGATGTCAAGTTGCACTTTATGAGCCACTCAAAATGAAACTGTAGAGATCCAAAACCTTGGCATGTTTTAGCAGCAGAAAATGCTACTTCAAAATCTATAGATGAGCTATTTAATTTAAGATGATTCTAGGCTCCCCTATGGGTCAACTAGTGATTTTGTTTAGTCTCTTCATGGCATATTTTTAGAATAAGGGAACATAGACTGTCTACAATTTTATCACTATATATGCTCTCTTTAGCCACTGCCAAATCTTAAAATATTTAGTCATTACAATTTATTCACTTGTTTCCTATCCAATTTGTTGTGGATGATTCCAGTAGGATGCATTGATGATATTCTATAGCTTGTTTAACAAGGAGACAAAAAATTTAATATATTCAATTCCTAAGCAGTGGTTGGCTTTTAATTTGCATATTCAATGTGCAATGAGTGTACTGAACCATGCTTGCTAATGAAATCTTGAAGCCAGTTGAGAGATGAATAACCCATGGTAAACCACTTATAATACTATGCCAATTGAAGATACTAAGTAGAAATTCATATAGATAATAATCACATTTAGATATCAATTTTCATTTTTCAACTAAGCCAAACAAGCCTAGCCTATTAAAGTGATGGACACACATAAAAATTTGCTGACAACATTGTCTAAGTGGATAATCTTGATCCTGTGAGACTTGAAGTTGAGCATAAACTATTATATAAGGCAATTCTAGAAGGAATAGTGCCACAATTATAAAATTATGACATTTTTTTGTATTAGTTCTATCTGCAATTGTTTTGTGGAATGGTGATTCTATTATTTTTCCATTTTTGGGGTTTACTATTCTTAGAGTTCTATTTGCCAATCTATTTTATTGTAAATATATGTTCAAGTGTATATAAATTTTTTTTGATGTTCTAGGCTTAGGGTGATTGTGAGTTGTGTAGAGGAGAAAGAGAACATGCTCATCTAAAGCTAATCTTTCTAGTTCTTACTTCATTGCAAGGTGCAATGGAATATAATAAACAATCTTTGGCTTATTTTGAAGAAAAGGGGGTGTCAGTAATCTTCCTTCTCAAATTCCTTGATCCACCTCTCTTCTCTATGAGAACAATCAGAGAGCCCACCACATTTTTGGACTGCACATCAACCATAGCCCTTAATACACTTTCCCCGCTTATGTTGCACAAGAAAAGCAATAAAGAAAATATATGATCTGCAAGGAACACATACAAAACCTGACCTTAATTTCCATATAAGCTTCATAACAAAGCAAGTCACTAATGAGCATTTAAAATAGGGGACATACTGCCTACCAAAGCACTTGCAAATCCCGTATCTAATGCTTTTATGATGTCCAAAGCTCCCAATTTGGCACAAGATGTGAGTATTCTTACAAATGTAAACTTGTCTAGTTTGGTGTCCTATGTCAACAAACTAAAAGTAGAGTTGGAGTGAGCAACACAGGGGGGAGTTGGGAGACAGTTGATCGCAGACATGTAAGACATGCCTTTCATCAAGTGTTTGGACATTGTGAATCAGAGCATCTGCCAGCATTGATCGGCAACAAAAATTTTGATGATAAATTTCTTGGATTGCAAGTTGCAGCATGAGGAAATTCTGGGGTCTCTTGCCCACAAGTGAAAGCCTATTGGCAAAAAGAATTAATGACTTGCAAGAATAATTGCAAAATCATGTCCTATGGAAGCACAGATGATTCATAGCCACAATACTATGGAGACATCAAAATTATGTAGCTTAATATGCTAAAATTAGATCCAAAGCTCCTAGGCTTGAGTATGGCAATAAAGGATATCATTTAAAAAATATATATATATTAGGGATAAGTTTGCTAGAGAGAATATTGAACTTGCTGCAGTTGAAGGGACCTTGACTGATGAGCCAAGTAAGTAAGAGTGCTTTTATTTCTCTCTATTAGTCCTTATTATCTTATGATGGCTGCAATAAGAATCAAATATGAATGTAGGTGGGATCTTGACCGATGACCCATGGGAGATTAAGATCACTTATAGTTAAATTTCTTCCCACAAGTCCTTATTATATTTTGATGGCTATAATAAGGAATGAAGGAAACTCTAAAGCTTATGTAAAGGTATTATCCTCAAAACCCTCTTGTGATTGATGTCGTGAATATTGAAAAAGATATTACAAATAAAAGGGATACCTTTAATCATTGGTAGTTATTGACTAAACATATATCATTCATGCAATTATCGCACGAATCTGGCAACTGAACAGAATCAAATGATAACCTAACAAATCAACTACATCCTATTCTCACACAAACATTCAACAAATTTCAATCTTGTATAAATGTTATCTTTCAAAGAGTAATGTAAAGCAACATGTAGAAATGCAGTACCTTGCAAACCTAACTCTGCCAAATTTCAAGCTCAATGGAAAGAATAAGCTTTAGCAAAATTTCCAGTGGTTACTGTAGTTTACACATGTGATGAATGTGGTCATAGGTTCATATGCACTTCTTGTTTGTAGCTAATAATAGGTACTCTTGCACTGGCCACATTTGTCACACTTAAATTGGTCAGTTGTAGCTTTAGGATTTTGACCTTGTTCACATTAAAAAAGAGCCTTATCTTTAATTTGTTTATTCTCAAGTTTTCTTTGATCACTAGCCATTTCTTCTACTATCATAATAATAAGTTTATCAGGGTTGATCTCCCCCAAAATCACTCTCTTTTGCAAGTCTCGATTACTTCCATCTTTAAGATTAAACATTATAGACCTATACTTGACCTTCTAAGATCCATTAAAATGCCCTAATTTTTCAAACATCATTGACTCAATAGAAACTTCAACCCATATTGGATCACATACATTCACTCTCTCCAAGTGCTCCCCCTCAACTTCTATATACACTTTGGAGAAAGCTTCTGCCAGAATATCATGCAACTTTTCACACTTTAAACCATTACTCTTTATCATACTTGTCAACTTAGGAGGGCTATTTAGTGATGGAGATTGCTTCTAATTTCCAATAGATTAACAAGAAGATAAAATGGCTCGTACAAAGGTTAGTAGAAACAAAGAAGATAGTGGATGAAGAAAGGGAGGGTACCATGCAAGGTACTTCTATGACATTGAATGGTGAGGCTCAAGGGTGAGACATCCTTAGAGATGAATAATGCAATTGTTGAGTTTCAAGGTAAATTACATTAAGATGCTTTTGTTGCAGTAGATATCTCAATGCAAGAGGATAAAGATGAGGTGGTCAGCCATGATGGGTAATTGAAGAGTGTTTTCTCTATTAGTATGGAGATGTTTTAGGTTGATGTGAAGGCATTAGGATACCTATGGATGATATAAATGTTATATTCACATAATTTTGCATCAGAGACACTAATGGTCCAAGAAAATATGCATTAATATAAGAAGTAGAACTCATTATTTGTAACCCTTGCCTAAGTCAAAGTTGAGGAGGATTTATTTATTGTTTGGAAGGTTGTTGATAAGTTAATATTTTGAAGTTTTTAAAAAATCAAGGGGAAGCCTAATATCCCTAGACTATCATTTGTAGCATGAAAATTATTAGAAAATAACCAATCATATGATGATTTTTTGGTTTTATGAACATACCTAACCCATTAGTGATATTTCTCGTATGATGTTATTATAGAGATTTTGTACATAACTTTTTCTTTTATTTAGAATCTGTATAAAGGGGACAATCTCAAGAAGAACATAGTAATATAAAATCTATATACGTTATTTATGGTATATATAATGGTGAATTAGGGTTGAGGCTTTTGACTTCAATGAAATCTGGATATGGTAATTTGAGACAAAGCTATTGTATTTTATAGAATCGAAAGTATAGAGGATTGTTTGGGGTATGGTTAGCTGAGGATTGAGCTAAGACTATCTTTCTTAACTCAAGAATTAAAATTTGTGATAGTTGAGCGGTTTTTGAATTAATGGAAGACAATTCCTATAAGTATAAATTTGAAGTATCAGTAAATGAAAAATGGATTTGGACATGATTTGAAGAACTTATTACCAAATTTTCCCAAATTCTTATTCTTGGGTTTTTCCAATCATGTATTAAAAGCATTAAATGAGAGTATTAGATACATGAGATTACAAAGATCGTTGTCTACCATTCAAGGAACAATTCCTATCATAGATTAAAATACTTAATTGTTAGTGGTTTGAAAGGATAGGTTTGAAAAGAAATCCTCATATATAATAGTGTATCTAACAATAATGCATGTCTTAGGATTTAGTAACATTGAATAAATAACTACCCTAAAATATTAGTTGACAGGAAGAATCTACTGTATAATGTAGGCATTGGGCTCTTATGCTAAAAAGCCCCCTTTCTTTTAATTATTACTAACACACATGAAGGAAAATGCCAATCATGTAATGTTGTTCAATAGAAATCATTTGGAGAATGTGAGTATAGAATGATTATAGGGTTTTTAACCTACATTCTTCCAATTACTTTTCTCATTTCATTTATAATAAGCAAGGTAGCTCACTCCCAATACTTGACTAAATCTACATGCAGATTATAAAAATAAGAGAGATTCAAGAGATGTCTTTCTCCAATAGTTTGTGATCTAGAAAATAATATTTGTGTGATGGATCAATCCAAAGGGGGCAATACAAAATATAACTAAAAAAAATTGTTTTTCCATAATAATTTGATAAGTTTAAAAAATATTGCCAATGGTGAACTTGATTTTAGGAAATTATGGGAGAATTTAATAGATTGCCATGAAAACATGAAAAATAGCATGTACCTGAAACCTTAATTACATCATTGAGATAGACCGTCTTTGGTAACTTGTAGCATGCATATCATGTTATATAATTGTTCTAATTATTGAATGCATAGACCCTGACCCTTGTCATCTATGCTCATTTTTCCTCTGTAAACTTGTTGAAGTGATAATTGCTCCTCCATCAAGTGCCTTTCTTTTATCTCCAGCATGTTTGCTTCCTATTACATGTGTATATTAGCACACCAAATGCACCCAATGTATTGAGAAGATTACATTCCTTTAATAACTATGGCCACATAAAGCTTGCACTGCAAATATCAAGCATTATCCTCAAAGTCCTCCATTAAAACAATGGTACCTACTTTTTCAATGGGCTTTCTCTGCTTTGCCTCTAGTGGTTTGATGCGGTTGCAAGGTCATCTACAACACCATTTTAAACTCCTCATTATCATGATTAGCCATTAAAGAACTAAAATTATATTCAAATAATGTCCTTTACTCTTCGTCCCAAAAAGGATCCATAAGATCAGAGTGCAAAGAGATGAACTTTTCCATTCCTACCATTCCTCTCTTTTACTGCCTATTAGAATCCAAAGTGATTTCCAAAATGAATGTTTATTATTAAAAAAATCATTTTATTTTATTGTATATATTGTTAACTTTATAATTATATGATTATATTACAATTCAATTAATAATATTTTTTAATGATTTATTATCAGCTATTATTTTAACATTCATAACTAAATTAATAAATGTATAAATTACTTTTACAAACCAATCACATTAGCATTGAAGATAATTAATCATTAAAATGATAATAATTATGAATAAACAATTTAAAATCAATCAATCAATATACAAAATATTATATCTAATTTTTTTCTTAAAATACTTCAAAAAAATAATTTTACAAAAGATAATTAAAATATTTTTTTTTTAAAGGGTGAATATTAATTTCATCTTAAAAATATCATACATATCAATAGAACATCTTGACACTTTTGAAATAAAAGTATCACAGTACTCCTCAAAATGCAATTAGATTGTTACAAATATAATTTATTGGTGAAATTAAGTAGAATTGTTCTTTAATACAAATGCTAATAAAACACGAAAGTCCAAATTGACTTCAAAATATAGTTAAAAGCTTCAATAATTCATTAACATAATTAAGGAATGAAAAAAATATGTTACAAATGTCACTTTAGTAATGTAATGATTAATGCACTTAGAAATGTATAAGAACTCATCAAGGAATGAAAAATGTATGCATTGTTATCAAGAAAGAGGATGATTATTATTAAAGAACCATATACAAGAGCACTCTCAGACAACTTCTTATATAATGTTTAACCATAAATTTGGTCCTAGTGATTAACTATTTAGTAATTTATTTGGTAGTCTATTTAGTCACTTTTATTTGGTTGATCTTGTGATTTTGTCCAATGACCAAGTTAGTCACTTATTTAGTCACCTATAGTTATAAATTGCAAGGAAATAGTAGAACGTGATTAGTTTTAGTCACATGACTAAAACATTTAGTGGTGTGACTAAATTTTTTAGTCTCTTAGCCATATATTTGCCAAAATGTACTAGTAATAAATAGGAAGAATAAATATTAGCACCTTGTTGATTACAGTTTAATCATCAATTTCACCTCTTGAAGCTCTAATTGCACTAACACTTTCTTTTAATCTTTCACTGTACTGGGTGATGTTCTCACCTTCTTTGATTTTCAATTGGTCAAACTTTCCTCTTAAAATTTATGCCTTAGCTCTTTGCACATTTTTAAAACCTCCAAATAATTTCTTCAATTTTTCCCACATCATGTCAAAAGTAATAGGACAATATTAAACTTCATCAAAGTAGTTTAAAGAGGATGCAATATCAATCATCATAATATTGTGATCCTTTGCTTCTTTTATTTTCTCCATAGAAATAGGCTTGAGTGGTGCCACATATTTGTTCTCTAGGTATAATACATGTCATAACTAATGCTTGATATATGAAGCTTCATCAACTCCTACCATGCTCAAAAAAAATTTCTGTTAAGTTTAGGATTCTCCCTTCTATAAGACATCCTAATCTCTAGCTTAGGTCCTTGAAAAATTTTCCTACAAGCACTAACTACTCGATACCAATTGTTGGAAATGTAATAGGAGTGAGTAAGGAGGGAGGGGTGAATTAGTTACTAAAAAAAGAAATCCTTGTCCCTTAGATGTCAATACAAACTTTCACTTATTATACAATACATAGTAGCTCAATTAAAAAAGTAATCTTAAGTTTTATTAATCTATTTTATCCTTTAGTAACTTAGATGCAAAAATGTAAAGCATAAGTAAATGACATGAACACATATGACACCAAGATTTAATGTGGAAACCCAATTTGGGAAAAAATGCCTTGCACCTAGTCTTAGTAATTTTCACTCTTCTAAAGTGAGCCCCGTTAAGAGTCAACCATATTAAAGGTTACAAAACATAGTGTTAAGTATGACCTTGTTAGAGGATTTAGATCACCCTATTAGGAGTGGTCTAGTTAGAGGTCTTCAAAAACTTTAAAATCTTGAAATTTTATATTGTTAGAGTATTTACAAAATTATTATTAAGTCAACTCTATTAAGAGATTTTTTTATTGCTACATTGGTTAGAAAGAAACAAAAATTTGACCTAGTTTATGATGCAACTTTCTCTTCTAATTCAAATCTTTATCTTGGTTTAACCTTTGGATCCTTCCTAATCAAATATTTCTTTGCATCTTAACTTCCACACTTTCCTTCTCTTATTTTCTTTTGCTCACATATCCATTTATTTTATCTTCTTTTATAGCCACATATGATCCTCACAACTTGACCTTTCCTATATATCATAAAATAGGAAAATTCAGCTCGAAAACCATTTCAAAACATCACTAAACATCCAAATAGTTGGCCTTAAATAATTAAACATTTTACAATTTCAATCTTTTGTCACTCAATCAACACTCAAACTGAACACTTAGCTAACACTATGACTTCTTCATTGCTCGACCACTTGGTTAATAATGAACTCTTTCAATGCTTGACTACTCAATCAATATTAAACTCTTTCAATTCCCAACCACCCATTCAACACTGTAAGCAAGTTCCTTCTATTACTTGGTTACTACTAGAAAGTCTTTGTAACCTAACTATCAATTAGAACTTAAATATACAAGGTTAATACTACAAACTCTATATTTCTCTATTAATATTGACATTTTTGAAAATATCAATGACACTATAGAATTTATTAATTGACTCTAACATTATTATGTTATCTCCCATCTCAAGGGAGTAGGCCACACTTGAATTATTTTAGAGGCTTAGATAAACTTTCTCTATACATGTTTTATTTTTGTAGCTTCACAACCTTGTGGTCAAATGGATTCTAGATTCATTGTAACTAATTATATAGCTTTATGATGATGTATCTTTGAGGTATCCATGTTATATTATTAACTTTTTAAAGGGTAAAATATAAAATGTATATGGAAACATGATGTGGTGAAACTTGAAATTTGCAAAAGTGTACATGTATCCATTTTTTATGTAAACAAATGAGTAGATCAAGATATTGGTCCTTGATATGAGAATGAAATATTTATTTTTACAATTGTATCCTAATGAAATATTTTTCTCTTATGTATTATTGTTTTCATGTATTATCATATATGTATATGTTACAAGTAGAGACATTAGGGAGCCTATGAGAATAAATTGTTAGTTAATGTTAAACATTCATATTTGCATTTAATGAAATGTAACCGATGATTTTAGTAGAATTAATTACTGAGTTTATGTTCTACTTTCTTGCATTTTGAACAAAAAATCTACTTATGGTTATATCTTTCTCTAGGGTTCCTTAATGGGGGGTTACATTGTGTCGTAGGAACATGTCCATCTTCTTGTAAAGTGTTTTAAAACTTTACCATTAGTTTAACATCTTCTTGGAGACATACAAAAATTAGTATTTTATGAGATTTTTTAATTGTGAATGAAAATTTACAGTTAGGATTCCTTCCATAGGTTTAGATCTATAGAATTTGAACTTAAAATGTAGATTCTATTATGCATTTCAGGGTGATAATTTTATCATTTGTTTCAATTTTTAGTCTAGACCTATTTTTCATACAATATTTTGGCTAATTAAATATATTTGGAACATATATCTATCTTGAAATTCTGAATAAATAAATTAGTTCTATTTCACATATGTATTTGTATATATTTAATTAGATTCATATTATATGAAAGATGGATCTCTTATGTACTTCCTTGATATACTTTGGGTTTATTGTTGGTGTCCCTTTATCCCTTTGGGTTTTACTAATCTAACTTGGATAATTTTTAGAGTTATGTTTGAAGTCCTTACCTTCTCTTGTATTTTGAACAATAGTGTGGAAATGGCTAGTTAATGAATTAATCTCACATAGTGTATATTGTAACTAAAGTTATTACCCCTCATTCTACCACTAAACATGATGTAATCAAATCATAAATATAATTAGTTCTTTATTTGACCAAGATGATAGGTGATTGAATAGTAAATTGTATAGAATTTTGGAGTTGTGTAAAAGATAGAGAAATCTAAAAAAATGGGTTTGAACCTTGAAGGTCATTTGGTAGAGTATGTGGAATGTGAATTTTTGAGAGGACATCAAAGTATGGAAATGTGTTGTGAGAAATGGTGTTAGAAGTTGTATCTCACTTAGAAATGGGAAAATTTTCCCTTACTGATTAGCACTTTGGGAAGAGGGTTGAAATATTCTTAGCATCATGGTATAATTCTCCACATCAAATAGGTTTAAATCTTATAGGAAATAGTGAATCACACTAAAAGGAGGATTTTTGGAAGAAGGCCATGTTGAGAACAATTGGTTAATTGTGTATTGTCTTTGATGTTACACAACATACCATATCATTTCTAGTCAATGTATGCCGATCTCACTTGGGAAAAAAAGATAGTTTCCTATGCCTATTGAGCATTCTAGAATTTTACAAGTTTAGAAGATAGTGTCTACCAAGTTCACTCGGGAGATAAAGGAAAGTTAGATGGTAAAGAGTGTTAACCGAGCTCAATCAGTTACCAAAGATAATTCACAAATGATAATTTCAACTGAGTTCACTTGAGAGACAAAGAGAGTTGGCATGAAAACTAATGTTAACTGAGCTCACTTGGTTAAGGAAGGAAAATCAATTTTGGTTAGTGTCTATCGAGTAGGTTCGGCTAACAAAGGATTTTCTTATTTTGTTTTATTGAGTTAAATGAATGTGTTTAATGACTCTAGATGACCAAGAAAATGAATATTAAGTATTCTAAGTTGTATTCAAGCTAACTTGACAATGTATAAGATATATATCTCAGATATAGTTGTGGATTGAATGTGTGGAAAATAATAGAAGATTTGAAGGATGCTAAGAGGAAGAGAATTGGAAGGATAATTAGAATATCCTTGTTCAACAAGAAAGATACATTTGATCAGGAAGGATCAAGTACAAGATTGAACAAAGATTTGTAATCAGTAACTTAGTTGCATCATAAATTAGGTCATCTCATTATTACTCTCTAACCAATGTAGAATTGATCTAAATCTCTTAACCAAGTTGGTTTAATAGCCATTTGTAAATCCTCTAACAAGTTGGCATTTCTAGATTGAAGTGTCTAAAGATCTCTAGCAAGGCCACTCCTAACGAGGTGATTAAATCCTCTAATAGGGTCACTCATAAAAATGTGTTTTGTAACCATTAACTGGGCTCACTTCAGAAGAGTGAAAATTGGCAACTAGTTGCAATTGGTGGTTTTTCCCAAATTGGGTTTCCACATTAAATCTTGGTGTCATTTGTGTTCATGCTATTTATTTTCATATGTATACAATTAAGTTAAGTAAGATAAATCATAGATAATATCTTAAAGATTTTCATGCTAACCAGTTACCAAGTTATTACAATGCTTACCAAGTGACAACATTTGCTAGTGTTAACTGAGTGCCTATATGTTTGCTAAGTTACAACATAATTTAGTTTTATCAAAGTTTATATTTTATTTTCTATTGACATCTAAGGGATCTAGGATTTATTTTTGTAGCAATTGATTCACCCCTCCCCTCTCAATTTCTCCACTCATTTTTCAAACAATTGGTATCAGAGCTTTTGGTGCTTGTAGAGAAGGTTTCAAGAACCCAAGCTAAAGATCAAGATGTCTTATGGAAGAGAAATTCCCAAGTTGAAAAGAGATAACTTTGTAGCATGGAAGAAACTTATGAAGTTGCATCTAGAAACCATCAGTGATTCATGTTTGAAAATTTTGGAAAATGCTTACAAAACTCCTACTGGAACATTGATAGTTGAATAGATTGCTGAAAAGAAAAGTCATAATATCATGATGACTGATATTGCTTCTTCTCTTAACTATGTTGAATTTGATAAGATCAAAGGTTATGTTACTACTCATGAAATGTGGACCAAACTGAAGGATATCTATGGAGGTGATTGTTGGAACAATTGATTAATTATGTCTTATCTTTGATGTTACACAAAATGTCATGTCATTACTAGTAAGTGCATGCCAAGCTCACTCGGGCATCAAAGACAATTTTTTGTGTCTACCGAGCAATCTAGAGTTTGCCTAGTTTAGAAGGCATCATCTACTGGGTTCACTCAGACACCAAAGGGAAGTCTGTGAAAGATGAGTAAGCTCACTCGGTTAATGAAGGAAATGATTAATGGAACTAGTGTTAACTGAGCTCACTCAGTTACCAAAGAAATTTTGTGTGTATGCAGTGTTGACTAAGCTCACTTGGTTAACATAGGAAAATCATTTCTAAGTTAGTGTCTACTGAGAAAGGTTGGCTAATTAAAGATATTATTGTTTTGGCATATTAAGTTCAATTTTTTTATCTATTGGTTCTAGCCAACTAAGAAGATGTATATTAATTATTCTAAGTTGTATTTGATCCAACTTGACAAAATGAAAGATATAACTATAAAGTCAAGTTGAGGATTAGAAGTGTAATGCATGGAAGATATTATGAAGATCTAATGATGTCAAGAGGAAGTGAATTAGAAGGATAAGAATAATATCCTTGAGAAGTTGAAAAGATATATTTTATTAGGAAGGATGAAGTATACAAGCTAGAATTGAGATTTGAAATCAACAATTTAGTTGCATTCAAAATCAGGTCATGTCATTTTTACTCTAACCATTATAGTAGTGATATAAATATCTTAATAGAGTTGGCTTAACAACTATTTGTAAATCCTTAGAGGCATTTCTATTGAAGTGTCTAAAGACCTCTAACAAGGCCAATCATAACAATTTGATTAAATCCTCTAACAAGGTCACACCTAATAGTATATTTTGTAACCTTTAATAAGGTTGGCTCCTAATAGGGTTCACTTCAGAAGAGTGGAAAATAGTAACTAGTTGCAATTGATGGTTTTTTCCAAATTGGATTTCCATGTTAAATCTTGGTGTCAAATGTATTCATTTCTTTTATATGTTTGCAACTAAGTTAAAGTAAAAAGTGATCATAGATAACATCTTAAGATTTTCATTTTTTTGAGCATTTATCAAGTTACATCATTTTTGTGTTTGCTAAGCATCAATAGAATTAAGTGTTGGCCATTTTTGACCTCCATTCAGCTCATCATCAATCTGGTCTAAGAGATCTTCAATGGGTTGAATTCTTTGATGTGGGTTAACATGCTAGTCAGTTGGGTTAACATCTTGTGTTAACTTGGGTTCTTCATGTTCCGAGTTGGATCATTTTTTCTTCATGTGCGAAGTTGCAAGTTAACATCTTGTGTTAATGCAGTTCCTTCACATGTTAACATGGTTTCTTCATGTATCGAGCTAATTTAGTCCCTTCATTGACTAAGTTGGCCCATTATTCCTTCATGTGCCAAGTTGTGGATTAATGCGTATTTCTATTGGGGTTAACATTGTGCATTAACCATGGTCACTATGTCAATATGCAAAGTTGCAAGGTAGTTTTTTCATGCGACATAGCAACCACCTGATAAGTAGGAGATAATTTCCACAGTAAGTCAAATTGTGATATTGCTATCAAGATTTAACTGTGTGATTTTGAGTCAAACTCAAAATCACCTAGATCCAATGAGTGCTAAGTGTTCCATTTATTCTCATGAGAGATGGATTAATGTTGAATCACTACTCATGAAACATGGGTCAATGAGTTTGACTCAAAATCACACAGTTAAATCCTGATAGCAATATCACAATAGCAACCACCTGCCAAGTTGGCTCATTTTTCCTTCATGTTCCAAGTTGTTGGTTAACGCACATTTTTGCATCAGGTCAATAGTTTGCATGAACCATTTTTGCATTAGACGATGGTTGTATTTTTACATTGCTTCCTTTTGCTCTTGCAAAGATACAATGGCCATTGGATCTAGAACCATCTTTGGTATATTATGAGTGCATCTCAGTCGTCTATGGTTATGAAGGAAGATCTTGATCTATAGTTGGGTTTTATTCTCTTGTTGAAGAGATATTCATAGCATCTGGGCCATCAATATTCAAATGAAGACCTACATCAACAATCCACATCATTTTCTGGGCAGTTCAAATTTATTCCATGTAGGTCAACTCTGTATTTTTGTAGTAGGTTAATGTGTGTGTTATCCCATCCTAAATTTTTTAATAGCAATGCTAATTCATTTTTTGCAGCCATGACACATTACCATGACTACTTTTTAATTCTTAATGACATTCTTTGGGCCTTGTTCCATGCCATCTATGCATTTCCATGCTCCTTTATTACATGTAATGATCAAATCTTTTGGATTTGATCTCTTACAGCTAGATGCATTGATTTTGGACCTTCCTTGGACTTCACTACAACAAGTTGGTTTTAGGTTAGATTTCATTCTAATATTCATTATGGAATAGTCAAATCTAAGTTATGCTTGATCTATAAAGGATGGTTGTAAATATTTTTTCTAGGTTCTGCTTTGTCTTTTATTTTATTTTTATAGCACTATGCTATGTAAATTTTTTCCTTCCTTACCTCTTCTTGCCATTTATTAAATGTGGATGTATATTACCTTTTGGTGGGTGTTTCTTTCTAGTTTTCAAGGTCTATATGTTGTGTCCAAAATATTGATGGTTTTTGTATAAGTGAAGATGTTTTTCCTTCCAACACTTCAACTAGTTCAAAACTTGCATGTGGGTTCTTGGAGATAGAATAGAGTCGAGAGAAGTGTATTCTAGACTTTTCATTGATGTGTTGTGCATACATGGGCATAGTCATAACCACCATTCTATCTTGGTGCATCACCCCCTTTCCATTTTTACATTTTAATTTTAGTCTCCTTCTCCCTTTTGCTTCAAAGAGTAGTTATGTGCATTTGGATAGCAAAGGAAACTGGCCTTCTCTGAAGATTCGACCTCAGAGCACAAGTCCCACACTTGGAGGTCATTTTCATGTTTCACAAGGTTGTCCTTAGGTAAAAACATTGGAAAAACTCATTGTACTATTTTTATTTTATTTAAGGACCAATTATAATATATATGCTAGCTGTTGGGACTCAAAATTGTAAACCGATTTTTAGTATGATTTTGAAAATATTTCTAAAATGATCCCTACAAGTGGCTTTCCTGTGTATGTACAAGCTGTCATTTTGAGTCATTTGATATGTTTAAAGTGTCAATTTTATTTCATTTATCATATTTATAAACCTCATATTATTGGTTTGAAATTTTGAGTCATTTGGTGAGGTTTTGTTTTGAGCACTTGCGATAATTTGCATTTTGGTCTAAGTGTGAAACAACATCAAAAGTCTAGTTTGGAATTGAATATCTTGCACCCAATAAAGTTCAATGACCTGTCACTTTCAGAAGTCTTAGTATGAATATAAAATAACTTATGTTCCATATTTCAATTTGTTTCAATATGTTTTGATGGGGGTTTTGAATTCTCCAAAGGTGGTTTCTTATTGTTGTCATACAGATACACATCATTTAGAATTTTGAGAAGCCATGTTTGATGGTGGATCTTTTGTGACCTGTTTAGTATTTTGAAGAAATGGCCATAATAAATTATGAAATACATCCTATAATTTTAATTTCTAATGAATCTAGTTAATGAGTTTGCCAAGATGATTCCATTTGCAAAAACTTAAAACTACCCAATTGTCCTTTATGACAATTTCACAAGTAGCTCTATTTGACCAATAATAAATTTGACCCAATTGAACCTATTGAGGAAATTATTTTTCTATTGTGTTCTAGGGGTCAAAGAATTCATATTTTCAAAATTTTAGCCTATGACTAGTTTTACAAATAGGATTTTGGGTGTTATTTATAAGATTTTACTAGTAACCAAATGTGCAGATTAATCAAGAGGCATGTTTGGGATGTAATACCTTGGAAATTGTGATAGATGAAGTTGAACTAATCATACCATTCTCTTCCACTTTGAAAATAATTTTTTATATGAAATTTGCAAGTTTTTATCAATCTATTTGTGCACTTTCCTAAGTCCATTCAATTTGCAAAAATCATTGTTTTATTAGTGTGCCTAGTTTTGCAATTCCAAGTGGCCTACTTTGCACATTCGCCAAATATGCCTAGGTTATTATTATGAACCCAAATAAAAAATTCATACTCTCCATGTGAAAGTGAAATAATACCCTACCTTTCATTTCTCTACATGGTCATTTGACATAGTTTTCAAAGCCAAAATGAAATGTACTTTTATATTTCTAACATGTTGGATTGCAAGGTAGTTTGAAATGGGAAACATTGATAGTTGATACATTTTGAATAGAAAATCATCATGAGATAAGATTTGGTAGACTAAAAGAGAGTTGACTAGAGAATAAGTGTGTTAGGAGCCAAGGCTTGGTTAGTTATTTTGGTTAATTTTTAAAGCCATTTTTAGGGCCTCTCGATAGAAAAGTGACACTTGTTAGAAAAGGTAAAAGATGAGTTTTAATTGACCAACCATTGTTTTGTTGGAAATGATTGAAAAGATCATGAATGAAGAATAATGGAACTGGTAAAGAATGTTTCAATCATTATTTTTTCATTGATGTCAAACTTGCTACTTGTAGGAATGAAAATTGCTTTAGTGATCCAAATACTATCAATTGGTTGATTGACAAGGAGGTGGCAATCAATAAGATGTAACTAGAGTACCTAGAGAAAGGTTGAAGTTATGATGTTGTAATAAAGTATAAGGATTAGTTAAGCTATTGATGAAATAGTGTATTGATGATATATTCTAAGACAAAGAGGATGGAGACACTGAGATACATCAAAGATGTAAGGATTAACTAAGTTTATTGGAGAGAGTCGAACTAGCTAGTTAGTGCCAAATAGATTCTCAGTTGAAGCTGAGCAAGTTCAACTTAGTGTGTGCTGAGTGATCTTTAGGTGTCAAGCAAGATACAGGAGCCAAGTGATGTTTAAGTGCTGAGTGTTCAAGTGTCGAGCAACATAGAATTTCTTCAAGTGTTGAGAACCAGTAAATAATAATAGGTGTTGAGTAACACAGAAGGAGTTGAGCATCAATAAACCAATGATGCTGAGTTGCTGCATTATTTGTTAAAGTCAAAGATTTGCCAAATCAGCAGTGATAAGTTTGTTACATCAATTTTTTTGAATTAGTTGGATGATAAGGATGATGAGTAGATGTCACAGAATTTTATGCAAACCAATTCAAGGTGAATGCTAATGGATTTATCATGAAGTTTCAAGAAGAAATAATTTGGAGGGAAAACAATACCATTTTCTCAAGATCAAATTAAGATTTGAGCAAGAAATGAAGAATAGAACTTCTTTATAAGGAGTTACAAGTTAGAGATCAAATGCACATGTGAGAGAGGGAGTTGGTCTTAGGTGTGGTCATGCGAAGAAACCAAGAGGAGTAGGAACAGAGCATCAAGACTCTAAGTTGATCAAATTATCATGGAGTGCATTGGCATAATGAGTGGAAGAACTCAAGGAGATAGATCTTGAAAGGTGAACAAGCTATCAGCACTACAAGGGAGGAAAGCCAAAGAAAAGAAAAAGAACTGAAGAGTGATCTAAAATCTGCATAGTTAGGGTTGCAATCTGTATTAGGTCAAAACCCTTCTAATACTTTCTTACCATTGTATTAGATATTGAAATCCTACATTGCTAGGCTAGCTTAACAGCTAGATGGATAAGCCTCAAGAAAAGGATAAAGAGATCCCCAGGAGAAGGACAAAGAGATCCTCAGGAGAAGGATAAAGAGATCTTTAGGAGAAGGATAAGATATCCTTAGGAGGAGGATAGGATATCCTTAGAGAGGGATGAAAGATTCTTTTGAGAAGGTGATTGTAAATCCCATGGACTTGGGTGAGCCTAATAGCTCTATGTAAATCCTTTAATAGGTTGACATTTCAAGTTGAATGTTCTTAAGTCCTATAACAGGGCACACTCCTAGTAGGGTGTAAAAATCCTTTAATAGGGTCATATTTAACAATGTGCTATAGCCTTTAACAGGGTAGGCCTTTAACAAGGTAGACCATCAGAAGTGGTTGAAATCAATTGTGCAAATATTCAGTGGGTATCATCCCCACTCCAATTTTACCTTCTTATTCTTGGAGGGTTTTTGGGTCATGAAAATCCTTAGTGTTATGGTGTGATGCATGTTTACTTTTCATGATTGTTTAATGTTCAATTGCATGCATGATAATTTCAGTTATGTGCCATTAAGGATTAGAAGAAAAAGTTGTATTGGACATCATTGGACCTTGGATAACTAATTCACCCCCCCTCTCAGTTATTCTAAATAATTCTAAAAATTGGTATTAGAGCACACTAATTTGTTTCAAGGTACTAGCAGCAGGTAGATCAAGATGTCCAAGATAGAAGTTCCCAAGCTAAACAAAGACAACTTTGTTGCATGGAAAAGTCTGATGAAGCTAAACCTTGGATCAATAGGTGACTATGCACAGACCTCAATCATAGTTGATCATGTCAACCCTGCAGGACCCCTCACTGTAGATGACATGAGCAAGAAGAAGGAGCACAATCAAGCGATGTTAGATATTGCTTCAACACTAAGTTATGCCAAGTATGATGACATCAAAGGATGTAATACTGCACATTAGATGTGGGAAACATTATCAAGAATTTGTGGAGGAGATGATAATGTTAAGAGAGCCAAAAGAGAGAGCCTAAGTGGAAAGTTTGATGACATGAAAATGGAAGAAGGAGAGAATGCTACTAAATATGGTGCAAGGATGAAGGAAGTAGTAAGTGCCATAAGAAGCCTAGGAGGACAGTTAGCAAAAGAAATAGTATGTAACAAATACTTGAGAACTTTCCTTCCCATCTATGCTATAAGAGTATCAGCCATCCAAGAACTAAGGTGTGTACCAGGCAACACATTATCATTTGAAGAAATAATTGGAAGACTCACTGCCTTTGAGCTATCCAACTTTGATAACAACAAGCTAGAAAACTTTGAATCTATATTCAAAGCCAAGATGACATTAAAAGACAACGAGGAGATGCAAACAAAGAAAAAGAGTGGAAAAGGAAAGTATGTATCTAGTGATAGCAGCACTGATAAAGATGATGTAGACCAATTGGAGGCATTACTAACAAGAAGATTTCACAGAGGAAGAGGCAAATTCAAAGGTAAGCTACCAATCATTTGTTTTAATTGTAATGAAGTTGGTCACATTGCAGCTAGATGCACACAAAAGAAAAATTACAAGGATGGAGGCAACTTCAAGAACAAGAAAGAGGACAACAAGGACTATAGAGATAAAGGAAAAAGATGCTACATTGTTAAAGAAGACTCTAACAAGAATGATGATGAAGTAGTCTATGTGTTTATGAAAGATGAATCAGATGAAGATGAAGCAACTACCCTAGTAACCTGCATGAACATGAATGATAGATAGATCATAGATAGTGGATGCTCTCATCACATGACTAGAGATAAAAGTCAATTTATTTTCTTTACTCGATATGAAGGAAATAGTGTTAGATTTGGTAACAATGCACCATGTCAAATCAAAGGGAAAGGGAGTATCAAGCTTACTAAAAAGATATCATGTGATAATGCATACTATGTTGAAGGCCTAAATTATAACTTGTTAAGTGTCTCACAATTAGGCAACATAGGATGTAAGGTTGAATTTGAAAAAGGAGTTGCTATGATCTATGATTCTCAAGGAAGTCTATTAGGAAAAGGTGATCAGACTAAGAGTAATTTGTTTTACCTTGACATGGAAGATGCTTCTTATCTCATTGTTCAAACTGATGATGTATGGTTATGGCACAAGAGGCTATGTCATGTAAATTTTGACAATCTGGTAAGCATTAGAAAGATGAAGAAAGTAAGAGGTCTACGAAAGTTGAAGAAACTTGATAACACCATGTGCAAACAATGCCAACTAGGAAAGATGACTAAGTCAACATTCAAGAGTAAGACCTATACTTCTAATGAAGTATTGGAGCTAGTCCATACTGACTTGTGTGGTCCTATTGAAGTGCAAAGCTACAAAGGTGACAGATACATAATGCTATTTGTAGATGACTATTCAAGGATGATGATAGTCATGTTCCTAAAACTAAAATTAGATGCATTTCAAATGTTCAAATGGTACTTGGCTAGAGTAGAGAAAGAGACTAGACAGAGCCTAAAATGTCTCAGATTTGATAGAGGAGGTGAATTCACATCAAGAGAATTTGAAGAGTTCTATAATAAAAAATGAATCAAAAGGAAAACATCAGCACCCAAGACTCCACCTCAAAATGGTATAGTAGAGAGAAGGAATAGATCAATTATTGACTATGCCAAGACCTTAATGATGGAGAAAGAAATTGCACTCAAGTACTGGAGAGAAGCCGTAAGTACTGCAGTGTACATACTCAATAGAGTTCAAGTCAAGAAAGGTACAAATGCAACACCTTTTGAATTATGGTATGGGCATTCTCCTAATGTAAAACATTTCAAAATATTTGGATGCAAATGCTATATATATAAAGAGTCTAGAAATGGAAATTTTGATGCAAAAAGTGAGGAAGGCACATTTCTTGGTTATTCTACTAGAAGTAAAGCTTATAAGTGTTTGAATGTTAACACTAACAAAGTAGTAGAAAGCACAAATGTGGAGTTTGATGAGTTTGTAGAAGTTCAAAGTGTTGAGGACACCAAGAAAGAAGAAGAATAAAAGACCTTTGTATACTTTTATGAAGGTATACCTAAAAATGGTGAATTTGCAACTCAGAATGACAATCAACAAAAAAATCTAGCATCTATCGAGTTACAGACAATGAATGCCAAACTGTAGACACATTCAAAAGTTGAGCTGCAGAATACAAAAAATGTTCATTCAGATTCTGAGAATAGCCAACAAGAAGAAAATGAACAAATACCTGATGAAAATATACATGAAGATTCTAAAAGAGACAACATACAAACAAGGAAAGAACCTGTATTGGCAAAGTATGTAAAAAAAATCATCCTACAGATCAAATTATTGGAAACAAAGAGGTAGGACCAATGACAAGGAATAGACTTAGAAGTGAAACATGTTTGCTCAACAAAATGGAACCAAAAATAGTAAGTGAAGCCATAAAAGATGATGACTGGTACAATGCTATGAAAGAATAAATAGAACAATTTGAGAAGAACAAGACATGGACCTTAGTCTCAAGACCAGCTGACAAAAATATAATTCGAACTAAGTGGGTGTTTAGAAACAAGTTAGATGAGAATGGTGAGATCACAAGGAACAAGGCAAGACTAGTCTATAAAGGGTATGCACAAGAAGAAGGACTAGACTATGGAGAAACTTATGCTCTAGTTGCAAGAATGGAAGGAGTAAGGAACTTATTGGCATATGCAGCCTTCAAAGGATTTAAAGTCTATCAAATGGATGTTAAGTTCACATTTCTGAATGGTATACTTGAAGAGGAAGTCTACATAGAGCAACCAGAATGTTTTGTTGATGAGAAGAACAAAAATAAGGTATGCAAATTGCATAAGTCTCTATATGGATTAAAGCAAGCCCCTAGAGCTTGGTATGAGAGACTTCACAAGTATCTAGTGCAAATAGGATTTGAAAGAACTGATGATAACAACAACATGTACATCAAATCAGAAGAAGGTAAGGATATTCTTGTATTTGAAATATTTGTGGATGACATAGTTTTTGGAGGAAAAGAAGTACTTTGCAAAAGTTTTTCTCACAAAATGAAACATGAGTTTGAGATGTCAATGTTTCGAGAAATTAAATTCTTTGTAGGATTCCAAGTACATCAACTAAAACATGGTATATTTGTGACACAATCAAAATACATCAAGGAGATACTCAAGTAGTTTGGATTAGAAGATTCCAAACCTGTCAACACACCAATGGCAATAGGACATAAGCTATCTAAAAATGATGAATAAGCTAAAGTCAATCAAAAAATGTACAAATCTATGATTGGAAAACTACAATATGTTGTACATAGCATACTAGACATAGCACTAGTAGTTGGAATAGTGGCTAGATTCTCTGCTAATCCTAGAGAAAATCATCTCATGGTAGTAAAAAGGATAATGAGGTATCTCAAAGGAACTGATGATTTTGGCCTATATTACAAAAAGAATGAGAAGTTTGAGCTCAATGCATACATAGACATAGATTGGAGAGGCAACATTGATGACAAGAAAAACACAAGTGGAGGAGCATTATTCTTAAGTAAAAGGTTAGTTACTTGGACTAGCAAGAAACAAACATGCACATCTTGGTCCACTATAGAAGTAGAATATGTGGCAGCCATAGTCAATTGCACAAACATTATGTGGCTCAAACATCTATTAAAAGGAATGAAAGAAGAGGTAACCAAACCTGTGATATTGTATTGTGATAATACAAGTGCTATAAACATATCCAAGAATCTAGTAATGCATGCAAAAACCAAGCATATTGCAATCAAATATCACTATATCATAGAATTGGTGGAAGAAAAATAAGTGAAGATGGAGTACATTCACACAAAGGAACAAATTGTAGATATCTTCACCAAACTATTGCCCAAGGATCCTTATGAATATCTTAGAGGCAAGTTGGGGGTAATGCCCCTAACTCAAGTAGTCTAAAGGAACAAAGAAGCTGCCCTGCATCAACAGGAGTAGAACATTGAAATATCAGAAGAGTGATGTAGAGGATGAAAACAAGAACATAAATTTTAGATTAGTCATAAGCATGGTGATAGGGGGAGAAAACATGAAGATATAAAGCTTATATTTAGCATGTTGAAGATGCTACATCTTTGGAATTTATGTCAAAGAGGGAGATATGAGAAACTAATCAAAGAAAGGTAAGAGGGAGATGTATATGTATGAAAGGAGAGATGACAGAAGGAGATTTAGAAGAAATAAGAATCAGAAAGTAGCTAGGAAGGACCAGGAATACAAAGTAAAGATGCAGTAGTCTAGAGGGAGAAGCAGAATAAAGGATTTAGAAAATGTATGTAATTTTGGTGATAACTAAGTTGATAAGCTTAATCATTTGATCAGTTTGGTTTGCCATCAATGCAAAAGAGGGAGATTGTTGGAAATGATCAAAAAGATCATGAATGAAGAATAATGAAACTGGTAAAGAATGTTTCAATCATTGTTTTGTCATTGATGTCAAACTTGCTACTTGCAAGAATGACAATTGCTTTAGTGATCCAAATACTATCAATTGGTTGATTGACAAGGAGGTGGCAATCAATAAGAGGTAACTAGAGTACCTAGAGAAAGGTTGAAGTTATGATGTTGTAATGAAGTATGAGGATTAGTTAAGCCATTGATGAAATAGTGTATTGATGATATACTCTAAGACAAAGAGGATGGACACACTGAGATACATCAAAGATGTAAGGATTAACTAAGTTCATTGGAGAGAGCCAAGCTAGCTAGTTAGTGTCGAACAGATTCTCAGTTGAAGTCAAGCAAGTTCAACTTAGTGTGTGCCGAGTGATCTTCAAGTGCCAAGCAAGATACAAGAGCCGAGTGATATTTAAGTGCCGAGTCTTCAAGTGCCGAGCAACACAGAATTTCTTTAGGTGGCTAGTGCTAGTAAATAATAATAGGTGCCGAGTAACATAGAAGGAGCTGAGCATTAGTAAACCAATGATGCCGAGTTGCTGCATTATTTGTTAAAGTCAAAGATTTTCCAGATCAACAGCGATAAGTTTGTTACATCAAATTTTGTGAATTACTTGGATGATAAGGATGATGAGTAGATGTCACATAATTTTATGCAAACTAATTCAAGGTGAATGCTAATGGATTTATCATGAATTTTCTAGAAGAAACAATTTGGAGGGAAAACAATACCATTTTCTCAAGATCAAATTAATATTTGAGCGAGAAATGAAGAACATAACTTCTTTATAAGGAGTTATAGGTTAGAGATCAAATTCACATGTGAGAGAGGGAGTTGGTCTTAGGTGTGGTCATGCCAAGAAACCAAGAGGAGTAGGAACAGAGCATCAAGAATCTAAGTTGATCAAATGATCATGGAGTGCACTGGCATAACGAGTGGAAGAACTCAAGGAGCTAAATCTTGAAGGGTGAACAAGCTGTCAACACTACAAGGGAGGAAAGCCAAAGCAAAGAAAAAGAACTGAAGAGTGATTTGAAATCTACACAGTTAGGGTTGCAATCTGTATCAGGTCAAAACCCTTCTAATACTTTCTTACCATTGTATTAGATATTGAAATTCTACATTTCTAGGTTAGCTTAATAGATAGGTGGTTAAACCTTAGGAAAATGATAAAGAGATCCCCATGAGAGGGATAAAGAGATCCTCAAGAGAAGGATAAAGAGATCCTTAGGAGGAGGATAGGAGATCCTTAGAGATGAATGAAAGATTCTTTTGAGAAGGTGATTGTAGATCTCATGGACTTGGGTGAGCCTAATAGCTCTATGTAAATCCTTTAACAGGGTGACTTTCCAAGTTGAATGTTCTTAAGTCCTCTAATAGGGCACACTCCTAATAGGGTGTAGAAATCCTTTAATAGGGTCACATTTAACAATGTGGTGTAGCCTTTAATAGGGTAGACCATCAAAAGTGGTTGAAATCAATTGCACAGTTATTCAATGGGTATCATCCCCACTTCAATTTTACATTCTTATTCTTGGAGGGTTTCTAGGTCATCAAAATCCTTAGTGTTATGGTGTGGTGCATGTTTACTTTTCATGATTGTTTAATGTTCAATTACATGCATGATAATTGCAGTTATGTGCCATTAAGGATTAGAAGAAAAAGTTGTATTAGACATCATTGGACCTTAGATAACTGATTCAACCCCCCTCTCAATTATTCTAAATAATTCTAACATGGTTATTTATGAATCTAATTAGTGTAATGAGCTCAATGAAGTCATTTTTCTTAGCTTAGGTATTCAATTTTGAAATTAATTTTAGTTAGGATTACCTAGGACCCGACTCATTTTTATGGGATATGATTGCATTATAGGGTTGACATGTAGCTTAAGAGTAAAATCAACATATTTTTATTGAGAGAGGAAGAATTTTATTCAAATTATGGTGATTGAGTTCTTTTAGGTTACATCAAAGAAATGTGTTGGATGTCAAGGCTATGGCTCTAAGTAAAATATTGATGGGAGTATATAGAGATGAGGAGGTTTGACTAAAATTAACTAAACATGCTGATAAGAGTTTTAAATTGAAATTTTTAAAAGTTTATTGTAGTGAGAAATTAAGGCTTTCATTTTATCAATGATCATGAGAAATTAAGGCTTGTTTGAACCCTATCCTAATATACTCACAAAAAAACATAGGAAGGATAATGAATTATTTTCAATTATCCTCAATGATAAGTTAATGAAGCCTCCAAAAGTTCAAAGACTACCCACTCAACCTCTTTCAAAGTATGATGTATGGGTAATTGTATTTTATGTTGACATCTTGTGTGGGTATTTTTGAGATGACACAAATCAAATTTGAATGGGAAATGCATGGTGTATACTTATGAATTGGTAAGAAGTAATTTCTTGCATATAGTAGTAAATTATTTCCACCGAAGGTGACTAGGATACTTGCTCAAATTACCTGATGATCATGTTCCTTTTAAAAATTTGCGAGTTATAAGGAAGGGTCATTTGTGTTGAATTCTCATGTGGGTATGTTGAAGTGTTTATACAATAAAAAATGAGAGAGGAGGCTGTCATTCACCCTCAAGACTATACACAACATTTGTGCACTCTTGTATATGTTCAAGAGTTAGAAAATAGAACCTACGTAAGTTTACTAAGTCAATATTCTAATGCATTTTGAATTGATCCTTTGATAGGAGGGTGGTTAATTATGTTGATATTGTGTTAAAAAAAGCGGGGGGGTTTCTTAAAGAAAAATAATAAATTTTATGGGGCACATTGACACTTAATATTATAGAAGAATATGGGGGAATCTTATGTGTTGTTTCAAATGGATTCCCTTGGCTAGGTGTAATTTTTTCCCAATTTTTTGTTGTTTTATTCAAGCTTTCACAAAATTTGGAGCATGATAATGTTTTGGAGATGAGAAGAGGAAAGGATGACCAAAAAAATTTGAACAAATGATGCTCACATAAGATGGAGTCTTTTAGAACAATCACAATGCATGTGTTAAGAAATATGATTATGACATGGAGTTTTTTTACTTGAAAAAGAGACTTGTTTGTATACCAACATGGTGTAAAATATGTCTATAGATGATCACATGGGTGTTAATGGTGATTAATTTCCATCTTCTATGTATGATAATGTTTCCTTGTCTAGATCTTTCTAGATGCAAATGTGGCTTTTGAAAAAATATGGATCACTATGTGTGGGGATATATGTTGTGTCGACATCTTATACAATGGTTACATATTTGAATGATCACCTAGGAAAATGAAATAAAAAGAATGAACTATTCTTTTGATCACTCTCATTACCCAAATGAATTGAAAATTGGAGAGGCCTATGTGCTAAAATGTTGACACACTTCTATGAATCATTATATTGAAGATTTCTCAAGAATGAGGTCTCAAATGGCAACTCATAGCTCTCCATTCATGGAGTATAAGGGTTTATAATGGAGGCCCTCAGTTTAGACCTAGTTTATGCCCTTGCAAGTACACCATAAAACAAGAGATTCAAAGACGAAAAGAAAGAGTGTTAGTCATCATGATCATCAAATATGTATGTAAATGAAAATGGAAGCTACTCTATATGATAACAATGCATGAAAAAATAAATGAAAGGAATTGCAAATGCAAGATTATTGTATAAAAGGAAATATAAATATAATCTACCATGCAAGAGGAAGAGTAATATAAATGGATTGCCATGGCTTCATGAGAGAAGAAAACAAGAAAAGATAAGTTGCAATGTCGAAGCTCAAGTGCTCAAGCTCTCCAAAATCACTCTCCAAACTTGCAACATAACAACAAGATATTGATCTATGAAAATGAGAAGGAGAGGTCTCCTTATAAAGGAAAGTGTGGAGGGGAATGCATCCTCAAGAGAAATGTGTGATAAATCCCTAAAAAGGCAAGTGAGAGGAAAAAGCGAACCACTTAGAAATAAGTGTAAAAGAAGAATCTTTATTTAATTTTATTTCATTTTTCATAAAAAATAGAGCTTTAAGTGGGGATTTATTTATTTAATTAAAAGTGGGATTTTATTTTAATTAAATAAGATAAGATGATTTAATTAAAAGATATATTTTAATTAAATAAGATAAAATTATTTAATTAAAAGAGAGATTTTCTTTTAATTAAATAAGATTAATTTATTTATTAAAAGGGATGCTTTCTTTTAATTAAATATGATTATTAATGAAATAATCAAACCTGAGGAAATATTCAAATAATTAACTAAATTATGATTTGATCAAGAAAACTTATTTGAATTGAAAATATTGTAAGACATAGATTTAGGAAATTGATAAATTGATTCCATCATTTGATAATTTAAAAAATGGGGGACCATAGTCTAGATGGCCATTTTAGGGTGCATAAAATTTCCCCTCTTTGACTAATGTGTGATCTTTATGGAAACACATGTAGTCAAAGAATGCAGTTGAAGTGTGAGATCAATTTGGGATCACAAAACAACCTAGATGTGTGATCGACAGATGGGAACACATCAAGACAAAGATAAGTTGATTGAAAAAGATAAGGTCAATGTTGAAGTTGATGAAAGATCAACCCCAGAGCTCCCAAGAATCACTTGCATGCAAACACCCGTTACAGAAGAGAGAAGCAAAAAGCTATGGAGGTAGAAATTGTCAGATCCATAGATGAGACATTCTTGATTAGTAAAAAAGAGATTGCTAGAATTAAAACTAAATGAATAAAATTACAAAGAGATCAATCCTTATAAAAAGAGATCAAAACTTGAAAGGATAACCTAAAAAGTTGCAAAGGGTAACCTAAAAGGTAAAAGCTATTTAATAATTACTAATCAATTATTAAATAGAGAATGCAAAAAGTGCATAAAGTTAAATCTTAAGAAAGGAAAAAGGTAATTTAATTAATAAAATTAAATGAACATTTTTCTCTAACACCCCCCCTTAAGATGAGCAACAATGTAGAAAGAGTAAGGAAATTATAATACAATGTTGAAAGAAAACTTGGGTCTTGGCAACAAGGCTTGATGAGGTACCCAATCACAAAAAAATCTCTATGAAATAGAGAAATAAAGAAAATCCAGTGGGAAAAACTCTACTCCAAAAATAGATAGCTAAAATTCTAGTGAAGGACTACAAAAGCCTCCAAGTAAAGGAATGTTCCAGAAAATAGGAACAAAGAGTGATCAAGAAGAAAACTATTGAACCTTGTAGAAGATGCAAACTCTATCACAAAGAAATTGTTGATCTATAGAACTTCCTCTGAAATAGAACCTTACCAAGTAGAGAAGACTGTAATCTGCATCAAAACAGGAGGTAAACAACTAAACTTGAAAATATAGATGGCATGAAAAACCAAAGCCTAAAGAGTTGGATCAATTGAACCAAGGAAGCATGAGAAATAATAGAAGAACCCCCCTTAATATAGACAAGGGTGAAGTGATAGACAACTGAGAAGGTGAGCCAATATCTCCTACAAAAGAGAAAGAACCAAGAACATCAAGAGTGAGGAAGAGGTACAAACACTTATAAGGGCATGTGTCATTGACACATCATGGGGCTAATGTTGTGGAAGGGACACTCACTTGACAAAGGAAGAGGGCACTAAAAGGAAAACAACTATTGCCCAATGGCACTTTATAATGTAGAGTGAGTACAATAAGGCACAATAATGAAAAAGATTCAAAAAATGCAAGGAGTGACACTTTATCTTAGTGTGTTTGCATAAATATTCTTACAAATAATATGAACAATGATTAGAAAGGGCAAAGAGCTATTACAGTAGATAGTATAGCCCAAAAGAAGAAATCCCATGCCACAAAAACAATCCCCGGACCTGAAAGATCCAAGATATCCACCATAGTGCAATAAACCAAATAATATGATAGAAAGAGCATGGAGTAGAATTTGGAAGAAAAATTAGCATTTCTAAAAATAGAACTGAACTAGATTTCCAAAAATATAACGTTTTCAAAAAATGAAGTTGGGATGCTCAAGATATGCCCTTTGGAGTAAAAAATAGAACACTTGGCTTTAGCTACCCAAATAGGAAAACAAACTACATCAAAAATCCAAATAACCTGCACCATCATGATGGGCTCAGAGTTAGATTTTCAGTGTTTCTTTCAGATCAAAAAATGAAGTTTGGATGAACACATTATGGCAAAAAAACCACAAACATCTTTTTAAGACAAACCAAATCAAAGAAGAGATAGTTTGAAGGCCATCAAATTTTGGCTCCAAAAATGCTAATGTCAAATCTGCAGCTGTCAAACTTCCTACATTAGCACTTTGTTGATGTTAGCACTATGCAACATCATTTCCACTTTTAATTTAAAAATAAAAATAAAAACAAAAGAAAGCATGCAAGTGCTTTTTGAAACTTTTATTTTTATTGTTTAAAAAACATGCATTTCCTTTTTGTAAAAAGTGTTTTCTTCCTTTTTTATGTGATTTTTATTTATTTTTCTAATAACAAATTAAATCATTTCCTTGTGAAGCATGCCCAAATCTAAGAGCAATGTTTTGCCTCAAATTTCAATTGTGTCCAAATTGGACAAATTTTATATGGAAATAAGGTTTTTGGGTGCTACAAATCCAATGATGAGGTCTGTTTGGGCTCAAAATGCATTGAAAAAATTGTTCCCCCCCCACCCCCACCCTACCAAGATCCAATACAAAATAACTCTAAAAACTAAAATCTTCTGAAAGAAAAACATAGATTTGAAAACCAATCCAAACTTCTCATAAATAAAATAGGGGCATGAAGATCTAGAGCTCTGATACCATGTTGAAGTTGATGAAAGATCAACCCTGCAACTCCCAAGAATCACCTACATGCAAACACCTATTATAGAAGAGAGAACCAAAAAGCTATGGAGGCAGAATTTTTTTTCAAAATCCATAGATGAGACATTCTTGATGAGAAAAAAATAGATTTTTATAATCAAAACTAAATGAATAAAATTGCAAAGAGATCAATCCTTATAAAAGGAGATCGAAACCCAACAGGGTAACCTAAAAAGTTACAAAGGGTAACATAAAAGGTAAAATATATTTAATAATTACTAATTAATCATTAAATAGAGAATGCAAAAAGAACATAAAGAGAGATCTTAAGAAGGGAGAAAAGGTAATTTAATTAATGAAATTAAATTAACCTTTTTCTCTAACAATCAACACCCCTATACATAGGTAATTGATATGTCCAAGAAAGGTTTCCTCAAGTGGAGCAATTGATAGGATTGATAAAGATGAATCAAGGGTTGAAGTTTGATAAGTATTTACCCCTCGTGATTGAAATTGAAATAAGATAGAGGAGAAATAAAAAAATTGATAAATTTGATCAAAGAGAACTAAAGATAAGGTTGTTGATGTAAGATGAAAGATATAAGGATCACAGAGCCAAGGTTGATCATCAAGCATGAAAGATTATTTTGCAAGGTTGAAATAGAAGAAAAGAAGTGGGTTGAAAGGAAATGGAAGATAGAAGTTTGGAAGAGGTGGAAAGAAATAGAGAGAAGAAATGGAATTTGCCTTAAGAAAGAGAATACTTCAAAATCAATCAACTTTTTAAGATAGAAAATTTTACTTGATATCATGAAAGAAGATAAGGAAATGAAAATCAAAACATGACCATAGTTCACTAAAAGTCCACAAGAAAGATGAAGGAAAAAACCCTCTCAAACTCATAATATAGCCAAAAAATGCAAATTAACATGACGTCTAACAATGCAAGCTACATGAAAATGCAAAGGTGTACTTTCAATAGTTGATAAATTGTAACATAGGATTTTGTATTCATCATTTGTTAGAGAATGTTCAGAATTTTTTTTTCACCATTGAGCCATTATTAACAGACATTGGAAAATCACACAATCATCACTAGTCACAATCACAACCATGAACATATGAATGTGATTTATATCATATTGGAATGTGAAAATATTATAACATAAGAATTAAAAACATAAAGGCCAAGATGAATTTGATGTTAGCTTACCCAATTTAATGTAGCAAAACCACGTTTGCATCAAGGCATAGATGTCAAGATAACCATAAGAACGATTGTGCAAAAATAGTCAAGGATGATGCCTCAAATCTCCTAAGTATTTCAAGAGGACAACAAGAGACACTTTAGAGTTTCAAGACCACACCTGCAAGTGGAAAGAAAATAAAAATTTTCACCATGTCCCAAATCCTCTAGCTTATTAGACAATGACACTCAATGAAAATCAATAACACTCAACACATAAAGAAAAGATGGTGACCTAGCTCAAGCATTAAATGTTGTGTTTAAAAATTTAACTGTGTTAATTGATACTAAGTTTTGAGGATAAGGAGTGAATTCTTGCAAGTAGGTATGATCACATGAAAAAGTTGGGTAAGACCAAATTTGATAAGTGTTAAAAAAAATTGATGTTAGGGGTTGTATTGAAAAATGCAATTGGGGCAGTGTTAAAAAAACCCCATTTGTGAGGTTTCTTAAAGACTAATGTAACCAAGAGACAAAGCTAACAAAATTATGCCCCCTAGACAAAGACAAAGAACAATTCCAAACCAAGGAAATAAGGACAAGGCATGATGGATAAATGATAGGTTTCAAGGAAACACACTAAGAAAAAAGGGTGCAATGGTATCAAGTAGGACTCGTTTCTAAGTTTTCACCAATTGTATTTTATTGCAATTTTTTTTTTCATTTTTTTGGAATATATAATTTTTTTGGAGATATATCAAAGTGCCTATTGCTAGGTTTTCACTAAGATGATCATTTTTTCAAGATAATTTGTGATTTTTAGAATTTTTGACAATATATCAAATTTTTAGGATTCTTTTAGGATCAATAAGTATGTACAAAGGATGCCCCCAAAAACAATGGGCATCATGGATATAACTTCTCCAGGTTTAATACATTGATAGGATTAGGGAGCTTCTCTCTCATTGATGTAGATAGTAAATAAGCACTTGATCCAAAAAAAATTTTAATGATGTAAGGTCCAAGCCAATTAGGTTCAAATTTTCCTTTTTAATCTCTATTTTGTTGATTCTTAGGATTTTCACATAGGACAAGATCTCTCACTTGGAATTCTCTAGGGTGAACCCTTTTGTTTAAGGCTTTAGAAATTCACTTTTGATAAACCCTCATATGGTCAAATGATGCTTGGCATTTCTCATATAGAAGTTCTAACTCTTGAAGTCTCACAGCATGGCAGTCTTCAACTGTAACTAGACCTCTGAGGGAAAATCTAAGTGAAGGAATCTAAACCTCCAAAGGTAACACTACTTCAAATCCATATGTAAGGTAAAAAGGAGTAGCCCCAATGGGAGTATGAATACTTGTTCTATAGGCCCACAAAGCCAAATTTAATAATAAGTGTCAATCTCTACCACTCTTACAAATTTTTGTATGTGGGATTTTACTAATGATTTTTTTTTATGCCTCTACTTGACCATTTTCTTGCAAGAAGTAAATGGAGGATCAATGTTGTTTAATCTTGAATTTCTTGCAAAGTTGTTTAAGGTCTTTATTTTTGAACTAGCCTCCATTGTTAGTGATAATCTAGGAAGGTACTCCATATCAATAGATGATATGGTTCATAATGAATAGAGAGACTGTATTGCCTAAGGAAATAAAAAGTGGGATAACTTCTACCCATTTAGTGAAGTAATCAATAGAAATAATAATAAACTTTTGTCCACCTAATGAGTTGGGATAAATCTCCCCAACAAGATCAAAGGTCCAATGCTGAAATGGCCAATGAGATATAGAAGGAATGAGCTGCCTGTCTGGAGCATGTATTAGCTTACCATGTTTTTGACACTTTTCACATGACTTTGAAAAAGCTACTGCATCATAGGCCAATAGTACCTCACCCTAAGAAACCTTCAGGCCATAGAAAGACCATTGGAATGTCCCACATATATGCCCTCATGGATGTCAACTAACACTTGGTCAAATTCTTCCTTTTATAAGCATTTAAGAAATTTTCTATCTAGACCCCTCCTATACAAATTACTAGAGATAAGGGAATGGAGAAAGGTGTTTATGGGTAGGTTTTTGTATTCAAATCGGTAAAGGTTTTAAGCATAATGTCATCACAAATGTATGAGTAAATGGCACCATAATAGGATGACTTACAACCAACAAAGGTAAAAATGACATGAATTTCTTGGGAGTTATGGATAGGGTGATGTAGCTCTTCCGCTAGGAATTCAAATTTGGATTCATGTTTCTCTAACTGAAGGAGTGAAGAAATTCTAGTCATAGCATCAACTACCTTATTTTATGCCCTAGAGATTTGCTAAAATGTGACAAATGTGAAGTACAATTTCAAGGAATCAATGATTTTATTGTAAGGTATCATTTTCTCCTTTTTTGTTTGATATTCATCATTGAATTTTTTGATTATTAGTTTTGATTCCCAATAGATGTACAACTCTGTAATTCTCCATTCTATGGACATCTTAAGTCCATTTTTTAAAACTTCATACTTAGTAATGTTGTTTGTACATGTGAACAATAACTTGAAAGACTTAGGAATCATGTACCCATGAGGAGAAACAAACAACACACTAGCTCCTAAACCATTTTTCATAAAAGATCCATCAAAGAACATCTTCCATGCTCTTTCAGTCATATGCATGAGGTGTTCATCTAGGAAGTCAACTTGAATAGGTGCATTATGTTGTATTAGGAAATTAGCCAATTGATCTACTATGACTTATCCTTTGATTGCTTTACGCTCAATGTACTCTATGTCAAACTATGAAAGGATCATCATCCATTTAGAAATTCTATTGGTGAGGGAAGACTTACCTAGTAAATACTTGAGTGGATCTATTTTTTCTATGAGGTGTATAGTGTGTACAAGAATTTGATGTCACAACTTTTGGAAAGAAACCACAACTCCAAGACAAGATTTCTCAATGCTGGTGTAGTTAACCTCATATGAAACAAAAGTGCGACTAATGTAGTATATTATTCGTTCTTTCCTATGTTCATCAATTTGAGCTAGTAATGCCCCCAAGGAATATTTTTTTGATGAAATGTATAGAATAAGTGGTTTCCCTGGGATATGAGGCATTAAAATAGGAGGATTTTCTAAGTATTTCTTGATTTGATCTATGCTCTTTTAACAATTCTCATTCCAAACACATTTGACTCATTTGTGTAAGTTCTTGTGTAAGTTCTTGTTGAAAGGTTGATCTCTATCTACCAACTGTGAAATGAATCTCCTTATGGATTAAAGAAGTCCTTGGAGACTCCTCATTTGACTAGTGTTTCTTGGAGGTGGCATGTCTATGATTTCTTGAAATTTTTTAGGGTCTACCTCTATTCCTCTTGCTGAAATGATGAATCCTAGTAGTTTTCTAGAGGTGACTACAAATGCACACTTTTTAGGAATTAACCTTAATTAAAATCATTCCATGTGATCTAGAATGACTTCTAAATCATCTAAGTGTGTGTCTCTTTGCTTAGACTTGGCCAAAGTGTCATCCATATAATCTTCCTTGTTTTTATGCATCATGTCATAAAAAATGGTGGTCATAGCCCATTGATAGGCGGCTTATGCATTTTTTAATCCAAAAGGCATAACATTCCAACAATAGGTGCCCCATGCACAAGTGAATATAGTCTTTTCTTGATCTTTAGGAGCTACCTAAATCTGATTGTATCTAGAAAAATCATCCATCTAGGAATAAATCTCATAACTTGCAAGAATGTCCACTATCATGTTTATGTTTGGAAGTGGAAAATCATCTTGTGGGCAAGCTTTGTTAAGATCTCAAAAATATATGATGCACAAATGGGTTTTTCATGTTTAGATATAGGTACTATTTTTGAGATCCATTCTACATAAGCTATAGCTTGTATAAATCTAGCACTCAATAGTTTTTCTAATTCTACCCTTATTAGGAGAGTTGTGTGAGGATGCATCTTTCTCTAAAAAAATTTAAACTCGTTTGACAACTAAAGCTATGGACAAGTGATGCATGATAAGATTAGTGTCCAAACCTAGCATATCTGAATAAGTCCATACAAAGTTGATGTTCTTTTTTTGTAAGAACTTAGTGTAAGATTATTTAGCTTATGGTGATACGAACTAAGCCAAGTGTACTATGTGTAGAGCCTCACCTATACCCAAATTGACTGCTTGTGTTGGTTCAATAATAACTGAATATCTATCTTGAAAGTAGCTAGGGAGAAGATCAAGTACCTCATCCTTATGTGTCCTAGAGAAGTTTTCATGCTTGGATACATCATTTCTTTTTACTTTTTTTGGCTTTGACACTGCCAAATAGTGGTTTTCACCATCAGAACTCCTATTCTTTTGATTTTCTTTTATTTTTATTTTTTGATGAAGGTACCTAATGTTTGACTCTGTCATGCTAGCAACCAATTCACTGGTGGAAGAGACTATAGGTTTAATGGCATTCAATTAACAAGCTATCTCATAGTCATTTTAAAATGTTAAGAGATTAGGTTCTTGATAGCCTTGGGACCAATCAATGAGGTCAAAATGAACAAGAGGTAAGTCAATGACTTGTTCAAGGTTGTAAATGTGAATGATATCATATCTAGTGACCAAAGAGTTGGAGTTTGTCAAGTATTCCTCTAAGTTACCCAAGTCAGAATTTGTCCTAACAAGTGAAGAATTTTCCACTAAGGCAACAAGTGGGTTCATAATCTTACACATGACTCATTGGCTAACTTAGGTAGAGAACTCAAAATTGCCTTCCCAATTTGAGTACCATTCTAGGTTTTAAGCCCTATAAGCGCATTTTAATGCATGTGTACTTGGCTATCATTTTGAGGGCTACGAGGTGTTTAATGTTTCTAACACCTTGTAATTAGTATATCCACTTGTCCCATGAAGATACATTTCCATTCCAAGTCATTCTATGAAGTTTTTTTTTGAGCAATGCTCAAATCTGCATTTTTATCTAAGTGTCAAACAATGATAGGAGGCCTAATTTGCAATTGAATATCTTGCACCCAGTTATGTTTCATGACTCTCTTCTTTGGAACTATTTAATATCCATATCAAAGAACCTAGTTTTAGATTTCAAGTTGTTTCAACATGTTTTGACTAGGTTTTGAATCCCTCAAAGTCAATGGTTTACTGTTGTCATGTTGATGTAAATTGTTTAGAATTCTAGAAGGCCCTGTTTGACCTGTTATAAATATGACCTAGCTAATTGGAATGAGAAGATTCCTTTTGAATTACATCCTAGAGGTTAGAGACTTGTTAAGTTTCAATTTTGAGCTTATGAAAAATCTATTTAATCATTTTTTGGACGTGATTCCATTTGCAATTTGTAAAGTTTTACTGGTGTCATAAAGTATAGATTGATTGGTACCCCTGTTTGGGATGTCATAACTCTAAATCTATGATAGGTGAGATTGAATGGATTGTACCATTGCATTCTACTCTAAAAAATTAAGTGTGCTAGTTTGTCAGTCTTGATGAATCCATCTACACACTTTCCTAGTTCCATTTCATTTGTGAAAATTAACTTTCTACTAGTGTTTCTAGTTCTACAAATCTGAGTAGGCCACTTTGATTGATTGCCAAATGTGCCCAGTTACTTTTTATGAGCCCAAACCCTAAATTTATACTCTCCTCATGATAGTGAACCAATGCCCTATTTTCCATGCCCCCAAGTGTAAGTTTGAACTATTTTCAAAGCCAAATCCAAATGTGTTTTATTATTTTTTGAGATGTTTACTTGTAGGTAGTTTTGAGAAGGCAACTTTGAGAATCAATATCTTTTGACTCCAAAGTCATCATAAGATAAAATATGGTAGAGTAAGAGCATGTGGAACAAAGAATTAGTAGGTTTGATTTTAGAGCTCAGTTAGGTGTTTTGGTTAGTTTTTAAGACTAGTCAGAGGACTTCTTTGCAGGAAAATCATAGTTTGCAAGAGTATGATAAATTGAGTTTTAATTGATCAATTGATGACAACTTTCAACCAGGGTATATTTAGCAGATTCAATGGTTCAGAATTTTTAATTCAAAAATATTTTTAGCCCGACTCACTTTGGAGCCCAACTAAATTGCTATCAAATCGCTAAACCATGGTGTGTATTGTAGAGGTTATGATTCATAAATTTTTCCAATTGGAAAATAATTAGAATAGGCTAGATTTTTGTGTCCTTGTAGGGCACATAAATGCATACATGGAACTCTCTCACAATTATCTCATAGCTATCATCATTGCCTTTGATTATAAGTTTTCATTATGGGGATTTCCTAAAGGAAGTATTGAGTGAACAAAGAAAAACATGAAGTTTATCTTAGAAGTGAAAATAAACTTCATAAGCCATGTTTACAAATAAAGGAATCTATATCTTGCATTGGTTCCATATGAAATAATTGCCTACACCTCAATAGCCACCAGGTTGGGCTGAAGAACATCTAAGAGACATACACCTTCTTTGGTAGATGTATTTGCCTATGGGACTGTTATCTTTATAATATTTCTTATCTAATCTCGTGTAACATTCATGTACACTCTCTTATTAGAAGCCACTATAGATTATGAGATATCATGGTCAATGCTCCCTTGGGCTAGCATTGCTCGAAAATATCACTAGCTCCATAAATCATAGTTATCTCTCTTTTCTTACTAATTGTTGGTGTAAATAAGTATTTACTTATTACACTTACTTAAGTTTTACTTAGGTTAACTCATTATTTAATTATTTTGCATTATTTTATTATTATTTTATGTGAGACACTTAGGATTTTGTGAACTCTCATTGAGTTAGGAAACTCTAATTATGCACATGGTGTCTACAACATAGGAGTATGCATCATTCACTAAGTTGTCATGCTGACAACACAGTTATCCACACTCCTCATTTAGCACATGTTGTCTACACCATTGATTTGCGTGCTACACCATTGTAGGCTTATCCTCACATCACCACACTTAATCCCATGCTCAATGGAGGATAATCCATATCTGGTGGACATGTGCCTAGTTGTATGACATATCATGATGCTGACTTCTATGCATTCTAGAAGCTCTCTTGAGGCCTTTATATTCAGACACTCCTAGTGTACTCTCAATTCAGTTATTGAATGAATATTTTCATTCTGATCATACTCTATCTATTTTGGTCTACTGTGTGCTTGTGTTGAGTTTTTTAGTTCTTGGGTGAATTCTAGCCTAAGCCAAATTCTTACATGGCATTAGAGCTAAGGGAGATTCTCATCATGTAGCCATTCAAGACCATTCATGCTTTAGCACCTCGACACAAATCCAGAGGATTCGTAGAAATTGGGAGTGTCTGGAGCATTGATTCGGTGAAGATCAACTATAAACTCACTTATATTGGGTGAAAGTTGATTGTGAGGCAATTTTTTTTTTGCAAATCGAAACCCAGAGGCCTCGATTTGCAATTGGGTATGATTTTTTTATTTGATTTGATTATTGTATTTTTGGATCTATCATCTCTGAGTATTTTTTTCAAATTTCATTTTTGGAATTAATTGTCATTGCCTAGTCAAAGAAATTTTTTGGCCGAACTGGATAGTGACACCCCAGCTCGACTCTGTATTTTGGTGGTAGAATTATTCTTATTTCGCAGGGATTTAATCCAGTTTTGATGAGCTCAATTCAAGAGTTGTACTGAAAACCCCTGGCCATTTTTTGATCACAAAGTTTGGCCCCTATCCACCACTGAGAGAACAAATCCAAATTTTTGGTGGTCATTCACACTGGCACCCGCCAACATAAACTCCATGAGCTCCTTTGTACATTGGTCTACTACATTTCCATTTTAAACAACTTGGAACTCTATAAACCCACGAATGTGGGACTAATCTGTAGAGTTTATCTCTAGCAATAAGCAACCTGTGAAAGAATCTGACAACCTCTAGACAGAATCTGGCAGTGCCATGTGTTGCCAGATCTGGACCAAATCCCAACCACGTCAGCTCGCCACTAGGACATATCTGTGAGCAATCAGCCTCCGACATGTGGACAACATTATGTCCCAGTCAGCCACACATCATCGCTGAGTTAGAAGCCACCTCATCAGACCATACAACATAGTTAGCATACAAATTTTGCCTTGTCACAATCTGTACATTTTTGTACATGATGACATCATCATGATGTCATGCGAACATCATCACTGGCTAGATATCTACTAACATCATCATCTGATCAAGCTTAAAATTGATGCCTATTTGGACATCAAAATAGGTCTATTTTGAACTGTTGTGACAGCCATATGACCATCAAATTTAAACCCATCAATCACTGATGCAATCCCTCTTCAAATTCATTTTGGTTTTTTGAAATCCGACTTCAAGAGGCCATAACTCACACATTTGGACTCTAAATTAGGTGCAATGTTTTTTGAAATTGGGTAAAATTTTCTAAATTTTTTAGTGGTGTAGCTATTTTCTAGTTTTGGTGCATGGATTGTTTAGAATTTGCTTTTTTTGGTGACTGCACATGGATAATCCTGCATTTTGCAACTTCAAATGCTCTGTATGGGCACATCTGGAGTCGAAAAAAGGTTCCATTTTTTTTGAAAGTGCATATTTTTTTGTCTACTTTCTAGATCTAGCATTAGTTTGTAGTGTTATATGGACAAAAGTGTCACTTTCAGCAATAGGGCCTTTCTTTGCTTTGTAATGCTTTAGTATTGTAGCACATTGTAAAGTTTCAGATTTGTACTCCATTAAAAAGTTGTAACAAGAAAAATCAGAAGTCCATGAAGGCCAAAATTGGCAAGTGGCCCATTGTAATCACACTACTAATAAAGTGCCCAAAGCATCTATTTTGGGGGGGTTTCTTGATTTAGTGAAAAGAGGGGGTGTTCTTGGTGTTGTGTTCTCTCTTTTCTGCACTTTTCTTTCATTTTCTACATTATGGGCAACTTTAAGTTTCCTAAATTACCTCCTCATAACTATGCTTCATGGTCAATCAAAATGTTGTATCACTTAATGCATAATGGAGTTTCACAATATGTAGATGGTACTCTTCCTAAACCAATTGGTGATAATGTATCAACAAGTGAAATTTCTGATTGGGTAGCAATGGATAGAAAAGCCCTAGGTGATATATGTTTGGGGGTAGATGATAAGATCATGTATCAAATCAAAAAATGTACTACATCCAAGGAAGATTGGGATACCCTCGAAAGCCTTTATGGTAAAGTGTCTAAAGAGGATGTGTTCAAAATTGAAGATGAGCTTGTTTCCTTAGATCCTAAGTCATATGACTCAATACAAGACTTCATCATTAAGGTGAATGAATTAAGGACAAAGCTTACTGATTGTGGGAGTTCTATCAAAGATGACAGATTGATCTATCTCATCCATAACAAGCTACCATTGGAATATTCCACATTTGTATCTTCTTTTAACACCTCAAATACTACCTTAGGGTCTGCCTACAAGAAATTCACTTTTGATGAATATTGTAAACTGTTGGATGATGAAGAAAAGAAGTTGAGATCAATGGAGATTCTCAAAACACCTTAGTCCAAAGCATTGGTGGCTAATGAGGGTTCTCAACATTCAACTACACAATCTTCAAACAAAGGAAAGGGTAAGAAGAAGTGGAAGAAAGAAAAATCTGAGGATGCAGAAAAGACAACACCACAATCCAATCAACAAGGCAAGTCCTCAAATTCCAACAAGAATGGGGACAACAATAAGGAGAAGAAGAAGTGTGCTTATTGCAAGAAAATGGGTCATTAAGAGCATGAGTGTTATCTCAAAAAGATTGATGAGTTGACCAACATCATGAAGAAACATAATGTTCCATTGCCTAATGCTTACAAGGAGAAGGGATCTTCTTTAGATTCTAAGAGAAAAGGGTAGGAATTCATGGCAAATGCAAACTCTTCAAAAGAATGGATATTTGATTCAGGTGCCTCATATCACATGGGTTCTTCAAAGGAGAATTTTTCTTCAATGAAGCAGTCTAAGGTACCGCACATCTTCATGGGGAATTATAGCAAAATGGAAGTTGAAGGAAAAGGAAATGTGGAGATGGAAAATGGAGAGTTTCAAGAGGTTCTCTATGTTCCAAATCTAAGTTCAAATCTCATATCAATCTACCAAATCACTCACCTTGGAGATGGACATAGAGTTGAGTTCCTTTTCGACTCAGTAAAAGTGCACAGTCTCAGAGATAATTCCTTGGTTGCAGTGGGGAAAGTGAATGATCACATCTTGAGGTTGTACTCTTTCTCTCATTTTGTACCCAAGTCTCCTTCAAAAGCCTTGTTAACTCAATCACATTCAAACATGCAATTATGGCATGAGCGGTATGGTCATCTTGAGTACCGCTATCTTCAGTAACTTTGCACATACCACATGGTCAAAGGCCTACTTCAAATCAACTTTTATAAGGGTGAATGTTCAATAGATTCAGTTGATATGCATCTAGAGGGGAAGTTACAAAGGGGGAAGTCTTTTAGAGAAATAGGTGTTCTACAGATGGTTCACAACATACTCACTTTTGTTGATGACTTTTCAAGGTTCACTTGGGTCTATTTTCTACATAATAAGAATGATGTGTTGGAAAGTTTCTAGACTTCAAGACTCATGTAGAATGAAAATCCAAGAAAGTCATCAAAGTACTCCGAATGGACAAAGGAAACATGGATGTGAACAAAAGACTTATGAACTTTTGTAGACATGAGGGAATTGATCTTCAGACACTACCAACATTCAGTCCGCATAAGACAGATGTTGCAACTTTGAGGATTCAAACTCTCAAATCTATGGTAGGTTGCATGATTCATGCCAAGTCTCTCAATCCATCATTAGAAGTCGAAGCAATCTCAAGTGCCACTCACATTCTTAATCATTCTCCTCATCTAGCCTTAGATGGAAAAACTCCTTTTGAGGCATGGTGCGGAAAAAAACCTATTGTGACACACTTCAACGTCTTCAGTTGTCTTGCATGGGAAAAGAAATCTACTAGGGGATGCAAGGCACAATCATCTCGGCCTTGTATCTTCATTGGTTACAAAGATAGTGTGAAGGCATATAGACTTCTAGATCCTGAGACACATCAAATTTTTGTGGAGAAGGATGTACATTTTGAGGAAAGTTCACCCAGCTTGTCCTCTACTCCTCTTCATACATCATACAGTGTGGAAACTGATAGTGATTTTAGTGATAGTGCTTCAACAGATTCAGATACGTGGGGTTCTATCAATAGATACAGTGAGAGGTCACTTCATTAGTTCAGTCCACATGCATACATCACCATAGTGATAGGTCCAGAACAACAGGGTACATCTAGTCTTCTAGATATAGGTTTAGTGATAGATTTGGGGGACAATATTCATGATCTACCTCTTCTTCTTAATGTAGAATTACCTTCTTTAGTTGTCATGAGGTTTCCATCCAACTCTCTTGTTCATTCTCTACATGATCGATCCTCACAAGTTGAAGTGATTGTGGATACTTATGATCAGCAGTTACAGTAGGGTTCTTTATTAGTTGTAGAGATATTCAGTTCTTTGGGATAGGTTCTTCAGTCAGTTCAGTAGGTTTCAGAGACATCACTCATCCATGGGATTCTTTCCACACATAGCAAAAGTGTCTCATTTGTACCCTTGGCATTGTTTCTTCCTAAGGGGAGGAACACCATTTTGTAGTCTTGGATCAACTTCTTCAGTAGATCAATCACTGTTCGACATTCTTCTTTTGGGGGGGTGGAGCCTATCCTATCTCTCTACCTCTTCTCATCATTCTCATATGTATATATTGGATGTATGTCATAATGCAGGGGTCTTGATTACTCCATCCATCCATGCATCCTACTTTATCTCTCTTTTTGGGGGAGGGTTTTTCCCATGAGGTTTTCCCTCTTTCCCCACTTTATGGGAGATTGCATATCATTATGTACATGGGTACCTAACATGGCCTAGTAGCTGGGACCCATATTGCATTGCATCCTAGATTTTGTAAGCTTAAGGGCATTCCCCTAAGTTGCACTTAAGGGGGGGTGTTGGTGTAAATAAGTATTTACTTATTACACTTACTTAAGTTTTACTTAGGTTAATGCATTATTTAATTATTTTGCATTATTTAATTATTATTTTAGGTGAGACACTTAGGAGTTTGTGAACTCTCATTGAGTAACGCAACTCTAATTATGCACATGTTGTCTACACCATTGAATTGCATGCTACACCATTGTAGGCTTATCCTCACATCATCACAATTAATCCCATGCTCAATGGAGTATAGTCCATATCTTGTGGACATGTGCCTAGTTGTATGACATATCATGATGCTGACTTCTATGCATTCTAGAAGCTCTTTTGAGGCCTTTATATTTAGGCACTCCTAGTGTACTCTCAATTCAGTTATTGAATGAATATTATCATTCTGATCATACTCTGTCTATTTTGGTCTACTGTGTGCTTGTGTTGAGTTCTTTAGTTCTTGGGTGAATTTTGGCCTAAGCCAAATTCTTACACTAATGAATTTTTGTACCTTGTTAAAAAATAATAAGGAATCTTTTGAAGGGAATTATTCATGCAAAAGGACTCTTATGGGGTAGACCTTAAATTCTCCAAATGGCAGAGTCCTAGGTACTCATTGTTGACATTTTCTTTATGAATAAAAAGGCATACAAACCAAGGCACTAATCTCCATGGGATCAATTTGATAGGCTGCAATAGTTAGAACATAAGAAGCATAAGGCAGAGTTGGTTATGTGTACTAGTATCACTATTATTGGGAGGTTGGAGTGCCCATTGATTTTTCATGATTTGTATCATATCTCTAGCCACTATTCATGTAGAATAGGGAGGCTTTCTTCTTTCATGCAAAATGGGAATGTGCATTTTTTCAAAATTTGCAGATTGAAGGGATCGCCCAACATTGCCTCTCCATTGAAACTACTATGCAAGACTATTTCTCATTAGATGGGGTGTGAAAAGAATTTTTGAAACAAGGTAGGAAGCAACTTGAATTTGTGATTGGCCATAGAGTGATATGGCAGATAAAGGAGATGTGTGCACTGCAAAAGGGAGAAGAAACTTCAACTATTGGGGATGCCCTTTTCAAATCCATTAACAAATAAGGTAAAAGGCAGTACCTAATGAGGTTGGGCATGGGTAACCCGTAGCAAGATTTAGAATAAAAACCATGGAGAACTCCATTATAATTGTAGACTCGATGTTGAGAAATGGAAGAAATAGCTTAATTGTTTAATCCTACACTCACATAGCTAAGGGATTTTAAAGTGTTTAAATACTAAACTACTCTTACTCTTAGTTGTCTTTAAGACACAAGCCTTTTCAAAGGCAACACAAATATGGTCACGTAGGGCCCATGGATAGTTGGAGGTAATTTTGAACAAATGTGGAAATTGAGATGCTGATGTAGTCCTAGTTGGATGAACCACAAGGTGAGATGTGGTAAAGGAATCCTAATGTGGCACAAAAATTGAGGCAGTGACATGGTAGATAGTGACATGTGGTGCAAGGTCACTATGTCATTAGTGACATGATAGGGTGCTAAGGTGTCATGTGACATAGCGACAAGTTGCCACATGGAAAAACCAGTGATGTGGCACATGTTACGAGGTAGATGACATGGAAATGATGTGGATGGAGTTACCATGTGTTGTCATGTCACTATGTCATGATGACATGGCAAGGTGATAAGGTGTCATATGATATAGTGATGCAATTAGGAAGTGACACGTGGCACCCAAGTGGAGGACCTATCTAGAGGATGCCAATGAGGCAATACAAACTAGTAGCAACGTGACATGTGGCACCCAGGTGCAAAAGTAGATGATGTGTTAGATGACAGTGTAGAAGGCCAATGAATCAAAGCATGACACATGTCAAGTTGGTCAAACCCAATTGACCCAGAGGAAATTTTGGAGGGAAAAAACCAAAATGCATAAAATAGTAAAATTTTATTATTTTCCTTTTTCTAAATGTGCAACAAGGTCTTTTAAATAAACTTGATGATATATCCTAAAGTTTCAGCCTTAGGAAATTTTTAATATTGACTAAAGTTTAAAATAAAATGCAGTCTTAGATCCATGCTAGGGACCTGGAATTCATTCTAAGATTCTAGGTGTTTTTGATCAGTGGATATAACACTATTATATATCACCAAAACTAGGAGAGAAAGAGCTTTCCATTTTGGAGTTTTCTTTTGTATAGGAAGCCAATGTTTCAAGTTATACAAGGTTTTTTCTTAGGTATCCATTTTTTAGTTTCATTCAGTTAGGATAGTTCAAATTTGATTTCAAGTGAAATGGTGAACTAGAAGAATATAAGAGGTAGTATGAATGTAGTTAGGGGAAAATTTTGTAATCTCCAAGTTAGTTCAGTGGATGGATTACTAAAATTTTAGATATTTTGGCAACACAAGGGTTTTCATCATTGAAGAAGAGATATTTCAAGTTTTTTACATAACAATGATGAGAATCATATCAGATTTTAGCTATGGAAAGATGAGAGATGTTTTACAACATTAGGGAGTGAAGATTCAAGTGGACACATGTCACTTCTAGATTAGATACATGATTTCATTATTTTCCTATATCTCTCTTTTTCTCATTTATTGTAGGGGTTCCTATTGGGTGTTCATTTTGCATGAGGTCAAGGACAGGAATCCATAGTGTAATTCCTCTCTTGAAAAGAAAATCTTTTTAAGGATCCACTCCAAGGTTCAGTGTTTGTCTTGTGACGTACCAAAATCTGCTTAGTAGAAGATAAATGTGAATGTTCACGAGGAGGCCTTTGCTGGTTCCAAAAAACTCTTTTACCTTGGAATCAAGTGAAATCTATTCACTGTGTCAAAATATCACACCAAAAGGATAATATTTTTTGTATTTTCTGTTTTTCAATGAATGCAACTCTAATAATGCAGCTACTATGAGGTCCTATTCTAACAGGGGGAGGTTAGCAAAGAAAATAACATGAAATCAAACAACTTGAAAGTGAAATTCTTAAACGGACATAACCTACAGAACACAACACATTGCGAGTTAAACCTTTGAAGAAATTGGTAGGAAACCAATGAAAATAGGAGCAGTGCTTGTTAGGATAAACCACAGACAGAAATAAAAACTACATGCAAATATAACCAATAACAGAAAATAATAGAACACACAGAAATGAACACAAGGCACCAAGATTTAACGTGGTTCACCCAATCCCTGGGCTACGTCCACCAAACAGCAAGTCCGATCTTATTACAATCCAGTGATTACAACCTGATTACAATCTGTAATCCCTTACAGCTCAATACCGCTGCAAGAACCAATTTTGTATCACCACACATAAAAAATACCCAACCCTAAGCCCTTTTTATACAAGTATTAAACCGCTTTAGGGTTATAACATGTCGGCCATATGTCGGCCATAATATGTCGGCTACCATGCCCTGAACCCCACTATTTATGAAGTATGTACAGTACTTTCCTGATCAGTCACCACAATCTAACAATCTCCCACTTGGGGACTGATCAGGCTCCACACTAAACAACAATCTCCCACTTGGAGACTGATCCTGTAGCAATACAACTACCGCATGGGGCTCCCACTGGATCAAACCACCCTGGACTCTGCTATTCTTTTATTCACATTTAGTCTAAAAGACCAACTGAAGCTGAAGAGGAGTTCAACTTCTCCCTTGTTACAACCTTTGTCAACATATCTGCTAGATTTTCATTGGTATGTATCTTCTCCAGCTTTAACTGTCCATCCTCCAAAACTAACCGAATGAAATGGTACCGCAACTATATGTGTTTGGTCTTAGAATGCAGAGCTGAATTCTTAGCAAGATGAATGGCACTCTGACTATCTGTGAACAAAAAATTATCCTTCTGAGGATGTCCCAATTCTTCCAAGAAGAACTGAAGCCATATCATCTCTTTGGCTGCCTCTGTAGCAGCAACATACTCTGCCTCTGTAGTGGAGAGAGCATTAATCTTCTGTAGCCTAGAAACCCAGCTCATGGCTGCCCCACCAACAGTAAAGACATAACCTGTAGTACTCCGCCTGGTATCAATATCCATAGCCAAATCTGAGTCAACATAGCCCTATAAATCAGTAGTAGAGCCCCCAAAGTGTAAACACTTATTGGATGTTCCTCTCAAATATCTGAGAATCCACTTGACAACATTCCAATGCTCAAATCCTGGATGACTCATATACCTGCTAACGACTCCCACTGCATGTGCAATATCTGGCCTAGTGCATACCATAGCATACATCAAACTTCCTATAGCTGAAGCATAGGGTACCTTGGACATCTTATCCTCCTCTTCCTGTGTCTTGGGACACATCTCCTTAGTCAATTTCAAATGATCAGGTAAAGGTGTGCTGACAGCTTTAGCATTCTCCATAGAGAAATGTTGCAACACCTTCTCAACATAATCAGCTTGAGATAGCGTCAATGTTCTGTTCTTCCTATCTCTGCAAATCTTCATACCAAGGATTTTTTTTGCTGCCCCCAAATCCTTCATAGCAAATGCATGTGCTAATTGGCATTTCAAACCCTTAATATGATCAATGTTAGACCCAGCTATAAGCATATCATCAACATATAGACATAAGATAATGTAGCTATCATCATCCAACCTCTTAAAATAAACACAGTAATCTAAATGACACCTACTATATCTATGCTCATGCATAAAACTATCAAATTTCAGATACCATTGCCGAGGTGCTTGCTTCAAGCCATATAAACTTTTCTTCAATTTGCACACTAAGTTCTCCTTACCTTTGACCTCAAAATCCTGTGGCTGAGCCATATATATTTCTTCATCCAAATCACCATGAAGAAAGGCTGTTTTAACATCCATCTACTCTAAATGCAAATCTTCAGTAGCCACAAGACTTAAAACAGTACGAATAGAAGTCATTTTAACAACAGGAGAAAATATCTCATCAAAATCAATTCCCTTTTTCTGTGCAAATCCTTTTACAACTAACCTGGCCTTAAATCGTTTCTTACCTCCTTCCTCTTCTTTCAACCTATAAACCCATTTATTCTATAAAGCCTTTTTACCTGTAGGCAACTTACACAAATCCCATGTCTTATTTTTCAGCAAAGAGTCCATTTCATCTTTCATTGCAGACTCCCACTGAATCTTAGTATCCACCTGCACAGCTTCATCATAACTTTCAGGTTCACCAGCATCAGTAAGTAAAATAGAATACAAAGAGGGAGAAAACCTTTGTGGAGGTCTAATAGGCCTTGTTGACCATCTAACATTCACTGGTGTGTGTGGTATTTGTTGTTCCAGTTGTTGCACATCATGAGGAATGGCTGGAACATCAGCTTTTGGAGTATCATCCAGCACTACATAATCATCTTCTTTCTTCTCATGTTGCTGCAACAGATCTTTGTACAACACTTTTTCATTGAATATGACATCCAGGCTTCTTATAATTTTATGATTTTCAAAATCCCAAAGCCTATAGCCAAATTCATTAATGCCATATCCAACAAAGACACATTTCTTTGATTTAGCTTCTAGCTTGGTTCTATTTTCAGAGTCTATATGAGCAAAAGCTTCACAACCGAAGGTCTTGAGAAAAGAATAACTCACCTTCTTACCAGTCCATGCTTCCTCTAGAATACCACAGCCCAAAGGAGTAGAGGGTCCTCTATTAATCAAATATACTGCAGTATTGATAGCCTCTGCCCACATGTGTAAGGGCAACCCAACATGCAACCTCATGCTCCTTGCACACTCCATTATAGTCCTGTTCATACGTTCAGCCACTCCATTTTCCTGTGGAGTCCTTGGAATAGTTTTTTGTCTACGAATACCATTAGTGGAGCAATAATCTTCAAATTCATGACTGCAATACTCACCACCATTATCAGATCTGAGACATTTTAATTTCTTACTAGTCTCATTTTCAACCAAGCATTTCCATTTCTTAAAAGTTTGAAATACATCAGATTTATGTCTAAGGAAATAAACCCATACTTTTCTAGTTGCATCATCAATAAATGTAACATAATAATGAGAGCCACCAAGGGAAGATACCTGAGCTGGTCCCCATACATCTGTATGCACAAGCTCTAATTTCTCCTTTTTGTTTTCCTTCCCAGTCTTTACAAAACTCACTCTCTTTTGTTTTCCATACACACAACTTTCATAGAAATCCATATTCACACATTTTAGACCTGGTAAAACTTTCCTTGAATGAAGTACTTTCATACCTTTCTCACTCATGTGCCCAAGTCTATTGTGCCACAATGCTGTATCAGAATCTACATCAGCTATTTCTTCTCCTTGCTCAACTGCAGTAATTGTTCCTGAATATTCATTTTTCTCTGAAACAATCAAAGTAGAAGGAACAATATGACCTGTACAAAGATATAAGGTGCCTACTTTCACACCTTTTGCTACTACAAGGGAACCTTTTGAAACCTTCCAATTTTTATCATTAAAAGTAACTACACAACCCTCATCACCGAGTTGCCCTGCTGAAATTAAATTCCTACTCAGCTTTGGAACATGTCTTACCTCATGTAGTAGCCAATGATTCCCATTCTACAACTTAATCTTAATTTTTCCCTTTCCAACAATCTGACAGGGTTCATTATCCCCCAAATAAACAAGCCCAAAATCCCCTTGGACATAATCAATGAAATAACCTCTATGAGGTGTAGCATGAAAAGAAGCACCAAAATCTAAAAACCATGAATCATCAACACTCTCTAAAGACAGAAGCAAAGCATCCTCTTTGGATTTGTTACTTACCACATTTGCCTCTTTGTCTCCATCTGATTTATCTCCTTCATTTTTCTTTCGAGTCCAGCAATCTTTCTTTTTGTGCCCTGGTTTCCCACAGTACCAGCAATCATTTGGTCCTCTCGATTGAGACCTCCTCCCCTTTGACTTTCCTCTTGATTTCCCATGATTTCCAGAGTTACTTCCTCTTTTAGTTGTTCTGCCCCTGCTTTGTGCATTTAAAGCACTTCCTGATGTAGATCCACCTGAGGATTTTCTACAAGTTTCCTCACTTAAAATAACACTGATCACATCATCATATTTTAGGGTACTAGATCCAGGAACAGAATTACTCACCGCCATTACCAAGCCATTCCAACTTTCAGGCAAAGAACACAAAATCAAGAGAGCCCTAATTTCTTCATCAAAATTGATACCCACAGAAGATAATTGACTAGTAATAGTATTAAACTCATTTAAATGATCTGCAACAGATCCACCTTCTGCCATTTTCATATTAAATAAACGCTTAATGAGAAATACCTTATTTGAAGCGGAGGGCTTTTCATACAGTGTCGCTAGGGTTATCATCAAATCTTCTATCGTCTTTGCTTTTGTAATATTAAATGCCACCGATGGTGCCAAGCATAACCGAATGCTTCTGAGTGCCTTTCTGTCCAAAAGATCCCATTCAGCCTCTGACATAGTTCCCTGATTCTTGGCTTTTCCTTCCAATGGCTTCCATAAATCCTTCTGATATAAATAGTCTTCCATTTGCATCTTCCATAACTGGAAGTTCTGCCCATTAAACCTGTCAACCCTCAACTTACCCTCATCTGCCATTGCTCCCACTCAACTGTGAGACTCCCACTTAACCGTGAGACTTTCCTGCAGAGGATAACTGAAAGACAACCTTGCTCTGATACCACTTGTTAGGATAAACCACGGACAGAAATAAAAACTACATGCAAATATAACCAATAAAAGAAAATAATAGAACACATAGAAATGAACACAAGGCACCAAGATTTAACGTGGTTCACCCAATCCCTGGGCTACATCCACCAAACAGCAAGTCCGATCTTATTACAATCTAGTGATTACAACCTGATTACAATCCGTAATTCCTTACAACTCAATACCGCCGCAAGAACCAATTTCGTATCACCACACATAAAAAATACCCAACCCTAAGCCCTTTTTATACAAGTATTAAACCACTTTAGGGTTATAAAATTTCAGCCATATGTCGGCCATAATATGTCAGCTACCATGCCCCGAACCCCACTATTTATGAAGTATGTACAGTACTTTCCTGATCAATCACCACAATCTAACAATCTCCCACTTGGGGACTGATCAGGCTCCACACTAAACAACAATGTTTCCTAGAATCCACTGATGCAATCGTCGGTGAGAATCTTTAACAAATCAAATGATGTTTCACTCTTCATCAAATCGCAAGGCCACGGAAAGTGCACTCATGTGAGACAAAAAGCTATGTAGACACAATTGGGTCACCTCTTCTCAAGCTCATTACATCAATGGAATTCATATATCTAAAGAAAACACCAGAACTAAAAGATTGTACAACCAAAAACAACACAATAAACCTTTGGCTCAATCACAATCTCATGGATAAAATCCATAAAACAATGACACATCTAGGAAAGAATAACTATACTCCGAATGCTAGCACCAAAAGCATAATTTTATTGCATAATAACGGTGACCCTTTTTACATTTTACAATGGGGTATTTATAAGAAATCATCTCCTCAATTTGTGTTGAGAGTGAGAGATATCTTAATGCAATAAAATGCTTTTAAAACATTAAAACAAACTAAATATATACAAACTAGTAATCTAACTGGTGCTTAGAGGGATTCTATCCATATTTTATTCATTAATTGGATGCATGAGCCCTTTACATGTCAAAAATAATGAAAGCATGAGAGAGAAAGTAGGAGGGAGCCATCAGTTGAAGTGGAAGTTCATGGAGACACCAAAAATAGAAGTTGGCCCTTCACTAGGCATGTGTCGGAGTTAACTTACCATCAGAATGTGCTCCCAATGCATGGAAAGTGATATTTTTGAAACTGGCAGTCAATTGTCAGTGCACCTCTAAATTTTGAAGCTACATTAAAATGTGGAGCTGTGGACCTACGGAGTTGCGTACCTGTGGACCTGCGGATCTGCGAACCTGTGAACCTACGGATCTATGGAGCTGTGGAGCTCAATTTGCCAAAAAATCAAAGTTCTCAATTTTGCAAACGATTTCTAAATTTTTCTCAAATGAGATTTTAGATCACTTTTTGTATACACTCCATGCCCCTTTTTGATGATTTACACCATCTTTATAGCCAATTACTTTCATAAACTTGCACTCCCTCTACTTCTTCAATCGAAAAATCTCAAGACACCTGTATTGAATCTTGTCTCCAATAGCTGCATAAGATGAGGAACCTAATTTTCTTTGTGTGTCCAACTTTGTATCTTTGACCTTTTTCTTCTCTCCACCTGTCCAATCCTTTCTGGCAAGAAACTATATGATCCAGATTATCCAAGATGATCAAATGTTTGTAACTTTTTCATATTTTTTCACAAATTTTCTAGGCATTTTTAAATGACCTTTTTGGAGGTCTTTCGCTCAAAATTTCAAGTCAAAACCTTTTTCGGTCCCTAAAATTGGGTAGCTAAAGGCTCATTATTTTAGGGAATGAAATTAGATCTTCAGTTCTTCTTTCCAACAGTGTAAGCAATTCTGAATTCCAAGGCCCAAGTTGAAAGTTATGATCTCGACAAGTTGAGGATGTCATTTTTACCTACAAAAGAAACAAACATTAGTCTGTAGAGTTAACAATGCATAGTAAAGACACACTAGCCATTCAAACAAAACTAAAGGTGAATCTTGAAATCTGGCTAAGTCTAAAATTTTGAAGCCCTGAAATTTGGCTAAGTTTGGATTTTTGAAGCCTTGAAATTTCCTAGAATCTTTACCTTATCTCCGGGAGGCCTGAAACCTATCTCAAAAGATTTGTCACATATATTAAAATATATCTTAAGAATTAAATATATGTCAACTTATACTTAAATGATATATTTTAAACCCCTCTCATTGGCTATTCAAGCAAAACTGGAGGTGAAAAAGCAGCTTGCCAAGGGCACATGGTGCTTTGGGAGTGCGCGACACAAATGCACATGAGGCACCTTGATCAAGTGCACAGTGCTACCTTTTTATGGCATGCACGCTCTACCTAAGCAGCGTACATGCGGCCCTCTGGTGGTGCACATGCGCTCTACCTTGGCAGCACGCGCGTGGCCCTCTAGTGGTGTGCACGCTGCATTGGAGGCATGTGCGGTCCTCTATGGCAGTGCGCGGGTGCGCTTGGGGCATGTAGCCCTTGCTGGTGTGCGTGTGCCCTCAGTGGTGCGCTTGATTTTTTTATTATTATTATTTTTTTTAATTTAATTTATTTTTGATTTTTTTGTTATTTTTTCAATTTTCAATTTTTTTGTGTTTTTTTTTTTTGGACTCAACTTTTAAACAAAAATTCTTCTCTTGACTCTTGAATTGTGAGTTCGAGAGTCGAAAAAAGTAGGGGGTCCCCATTCCTAGTGAGGAATGGGGCGTGTGTTGTGGACACCACAACAGTTCCAATCTTGAGATTTTTCTCACTATTGTGAGACTAGGGTTCCATCTTTTGATATTTTTTCATGATTTTGGTACCATTCTTTAGCATATTTCTCTTGTATGAATAGTAGTAGTTAAGCTAATATAGATAGTTCTGATCTATTTAGTGGTTTTAGGAGTTGTTTGCATGCATCTTGAATGTATAGTTTGAAAGAAATGAATACAATGAGAAAGAATCTTCTTAGTTTTATTTTGATTCTCATCTCCTACATCTATAATCTACAATGTTTTGAGGGTTAGGAACAAGTAACTTAGACCCATTTGCATCACTGTAAGGTTGTATGTCTGATATGTTTTGTTGTTGGAACAAAGGGCCAAGTAAATGCTTGATGTATTTGACAGGGTTCCTAGTTATTTAAGAAGGATATTTTATGAGAATGAGGTCTTTATGAACACCGATTTTTGATTCACAAAGTGATAAGATAGATTTGATATCTTGATGTATGGAATATGTCATTGGTATCATAGATGTATGTGTGTGATTCATGGAATTGCCCAATTGATAAGGCACTTATTAGCTACAGGATCAACTTGTTCTTAATGTTGCATAGTTGGGGATTTTCTAAAATCAACAATTATAATCATCCATTTCCCTTTTCATTTAAGAGTTTAAAGGATACCCTCACTTAGCTTATCAATTTCTTAAGTCATGTCATTAGCTATTTCATGTCTATGATCTTTTCATAAGTACAAAAGATATAAGGGTTTAATCTACTTTGTTTAGATTCAGTTTGTTCTTTGAATACTAGTACCATATGAAGAATCTAATAGGTCCACCCACCTAGGTTTAGTAGAGCCTCAAGTAGAAGAAGGGTCTAGCCTTATAGTTGGCCCAATGTCTAAAAGGATATGTTGTAGATGGGAAGTAGCTACCCCTAGATGTATTTTGTTCTCATCGGGGTAATTTGAAACCATGACACTTCAAAACACCAATAGATGACATTAACATCCATGTCAACTATGGAAGGCTCTAAGAAGGAGTCCCACTCATACTCATATGAGCTTGTTTCTAAAATTCAACTAGGAACTTTACACCATGAAGATTTGGGATGTCTTGATGTGGAATTTATAATTTCATCGAGAGTAACACCTTCTCTTTCCATAAAAAAAATTCTTTTGTTGAAATTCTATGATATGATCTTCTACATCTAATTCATCTTGTTCTAAGGTTGCAACTGTCTCATGAGTGACTAGACTATCTGAATCTCCCCAAAGGAAATTACTAGAAGGGACCCAATCTTCGTACATATCTTGTTGATTTGTAAAATTAGGCATGTATTATAGTTCATCTTCACTATCTAACTCATCAAGAATAGGAGTATTGTTCTTGTTGCAATTCACAAATCCTAGGCCAATTATCTCCTTAAAATTGCATCCAAAAAGAGCATAATCAAGGGGTTTGACTCTAGCATCTAATTTGTGACTAAGTGGGCCATGTCTAAGATAGATCATCTATTTGAAAAATTTATACCCTCTTCCATAATACTTAGGAGGGGGAGAAAATTTCTCATTGTGCATGCATTTCTCTTCTCTTAAAATCCAATCTCTAATAGTCATCTGTTTTTTCTCATCTTGAATAGGAATTGAAGACTCTAAAAACATGCCAAATAGAGTCATAGCTAAAGAAGAAGGTCTCATTTCTTATGAAGGCTTTCCATAAGACCTAGGTGAAACTAGAAAAGATCTAATATCTTTTAATTTAGTGGGTATGGGTAATGTTTGAATTACCTCAATTTTAGCTGGATCTACTTGTATACCTGCAGTAGGTATGAAATGACCAAGTACCACACCCTCTTGCATGAGCATGAAACACTTTTCACTATTTAGTGCCAAATTATGTTCTTGACATCTTACCAAAACTTTTTCAAGATTTATCATTGCTTCTTCAAAAGTAACTCCAAATGTTGTAAAGTTATCCATATAGATTTCCATACAATCATGTGATATATTAATAAAAATACTAATTACAGCCCATTGAAATGTTGCAGGAGTGTTACAAAGACCAAATGGTAAAATAGAGTATGCAAAAGTACCCCATGGATAGGTAAATGTAGTTTTGTCTTGGTCTTTAGGAGCAATACTGATTTGATTATAGCCACTATATCCATCTAAAAAGGAGAAGTACTTATTTCCAGCTAGTATATCAAAAACTTGATCTATGAAGGGTAAATGAAAATGATCCTTTTTAGTAGCCTTATTCAACTCCCTATAATCTACACAAATTCTCCATTTTCCTCCTTTATTAGGTACTATAACTAGTGGTGATACCCATTTACTATCAGATATAGGATAGATAAAGCCAACATCAAGCAGTTTCTGCAATTCTATTTTGACTATTTCTTTGAGGCTTGGATTTATCCTCCTCTAAGGTTGACGAAGTGGTAGACAACCTTCATTAATGTATATCCTATGGGTACACAGTGTAGGGCTTAATCCTTTCATATCACCATAATCCCAAGCAAAAGTCTTCTCATGCTTCTGAAGCAATTCTTTTAATTGTTCCATCTATATAGATGTCAATTTGGGGTTAATATGCAGTTTATGGCCTTTACTCAGTTCAATACGAATAGTGGATTCTACCATAGCAATTTTAGAGATTGGGCTTCCTTCTAATTCACAGGGAAGTGGTGAACAAAGATTTTTAGGTTCCTTAAGTAAAGTACAACTTGTATCACACTCCTCATATGTAATCAATTCTAATACAGAGCTTTCAGACACATCTTTTCCTACCACACAACTGTTGGTAAGGATGCTCTAGATTACTGAATCTTCTTCTTGCAACTTTAGAAAAGATTGCCTATGTAACATCATAAGTTGTACTATGGAATTTATCTCTTCTTCTTCATCCCCTAAATCTGGCCAAAAAGATTTACTCAAATCTAGTAATGGTTGTGTAGGAGGATATAGATCAAATTGCTTGGTTGCTTGGCCATTTGATATGGTCATATTCCCTGATCTGTAATTTATGTTTGCATCAGCTGTGGCCAACCATGGTCTACCTAGAATGATAGGATAGCCTGATAGGTTTACTTTAGGGGACAAAATCATGAAGTCCACAGGATATTCTAGGGAATCTAAGGTCACAACAATATTTTCTATCATTCCATCAAGAATGATAGTGGAACTATCTGCAAGTTGCAGAATAGTTGGTGTGGACCTTAATCCTTCTATTTGTAACTTCTTCATGGTTTCTTTAGTCATCACATTTATAGAAGCTCCCAAATCTATTAAGGCATTTTTAAAAAATTGACCATTTATGCTGACACTTACTACTGGACTCCCTGGGTCAAAATATTTTGGTGAAAACACTCTTCCTAACATGATATCAGCTAAGTGTCCAACAACATGAACTGTGGTAGGATCCTTCTTCTTCCTTTCAGGTTTCTTTAGACAAGCTTCCCTTATAGCTTTTCCATAACCAGGAATGTCCTTAATAGCTTGAAACAAAAGTATTTGGACATGTATATTCTTCAACTAATTAACAATGTCAAAGGGTTGTTCTTTGCTTTGTTCAGGTTCCTTTTGTATTAGTTGGTCTGGAAAAGGAGACTCTACTGCTAGTTGAAATGGTATTGGTATGGTAACATTAGTTGGGTCAATAGGTTCATCAACCAAATGTTTTGATGCTGCAAGAGAGTCTAATACTTCAGTTATAAGAGGTGGCTTTGGTGCTGGTAAGGTCGTTCTAGATCTCAAATGTATATCTGCGACATCTAGGGCATAAGAAAGTTACTGCTGGGTATCAACACTATACATGGGCTGTTGTGGTTGACTATTTGGATTTGGATGAGGCTATGCAAGTAGCTGTGTTTGCTTTGGAGGTCCACTATTTGTAGGTGGTGGCATTGAAGTAGGTTGTTGAGTTGGAGGGGGTAATTGTGGAGCACTAGTATTTTGGTTAGGCCATTGTTGAGATCCCTTCCATTGGTTTAGAGATTGCCAATTCCCTTGGGGTGGTTGCCATTGGTTCTTCTGGTTCTAGGGCCATTGGTTATTCTTCTGGTTAGGCCAAGGTTGTTGGGAATTTTGGAACCATTGAGACTGTTGTGGGTTATTTTGCCCAACGTTATTCCAATTGGGTTGGTTTTGTGGAGGACCTTCGGTATTGTGATTTTGCTATTGATTACCATATAAATTTGAATTTTGCAAAGGGTCTTGAGGCATACCTTGACGTTGAGCCCATGGTTAGAATTGAGCAACAAAGAATACTTTCTCATCATCCCCGTCTATTTTTACATATCCAGTTGGAAGATGCTGGTTCTCCATGCTTGCAACCAATTTATAGTGGCAATCCTTCTTTTGCTTTCGACAATGAGGACAATACTTAGCTAGTTGTAACTCAGCCTCTACTTGCTTCTTCTTTGCAGTCATTGTATCCAACTATGTAGTGACATCATTAATGATGTCTTGTTTGAAATCTGACAACAAATTAGATATTTCATGTTTTGAAATGCCTTGACAAATTCCTTTTGTAACCATAGAATGGGGCCCTCGACCTTTCTTCATGGTTGACCTTGAGTAGTTCTGACATATCTTTTTGAGGTCATCCCATTGAGCTTGATATACATCTCCACCGACCATCAGGTCCAATGCTTCCATATAGTCTTCATTCACTCCTCTTAGAAAGACTAGTTTTTGAGAATCTTCAGACAATGTGTGCTGAGGATTCTTTTGTAGTGTATATAAAAATTGAGAAACATAGTCTTCTAATGTCTCTTCCTCCTTTTGTGATATCCTAAAGATATCATCTCCTCTTGTGCTATATGCTTTGCAATATTCTTTATATTTTTCCAAAAACAAGGCTTGCATTTCATCCCAATTCGTAGCTGCATTGGCTCCTAAGCTCATGAACCATCGTAAAGCTAATTCTTTCAATGTGGCTGGAAATAATTTAAGCTTATGGGCATCAGTTTTGTAGTCAAAACTACGACAAAGGATGTCAAACTCAAACAAGAAGGTATCAGGGTCTTCAGTTTCAAGGCCATAGAACTTCGAAAGAGCAATGGGAGGTATATTCTTGAGATTGGCATTGGTTATGAGACTTGGAAGTGGAAATGGAAAAGTGGGTTGTGCCATGACTAGTGGGACTGGATTATGAGGTTTCTACTAAAAAGGAATGTTAGGCACTGGATGATTAACAATTGGTGGATTCAAGGTAGTGTTATCAAGAAGACTGGTCACTATTTCAGTGAAAGGTTGGAGACCAGATATATCTAGGGATTCAGCTCTTGATGATGATACTATGGAAAAATAGGACTTGCGTCTTCAAAGGTCAACTCAACTTCTTCATTCAAATTAACAGATTCTTGTGGAATAAATTTGCCATATTCATCTCGTCATCTTCCTCTTCAATGCATGCAACTAAAATTTTCACACTGGTAAAAAGAACTTAATCTAAAAACTATGACTCAAAAATGCTCCTAGCTTGACACCATCCCCGGCAATGACGTCAAAAATGAACCGCCTCACAATAGGTGTTCCATAGTCATGCACTAGGCCTGGCTTAGGAATAATCGATTCAAGCTAAGGACTACTTTTCCCCTACCATGAGGTGCATTTAGATTGTCAACCCAAGGACGTATACTTGAAATGGTTGGCACAGTATGTGCACTAGGTACCTTGATGAGTCATTATGCTTGTGCTGTAGAAAATGAAAAATGCAAAGGAAGGAAACTACACTACTACTATGGAAAGGAAAATACTGAATCTATGAATGTTGAAAATACAATGACAAGATAACAGAGATTCCATCTTGACTCATCCACTAGACTATTCTTGTAGATGTTGCAGGAACGTTCATGAAGTGTGATGCTACAGGAAGGAATTAACTAGTTGCGTCTTACTTAAAATACTGCTAATGCTAGTAAAATGAATCTATTCTATCCTAATCTAATCCAACTTCCAAGTGGGCCCCCTTGGTTGGCTTCTCTAATCTACCAATGTAGGATAGAAGCTAAAGAGAACTAATTCATTTCATTAATCAGTCATTACATTATTTAGAATTGTAAAACACAACTGCAACAAACTGTGAATCAGTGTTCTCTCTTACTTGATAAAACTTATTAAAAACCAAAACTTCACACATAGGAGTCGATCCCAACATATATAGGGAATCTACTTTTTATTACATAACAGAAAAGTAATTGTCCTATGGTAAGTCTGTAGGAGAGAATATAAGAGAACAACTGAAAGCAGAAAGGAAGGATAACAGAATTAAGGAGGGAGCAATGAAGTCTCAGCATCTGCTTGTTACAATGTAAATGCAGAGAAGGCAATGGCTCATAAAAGCTCCTCGTTATTCACTGCCATGTTTTTTGGAGTGGTTATAACTTCCTTTTCGTGGTTGTTCCTTGATGCTCGTTTCTCCTTGAATGTTGTCGGCAACCAACTTCTAGATTCTTCTGCTCATCTTTTAATCCTTATCATCATGTTAGTTATGATATAAGACATATTTGCAAATAAACATCCATCAAACTAAATTCGAGCATAAGAATGCACATTTGGATATTTATATGAAATACTGCATATTAGATATAATTTAGGCAAAAGATGACATAGTTTTTCTACCCCATAAATCATCAAAGGTTTATCAAACATAGGCTTATAAGTATTAAAACAAGGATAAATGGAGTATCACAAAGTATCTTAAACATAACAAAATAAAAGCATTTTTTTAGACTCATCATCTGCCCCCTGCTAAACTAATGCTTGTCCTCAAGAATTACACTTATTTGTCAAAGATCTGAGCTCCCCAACTTCTGTCTTTTCCTTCCTGCAGCTCTTGAAGGTGTAATAGAATCCTTTGGTCCTTTCCCATACTTCTCGCCTATGGTCTTCCTGCAACTTATCAAGTTTTTTAGCATCAATATCATACAGGGGCCATAAAAGCATTGGAGGTTGCATGGTCAAAGGACACCATAGCTCTGCCCTTAGTTTCTTTCCCAGTTCTAAATATTTTGGAACTCTATATAGCACTACTTCCAAATTAATAGGACTGTGTGGCTCTGATTTCTTGAGAGAATCAAGTAACCGTGCCCATCTACTTCTTACTCTGGTCATAGCTCTTTGGAATGGAAAGTAGGGAAAGTTTTCATATTCGGCATACACTTTTTCTCTAGCAGCAAATACCTTCTTTCTAACTTCTGGATTACTCTTCCCATAGGTTAATGTAAACCAGTCTCAAAGCATTTCTTCTGGTTATTTACTTTCTGCCCTCAAGGGTAAAGGTTTTGTTCTCTCCTCATCTCTGTAATTAACCAGTTGTCTATCATAATTTGCCTCATTAGACATCCATGACATAAAAGCTTTCAAATGCACATCTCCTATATAGAGCAAAGGATTCCACTTTGTTTCTGCAGGAATGAAAAAATTATGAATATACAACTCACACAATAGATTTTTCTGCCATGGTGGTAAGGTTTGATACAGCCCATAAAACTCTTGTGCGGTTTTGAATTCTGCATTTACATTTTTGAGGGTTAACATCAACTGAAACAAAAGATATTGTTCTTCCAAATGCATATACTTGAGGAGGTGGTCTATAAGCAAGAGCTTGATCAGCTAATTTAAGTGCATGTTCCATGTGTTGTTTTTGTCTTTCTAGTTGTTCTTTCAATTCTTCAATCTCCTTATTTTGTGATGTTATGATCTTGCTCATTCTTTTCTTCTGCTCTTTCCATAGTGCTTTAGCAAATAAATGCTGTCCATATTATTGGAAAAGGAGTTTTTGCAAGGTGACGACACTGTTATCCTCTTCATAATCCTTTTTCTTTTTTTGTTCCCGCCATAGATGTTCTGCCAAACTATTGATCCATGTTGACTTATATGGGACTAAGGCAGTATTTGAATCATGACATTCAAGGACTACTTCATTCTCATGGCTTGAAACACCTGGTAAATCCATTAAGGTTTCATTAATTTCTTGTTCACATGCTACAGGAGGATTACCAGAAGCTTCTGTCATCTCAGTGTGAAGGGGAGAATGGTCAGAAATTATTTGCATAGGAGACTCTGGAGTAGGTGCTTTAGACAATATAGGATCTTAAAAAAATTTCCCTCTCATTCTAGGGCTTCTCCGCAAAGGAGTCTCTTCTTGTACTACTATCTTTTGCCTACTTTTCTGTTTCAATGTCACTGCTGGAGGATTAGTTGTTGCAGGAATCTTCTTTGTTTTCTTTTGTTGCTTAATTGCAGGACTAGGTTTTTGTTGAGCAGCGATTGCTTCTGGTGATTTTTGTTTCCTTTTAGCTTTACTAGTAGTGGGTTTAGGGATGTCCTGTTCAGGTGGAGGCACATTCTCTTGAGTGGAAGAAAATTCTGGTTCAATCCCTTGTGTGTTTTCTATTTCAGCTCCCTCAATATTTTGTTCTACAAGCTCACTACTGGGAACTACATTTTCCTCACCCTGCCATTCACTAGGATCAACTTGGGGTTGTAGAGTTTTAAATTTCACAAAGTCATCCCATGTCAAAGGGGATACATCCCTAAGAGACCTTTTTATTAACAACTTAATCAAGGCATGGTGAGTGACAGAATTATCTTTCCTTTTTTGAGTCTCTTCCGCACTAATACAGAGCATATTATATAGAAAATTTGGAAGATTTACAGCAATATTGTGCCTTATACAACTAAGCAACTTAAAATGGTGTGCATGTAAGTGAGAAAATCTGCCTTCACAAGTAAAATACCTGATGACATGCATTGCTAGCTTAGGGTATGGAGGCGGTAGAGACAATCTCTTGCACCTCTACTTTGTAACATCCAATTGAGGGTCATGTGGGGTAGTGAACTGGGCCCTTGCTGACCTAGCGTCATGCGAGCTCTGATAATGCTCTCCAACAAAAGTTAACCCTGTTACTTCTGAAATTCGTTCTTCTATTGCAATTATTGTCAAACCCCACACAGAAGCTTCACCTTCATCAAATGTCCTAGTGAATTCTATAGCTGCTTCTTCATCATATATTGTTAAATTCAAACAATAACCTAACCACCCACATGCATTGAATCTTTTTACTGCTTCTACGTCAGAGAGCAAAAAAAGTGCTCAACTGGTTCTTTTCTCTGTAAACCTCCTCCCATTTCTTGATACTTCTTCTGCTACTCCATTTCTCTCTCCTTTTCTGAATGCAAACTTCAAAGCTCTGCATTATTTCTCAAACGCTTCACCACTTCTTTTTGGGAACATTAATTGCCATAACCAATTGTTATGTGTCATAATTAAACTTTAGGTAAAAGTAAATCATGAATTTGCGTGGAAATCATCCGAAAACATGGTTCAAATGCCACAATTTTAAAATTGGGTCACATCATAGCTTAGCACAATTTTTTTTTTAAAAATTCATTAAAAAAGTGGGAGTACAACACTTGACATGACATACTTATGGCAAAAAGTTCTCATTAATAAGGGTTAATGCCAAGATTTTAGAAAATCATCACAGTCAATCAGGCATGTCATTGGATAGTATGACACTCCCCTACCCCCTACTAATTTTACAACAAGTGTTCTCACTTGTTAGACTAGTACGGGTGAGGGACTGGAATACGTTGTAATTATAGAGACTATGCAGTATTATATATAATTAAAAAAATCTGCAAACTTATAAATGAATAATAGTTTGAAAATTTTCATACCTACCAAGTGGATTGTCACATGCTCCAAAAAAAAAGGTGGCAGAAATAATGTAAATGGCAGCATCCATCAGCATGTGCATATTTGATTGAAAACACAAAAACTTAATTATGTAGAAAGTGAGTGGATGGAAGATTAAGAAATGGAGTAGGGTGGGTGGATGGAAGATTAAGATATGAATGGAAAGAAATATTATGAAAAGAAAATGGACTTTATGCGAACATAAAGTTATTATTATGGACATGCAAATTAGAATTAATGTTGAAGAGGAGCAAGCGAAAGGTTTTCACCTTCTATTGTAGGAAGAGATACTTGAGTTGGTGTTGGATCCAATTGTTTGAACTGTTGCATGAATTCAGCTTTTTTTTGAGGCTTTTTGTAAAGCTTAAGTCGATGACCGTTGATCAACATTTTGAAAGGAACATCATCAATTGTGGTTAGTTGAACTATTCCATTGTCAAAGAAATGCATGATTTGATATGGTCCTAACCATCACATCTGCAACTTTCCTAGCATAGCCTTAAAGCAGGAATCGTACAATAATGCCCAGTCACCAGCTTTGAACTGTTTGTTGAGGATATGAGAATCATGCCAGTTTTTTCTCTATTTTTGCACCAGTTCAGTGTGTTCTAAAGTGGTCTTGCACATTTCATCTAAAGAATTAAGATACAGGAGGAGTTCTCTTTATGCTGCAGGAAGATCAATATCTAAGGTCAAGGCTGTTCTTTTGGCTACAAAATGTCCTCCGTAGGGCTCATTATGACATGCATGCAAAATATCATATGTCTCATCTTCTCTTACATATCTGCACATAACTTCATCGGGTCCAGTATAGAACAGAAAATTGTCTATCCATGAGAAATGGAAGCTTTTTTGTATGAGCAGCTTTCTCTCCTATAAGAAAAATGCATTGGTGTCTTATTAGCTACAATGTAGTTAGCAATATCTACATACCATGGAACTTTAACAGCAATATGAAACAAATGTTCATCTGGAAATGCATCATCTACTAGAGTAGTGTCAATATCATGATGATTAATTCTTGACAAATAATCAACTACGACATTTGTTTTTCCAGGCTTATCCACTATGGTTATGTCAAATTCTTGTAGCAATGATAACCATCTTGCTAACCTACCAGTTATAGCAGGTTTGTTCATGAGATATTTGATTGTTGCATGATTAGTATGAACATAGATAGGATAACCTGTGATGTAATGCCAAAATTTTTTTAGAGCATAGACTACTGCTAACAATTCTTTTTCAGTCACTGTGTAATTTAGTTCTGGGCCATGAAGACTCTTACTGATATAATAAATGGCATTTTCAAGATTTCAGTGTTTCTGTGCTAAAACTAAACCTATGGCATAATTAGAAGCATCTGTATATATGTGAAAAGGTAGGTTGGAATTAGGGCCTTGTAAAATTGGGGTTGTGGTCAAAAGTTGCTTAAGCTACAGGAAAGCTTTATCACACTTAGGTGTCCAATCAAATTCAGCTTCTTTGGTGAGCAACTTGTACAAGGGACTGGCTATTTTACTGAAGTCTTTTATAAAATGACTGTGATATCCAGCATGTCCCAAAAAAGATCTAATATCTTTTAATTTAGTGGGTATGGGTAATGTTTGAATTACCTCAATTTTAGCTGGGTCTACTTGTATACCTGTAGTAGATATGAAATAACCAAGTACCACACCCTCTTGCATGAGCATGAAACACTTTTCACTATTTAGTGCCAAATTATGTTCTTGACATCTTACCAAAACATTTTCAAGATTTATTGTTGCTTCTTCAAAAGTAACTTCAAATATTGTAAAGTCATCCATATAGATTTCCATACAATCATGTGATATATTAGCAAAAATACTAATTACAGCCCGTTGAAATGTTGTAGGAGCATTACAAAGACCAAATGGTAAAACAGAGTATGCAAAAGTACCCCATGGACAAATAAATGTAGTTTTTTCTTAGTCTTCAGGAGCAATACTGATTTGATTATAGCCACTGTATCCATCTAAAAAGGAGAAGTACTTCTTTCCAGCTAGTGTATCCAAAACTTGATCTATGAAGGGTAAAGGAAAATGATCCTTTTTAGTAGCCTTATTCAACTCCCTATAATCTACACAAATTCTCCAGTTTCCTCCTTTCTTAGGTACTATAACCAGTGGTGATACCCATTTACTATTAGATATAGGATAGATAATGCCAGCATCAAGCAGTTTTTGCAATTCTGTTTTGACTATTTCTCTGAGGCTTGGATTTATCCTCCTTTGAGGTTGACGAAGTGGTAGACAACCTTCATTAATGTATATCCTATGGGTACATAGTGTAGAGCTTAATCCTTTCATATCACCATAATCCCAAGAAAAAGTCTTCTCATGCTTCGGAAGCAATTCTTTTAATTGTTCCATCTGTACAGATGCCAATTTCGGGTTAACATGTAGTTTATGGCCTTTACTCAGTTCAACAAGAATAGTGGATTCTACCATAGCAATTTCAGAGATTGGGCTTCCTTCTAATTCACAGGGAAGTAGTGAACAAAGATTTTTAGGTTCCTTAAGTAAAGTACAACTTGTATCACACTCCTCATATGTAATCAATTCTAATACAGAGCTTTTAGACACATCTTTTCCTACCACACAACTGTTGGTAAGGATGCTCTGGATTACTGAATCTTCTTTTTGAAACTTTAGAAAAGATTTCCTATGTAACATCATAATTTGTACTATGGAATTTATCTCTTCTTCTTCATCTCCTAAATCTGGCCAAAAAGATGTACTCAAATCTGGTAATGGTTGTGCAGGAGGATATAGATCAAATTGCTTGGTTGCTTGGCCATTTGATATGGTCATATTCCCTGATCTGCAATTTATGTTTACATCAGCTGTGGCCAACCATGGTCTACCTAGAATGAAAAGATAGCCAGATAGGTTTACTTTAGGGGACAAAATCATGAATTCCACAGGATATTCTAGGGAATCTAAGGTCACAACAATATTTTCTATCATTCCATCAGGAATGACAGTGGAACTATCTGCAAGCTGCAGAATAGTTGGTGTGGACCTTAATCCTTCTATTTGTAACTTCTTCATGGTTTCTTTAGTCATCACATTTATAGCAGCTCCCAAATCTATTAAGGCATTTTTAACAAATCAACCATTTATGCTGACACTTACTACTGGACTCCCTGGGTCAAAATATTTTGGTGAAAGCACTCTTCCTAACATGATATCAGCTAAGTGTCCAACAACATGAACTATGGTAGGATCCTTCTTCTTCCTTCTAGGTTTCTTTAGACAAGCTTCCCTTATAGCTTTTTCATAAGCAGGAATGTCCTTAATAGTTTGAAACAAAAGTATTTGGACATGCATATTCTTCAACTGATTAACAATGTCAAAGGGATGTTCCTTGCTTTGTTCAGGTTCCTTTTGTATTAGTTGGTCTAGAAAAGGAGACTCTACTGCTAGTTGAACTGGTATTGGTATGGTAACATTAGTTGGGTCAACAAGTTCATCAACCAAAGGTTCTGATGCTGCAGGAGAGTCTGATACTTCAGTTATAAGAGGTGGCTTTGGTGTTGGTAAGGTCATTCCAGATCTCAAATGTATATCTACAACATCTAGGGCATAAGTAGGGTACTGTTGGGTATTAGCACTATACATGGGCTTTTGTGGTTGACTATTTGGATTTGGCTCAGGCTGTGTAGGTAGCTATGTTTTCTTTTGAGGTCCACTATTTGCGGGTGGTGGCATTAAAGTAGGTTGTTGAGCTGGAGGGGGTAATTGTGGAGCACCAGTATTTTGGTTAGGCCATTGTTGAGATTCCTTCCATTGGTTTGGAGATTTCCAATTCGCTTGGGGTGGTTGCCATTGGTTCTACTAGTTTTGGGGCCATTGGTTATTCTGTTGGTTAGGCCAAGGTTGTTGGGAATTTTGGAACCATTGAGATTGTTGTGGGTTATTTTGCCCATCATTGTTCCAATTTGGTTGGTTTTGTGGAGGACCTTGCGTATTGCGATTTTGCCATTGATTACCATATAAATTTGAATTTTGCAAGGGGTCTTGAGGCATACCTTAATGTTGAGCCCATGGTCGGCATTGAGCAACAAAGAATACTTGCTCATCATCCCCATCTATTTTTACATATCCAGTTGGAAGATGCTGGTTCTCCATGCTTGCAACAAATTTATAGTGGCAATCCTTCTTTTGCTTTTGGTAATGAGGACAGTACTCAGCTAGTTGTAACTCGGCCTCTACTTGCTTCTTCTTTGCAGTCATTGTATCCAACTGTGTAGTGACATCATTAATGATGTCTTGTTTGAAATTTGACAACAAATTGGATATTTCAAGTTTTGAAATGCCTTGACTAATTCCTTTTGTAATCATAGAACAGGGCCCTTGACCTTTCTTCATGGTTGACCTTGAGTAGTTCTGACATATCTTTTTGAGGTCATCCCATTGAGCTTGATATACATCTCCATCGACCATCAAGTCTAATGCTTCCAAACAGTCTTCATTCACTCCTCTTAGAAAGATGATTTTTTGAGAATCTTCAGACAATGTGTGCTGAGGATTCTTTTGTAGTGTATATAAAAATTGAGAAACATATTCTTCTAATGTTTCTTCCTACTTTTGTAATATCCTAAAGATATCATCTCCTCTTGTGCCAGATGCTTTGCAATATTCTTTATATTTTTCCAAAAACAAGGCTTGCATTTCACCCCAATTTGCAGTTGCATTGGCTCCTAATCCCATGAACCATCGTAAAGTTGATTCTTTCAATGTGGATGGAAATAATTTAAGCTTATGGGCATCAATGTTGTAGTCAAAACTACGACAAAGGATGTTGAACTCAAACAAGAAGGTATCAGGGTCTTCAGTTGCAAGGCCATAGAACTTCGGAAGAGCAGTGGGAGGTATATTCTTGAGATTGGCATTGGTTATGAGACTTGGAAGTGGAAATGGAAAAGTGGGTTGTGCCATGACTAGTGGGACTGGATTATGAGGTTTCTACTGAAAAGGAACGTTAGGCATTGGATGATTAACAACTGGTGGATTCAAGGTAGTGTTATCAAGAAGACTCATCAATATTTTAGTGAAAGGTTGGAGACTAGATATATCTAGGGATTTAGCTCTTGATGATGATACTATAGGGAAAATAGGACTTGCGTCTTCAAAGGTCAACTCAACTTCTTCTTCAACTTCTTCATTCAAATTAACAGATCTTTGTGGAAGAAATCTACCATATTCATCTCGTTGTCTTCCTCTTCGATGCATGCAACTAAAATTTTCACACTGGTAAAAAGAACTTAATCTAAAAACTATGACTCAAAAATGCTCCTAGCTTGTCACCATCCCTAGCAACAGCGTCAAAAATGAACCGCCTCACAATAGGTGTTCCATAGTCATGCACTAGGCCTGGCTTAGGAATAATGTATCCAAGCTAAGGACTACTTTTCCCCTACCATGAGGTGCATTTAGATTGTCAACCCAAGGATGTATACTTGAAGTGGTCGGCACAGTATGTGCACTAGGTACCTTGATGAGTCATTATGCTTGTGCTGCAGAAAAGTAAAAATGCAAAGGAAGGAAATTACACTACTACTGTGGAAAGGAAAATACTGAATCTATGAATGTTGAAACCACAATGACAAGATAACAGAGATTCCATCTTGACTCATCCACTAGACTATTCTCGTAGATGCTACAGGAACGTTCATGAAGTGTGATGCTACAGGAAGGAATTAACTAGCTACGTCTTACTTAAAATACTGCTAATGCTAGTAAAATGAATCTATTCTATCCTAATCTAATCCACCTTCCAAGTGGGCCCCCTTGGTTGGCTTCTCTAATCTACCAACGCAGGATAGAAGCTAAAAAGAACTAATTCATTTCATTAATCAGTCATTACATGATTCAAATTTGTAAAACACAACAGCATTAAACTGTGAATTAGTGTTCTCTCTTACTCGATAAAACTTATTAAAAACCTAAACTTCACACACAAGATTCGATCTTGACATATATAGGGAATCTACTCTTTATTACATAATAGAAAAGTAACTTTCCTAAGTTAGTTCTGCAGGAGAGAATATAGGAGAACAACTGAAAGTGGAAAGGAAGGATAATGGAATTGAGGAGGGAGCAATGAAGTCTCAGCATCCGCTTGTTACAACATAAATGCAGAGAAGGAAATGGCTCGTAAAAGCTCCTCCTTATTTGCTGCCATGTTTCCTAGAGTGGTTATAACTTCCTTTTCGTGGTTGTTCCTTGATGCTCGTTTCTTCTTGAATGCTGTCGACAACCAACTTCTGGTTTCTTCTACTCATCCTTTAAACCTTATCATCAGGTTAGTTATGATATAAGACATATTTGCAAATAAACATCCATCAAACTAAATTCAAGCATAAGAATGCACATTTGGATATTTATATGAAATATTGCATATTAGATATAATTTAGGCAAAAGATGACATAGTTTTTCTACCCCATAAATGATCAGAGGTTTATCAAACATAGGCTTATAAGTGTTAAAACAAGGATAAATGGAGTATCACAAAGTATCTTAAACATAACAAAATAAAGGCATTTTTTTAGACTCATCAGAGATCTTGGATGATATGTTTGAGTTTCCAATAGTTTTCAATATCATGTCTAGTGCCATTGTGAAACTTTAAAAAGGCTTTCTCATCAGACCAATGTGGCTTAACATCAAGTATATAATACTTTGTGGGATCTTGAGGATGCACAAGCTTTTTACAAATGAGTGCTTTCAAGACATTGTTATATGAATCACTGAGTTTTGAAAATTGATGTCTCTCTTTCTTAGGCCTATCTTGGTATCTTGTCTCACTCTCTTATTGATTAGATGCATTGAGTTTCATGCCTTGAATAGCACTAGACAAGTGGATAACAACTTGATTGTTGGGTTCGGAGGAGTCCACAACTCCATCATTGACCACTTGTTTGTTCCTATTCTAGTGTTAGTTCTTTCATTTATCCTTTTTAGGGTTTTTATTTTGACCACTATTGTTTTTTTGGTTTCCATGTTTGGTCAATATTCCTTAGTCTTTCAAAACATCCTCAATCCTACATGCAATTTCAACCATGGTGTCAAAGGAATAAAAAACCATCTTCCTAACTTCATACCACATTTTCGAAACCAAGTTGCTAACAAGGATGTCAATATTCTCATTTTTAGGGATGGTCCTAGAGTAGCAACAAAATTGTCATCTCCACCTTTGCAAGAAAGTGACAAAGGGTCCCCCTTGATTTTTCTTTAACTTGCATAAGTCCAACATGGTGATAGATCTTGAAAGGTTGTATGCAAAATGTTAGAAAAATATATGGATAAAATCTTTGAAATTCTTAATGAATGGAGTTATGTTGGTAAACCATTCCATGGCATGACCTATAAGACTCCTTGAGAACAATATCATGAGGTAAAAATCATTTTGATGGAACTCAAAACTCATGAGATAGAATTGATGCAAGTTATCATGTGGATCTCCATTCCCATCATACTTGTCATATTGAGGGATCTCAACCTTTCTAGGGAAGTCTTTCATGTTAACACTTTTGTCAAAAGGATTAGGAAAAATTGAATCAAGTTGGAATGAACTCTTGGGTGCCAACATCTTTTCCATCATACACTTAATTTGTTTGATCTCTTCTTCTTGAGATGGACCTTGCTTCTTAATCTTCTTGTCCACATAAAATTTGTAGGGAACTCTCCCACCCTTGTTGATTAAACTCTCTAGGAACTTGTCTTTCTTTTTCTCTAAGTATCACTCCACATATTGCTAGAAGAGTAGTTCATGTCATATCTTCATGAATTCTTGGGAGTTGAGATACCAAATCGACCTACTACCCCCATATTGTGAATCATGATGAGCACATTGTGAAGGTTGTCTTGAATTCCTAAGAGGTTTTTGTCTTGTATAATGATAATTTTTTGAAGCCCTCCTTCCTCTAGGGCTAGGAGATTTTGAAGGTGTTCTTTAATGTCTTCCACTTCATGGAGTCTTAGGAGGAGTGAATGGAGGAGATTTGTTTCCACCACCAATATGCATGTTGTTAAATTTATCATTATGTTGTTGAGACAAGAGTCTATGTTGCTGCTCTTGGTAGGCTTTCCTTTCTATCTCCAATAAGGTTTTCTCTCCAACTCTAGGAGTCTAAATCTCTCTTCCTTTTCAGCTTGTTCATCTAGGAAGACTTTCTTTTCATGTTCAATTTTCTTAAGTCTTTCACTCATGTATCTTGAAGTTTTATTTAGTGGTAAGCTTGGTCTTGAATGTCTAGACAAGTCATTGGTGTATGCTGCATTTGCATGAGTGTCATAATGTTCATCATCTTGATCTTCATGTTGTGATTGTTCATCTTGATAGGTTTTCCTCTTATCACTTTCTTCCCTTTGCTGTGCATCCAGATATCTAGTTGAGATAATGTGCGAGATTGATCTATTTTTAGGGGAGGGGCTACCAAATGAAATAGTATCTCTATGTTTTTCAAATATGTCATCAAGGTGTTCATCCATTTCTTCCCTCTCTCATTGAGTCATTGTATAACTCATATCCATATCCAAGAAACAAGATACTAAGGGTATACTCAACTTACCAAGGTTACTCTTGGGATCAAACAAAAATTTTAAGTTGTTCTTGGGTGATTTATCAAATGTAGGTTCTTTTCCTTTATGTTATTGACAAGTTTTAACTAAGGATAATTGGTTAAAGAGTACTTGAGGTTGATTTTTTTGATCTACTTGATATCTTTTTGTAAGTGGCATGAAATAAAAGGTAGTAGGTGATAGGATGACCCTAAGAAACATTGGTACCAAACCAATATAGTAAAATTACTTACTTGTGCAAAAGAGAGGTGATAAGATAGAATTTTGTAAGAGGCATAAACCAAAATTGCCATAGAGGTGCTCACTGAAGAGGTGAATATCCTAACACATATGGACCGGGAGGATGATTTACCCAAGTTATATTGATTGAATTTGAATTTTTATGGAAGTAAATGGACAAGATATTACTAAGACTCTCCAAATGTGTTATGAAAGGATCTAAAGGTTTATCTTATCAACAAGAATGGTTTGTAATTCATCAACTCCAAGTAAGGTCACTCGTGAAATCAAAGATTACTTGTTAAAGAGGTCAAAAAGAAAGAATATGAATTGAAAATATGCTTCTAATAATATGGTAATTGACCTGATCTAAACTAGATCAACCGAGGAAGATCAAAACTAATAGGATAGAAAATTGAGCAAGTCAATAAGTTGGTTTTCAACTCAAGAACTCAGTTTTTGTTCATTTTAATTGATCAACTAGATGCATTAATAGATTTTTAGCATTAATCAATAATGCAAGACAATAATTAGGGAGTTCAAGTAAATAATTATCTTCAAACAATGAGAAAGGGACAAAGAAACCTTGCACATGAATAAGAATAGTGATGTATTATTCTACTCCCTGAGGACTCTAATTGTGTATGTTCTCAAAATATTTTTTAGTCACGCACATAGTCCTATAAAAGAAAAAAATGGTTTCACTATGGTTTGTAGTAATGGTTAACTCTACAACTTTTATAATTTCAAGTGGGAGAAATCTAATCTTGACACACCAAGGTTTTGACATAGTCTAAAAATTTAATCAATTAGGAGCTACTGAGGAGATCTGACAGCCCAACAAGAGACCACACCTATGGAGATTTCTTCCACAAGGACATTTATATAGAAATTTTTTCTCCATGACAAGAATGGCTAATACCTCTTGAGGTTTCTTCCATGCGGTTTACCCAATAAAGGGAGTGTCCACTATGGTTAACCCTTTCTAACAAGGAAGAATCACAACATGCACCACATGGGGACTTGGTTCATATTCAAGGGTTCCAAGTTTTTGATGTTCCTAAATGGAACAAAGCATAATACTCTAGCCTCTTCACCTCACCAAAACATAAAAAATAGACTAATTAAATTTCTAAAGTGTTGATACCAACTCAACAAAGTCTATCTACTAACAACAATTTATGTTTCTCTCAAGAGAGAACACATTATTAGTTGTCAAAGACTCGACACTATTTGAACCTAGAGTTGATCACCACCTTCCCTCCCTATCAATGGTTCTCTCATCAAGAAGAGCTTGAATCCCACTCTCTCAAGATCCATAAATAGTTTTCATAGAGCCTAATTAATATGTGTAATAGATATGTGAGAAAATAAATCTATGTTCATTCTTTTCGAGCAGAAATTGAAATGTGATTTATGAAGGCAAAAAATAACTCAAGTAAGACATGTGAGAGGTTAATTTTAATGATAGGAAACCAAATTTTATAGAGATTTAAATAGAACAATTGATAATCCATGCAACGTTCTTAGTAGATTTTACCTCATTTTTATTTTTGTTGACCGTTTCCATGCAAGAAAGCCACAAACTCTTGAACAAGCAAGACAAGCAAACAAACAAACAAACAAACAAGATATGCAATGTATAGTCAACTTATGCAAACCATAGGGTTATATTTGAAAATAAATTGTTAGGAGAAATAATAACCAGAAAATAATCCAAATTACAACTCATATCATGCATTGAACCATGTAAAAAATAAGTGCAAGCTAATAATTAAATGCCCTTTTTAAATTTTGATTTTTGATCTAGTCAACAAGATTGGACCTAAATGACATGAATTTGGATCCCAAACCCTAAATGTCAAAAACAAATCCCTATTAAAAAATAGAGATCTTTCCAAAAATATTAGAATTTTGAAAAGATCTTTTCATTTGTTCCCTAGGGAGCCATTTTTCCAAAATAGACTAGTTCTCATAAATTGACCAAATGAGCTATAATACTATATCCAAATTTAAAACACAAAGAACAAAACCCCTATAGAATTTAAATAGCTTTTTAAAAATGTAAAAATTTCTTTAAAAAATGATGATTTATGCCAAAAAAGTATTTTTTTATGAAAGATAAAGAAAAAATTGTAAAACATTCACAATACCTTGGAAATTTTTTTTTTTTTACTAAATCTTCTCTGATGTGTCACCAACCTACAATTTTTTTATATATATAGAACCTCCAACCTATTTGGTTGATATGATCAAATATTTAAAAATCTCCAAACAAATTTACACAAGTAAATTAACTCCAAATATAACCAAAACCAACATGTAAAGGTGGGTTGCTTCACAATGGGTACCAAAAATGTGTGCTAAAATGTTGACACACTTCTATGAATCATTATATCTAAGATTGCTCAAGAATGAGGTCTCAAATGGTGACTCTTAGCTCTCTATTCATAGAGTGAAAGGGTTTATAATGGAGGCCCTCTATTTAGACCTAGTTTGTGCCCATGCAAGTACACCATAAAACAAGAGATTCAAAGAGTAAAAGCAAGAGTGCCAGTCTCCATGATCATCAAATATGCATGCAAATGAAAATGGAAGCTATTCTATATGATAAAACCACATGAAATAAAACTAATCTATGAACAAAAATGCAAATGAAAGATTATTCTATGAAAGGTAATATAAATCTAATCTAGGATGTAAGGCAAGAGTAATCTAAATGGATTGCTATGGTTGCTTGAGGGAAGAAGGCAAGAGAAGATAAATTGCAATGTCCAAACTTAGGTGTTCAAGTTCTCCTCTAAAATTGCTCTCCAAACCAAGAGCATAACAATAAGATCTTGATCTATGAAAATGAGAAGGAGAGACCTCCTTATAAAGCAAAGTGTAGAGAGGAATGCATCTTCAAGAGAAATGTGGGATAAATCCCTAAAAAGGAAAGTGAGAGGAAAAAGTCTACCACTTAGAAATATGTGCAAAAAAAAGAATCTATATTTATTTTTATTTGATTTATTTAATTTATTTCCTTTTTTCATCAAAAAGAGAGTTTTAAGTGGGGATTTATTTATTTAAAAGAGGGATTTTATTTTAATGGAATAAGATAAGATTATTTAATTAAGAGAGATATTTTAATAAAATTAAATAAAAGAATTTAATTAAAAGTGAGATTTTCTTTTAATTAAATAAGATTATTGATGAAATAATAAAACCTTGGGAAATATTGAAATAATTACATTAATTATGATTTGATCAAGAAAATTGATTCGAATTGAAAATATTATAAGGCATAGATTCATTAAATTGATAAATTGATTCCATCATTTGATAAATTGAAGAATGGGGGCTCATAGTCTAGGTGACCATTTTAGGGTGCATACAAGACCTAATTCTCATAAAGTAGAACATCCACAAACTATAGTATAGTGTCATACCAAGAGAAAAATGTAGAAATGTAACTACACCTTGTGTAATGGATTTATCCCATATATCTTAAGCGCTAATAGCTTAGATGAGAAGCAAGTACTTATATGGGCCCTAGCATTGGATGGAGTTAATTTTGAACAAAAAAATGTGCATGTGAAATGGAGACTGGCAATGAATAAGAGTGTGACACCTGGCACATGAAATGAGGTGATGACTCAACAAAGTGGATAGGTGGTGACCACACACTTTGTCGTGAGATGGGTTCTAAAGTACGGCGATAAGTTGTGGTTCTCATAGGTGGCATGGTGGGTTTGAGAGACTAGCATATAGCTTGATGATGTTATGTTGAGGTGGTGACAAGGTGTTGCTATTAGTGAGATGGGTATTAGAGTATGGTGACAAACTATGGTGCTAACATGTGGCATGTCAAGTCTGAGAGCTTGGCTAGTAGTTTGATGACGTTACACTAAGGTGGTGACAAGATGTTGGCGTTAGTGAATCAAAGAGTGACAAGTGAAACTTGATGATAGAGGTAGTGACATCAGTGAAGGACATGTGGCATGATCTTGTTGTCTCACAAGATAATGATGACATCATTATGATGAAGCGAGATCATGTCACATGATAGGGACACCTAGGTGGAGCTGAATGAGATGACCCACTCACAAGGATTTGAGGAACAATCATAGGATGCCATGTCGTGTTGATGTGGTGGGTCATCCAAAGTAGGTGACAGAGCAATGACTAGGACTAGAGAAATGAATCAGACACTACCACATAGTAATCAACCTAGGTTTCACCAAATTTTAAAAATAGGGAAATGCTTTTTAAAGTTTATATTTTATTTTTGAAAAAGATATACTCATAATGCGAATGCACATTTGAGAAATATTTAATCTTTTTAAAATTTAAGCAGGCTCCATAGTTTGAATAAAGATTGTATCCTATTATAAAGTTTTTAATTTTATAATATTTCAAGTTTTTGAAAATGGTCTACAAATCCATTTAAAATTCCTCATCTTTAGAAAAGGCTTTCTAGTCCAAATCTTGAGAAAAGGTAGGCTTATCATATATCATTCGAAAGGTCTTGGAGTGAACTTTCCAAATTTAAAGTCCAAATGCATGCATGTGCCCATGCTAAAAATTTATTTGAGGTTTTCTTTGAATAATTATTTTTCAACTTATTTTTCCTCCTAGATGTTTGTTACTCAATCATGGAATTTGAAGATCTTTTCTTGTAAATCCACCATCTTGGTAGGGGCCAAACTTGGTGGAGTTTCTTCTAGTAGGATTATTTATCTTCTTCATGAATTTGGTTAGACTTTTAGTAGTGGCTTTAGCACCAGATCTGGTATTTTCTCCAAGAGGGGTTTTCATCATTTTGAGGAGATATTTTATAGTTTTTTGCAACAATGATGAAGATCATATTTAGTTTTTAGATGAAGAGAGGAGAGAGGTTTTCCTTTAGTAGATGATAAGGAATAAAGATGATAAGTGGCAACCATGGATTGTATCCAACCTAGCTAGATTCTTCTACATATTATTTTCTTTCTCATTCTCTAGGGTTGGTTCTGTTGGAAATATTTAGGATAAGGTAGGTTACTGAGAGGGGACGGGTGAATCAGTAACTTATAAAACTTTTATCTTATTCAACATTTTAACCATTCACCATTCATTCATCTAAACTACTGCATAACTGAAGGAACAAACATTCATTGCACATGTACAAAGGGATTTGGTGACCCAAAAACCTTCCAAATAGAAAGTAAAACTGGGGTGGGGATGATACCCACAAAACTTCAATATTGCAGTATAAAGTTAGCCAGTTAATGCTTAAAATGATCACTTTTGGTGATCTGCCCTGTTAGGAGCAAGTAGGACTGCTAGATCCACCTTGTTAGAGGATTTACAAACATACAATGAAGTATGCACTCTATTAGGAGATTTACAAAAAGACTGTTAGGTCCACCCTGTTAAAGGATTTATGAACTGATTCACCTATTAGGATGAAGCAATGGATTTGCTTACAACTATTTTCTGATAAGATCCTTTTTGCATTGATCACCTGATGTTATAGATATACCTTTTCTGCTCCTATGCTGACCTTGTTGTGTTCCTTTTTTATTCTGCTGCTAGTTTTTAATATCCTTTGTACATGTGAACATCAATATTTTCTTTTATACACATCATGCCCCTCTACAAATGATATCATACATTACATATATATCATTCCAATATTTACAACTACAAGGTCAGCTAAAATAGAAGTGAACAAAACATTACTGAGTCAGCCAAATAGTATAAAACTCGAGTTCCTTAAGCTAACTCGGTAACCTTCTGACTCATGCACTCGATAGAAGTAGAGGCTTGGTTCATACTAGCCACACAACATTGTTTGGAACTTGGTAACCATTGGTGACTTAGTAGATATAGTGTCACTTAGTAGAAGCTAACTTCTTTGTTTACCTTGCTATGCTCGGTGAACATTGAGTCCTTTATTTACCTTCCTGTGCTTGGTGAACACTGAGTCTTTTATTTACCTTCCTTTGCTCGGTGAACACTCAGTCCTTTATTTACCTTTCTTTGCTCGGTGAACACTGAGTTCTTTATTTATCTTCTTGTGCTCGGTGAACACTAAGTTCTTTATTTACCTTCCTGTGCTCAGTGAACACTGAGTCCTTTATTTACCTTCCTTTGCTTGGTGAACACTGAGTTCTTTATTTACCTTCCTATGCTTGGTGAACACTGAGTTCTTCATTTACCTTGCTTTTCTCAGTGAACACTGAGATCTTTATTTACCTTGCTTTGCTCAGTGAACACTGAGTTCTTCATTTACCTTGCTTTGCTCGGTGAACACTGTTGAACTTCCCATTCACTCGGTATCCTCTAGAATGCTTGGTGAGAACTATTTACCTGCTGAACTTATAAGGTAACCACTAAATGCTTGGTATACACTGTAGACTAAGTGATGAGCTTGGTAAGCATTCAAAACTGAATAAGTGTTTTCACTAATGATAAATATATCATAATTCCAACAATCTCCCCCTTTGGCATTAGTGAGAAAAACACTTATGAACCAAAAATTATGTGCAAAATTTGACGTACTGATTTACATATATCTCCCCCATACAATATGCACATAGCATTTACAAGTATCTCTATCTTTACGCAAGACTTTCTTTACTTACATATATCTCTTTTCTCTTCTTTGGTACTCTATCTCCCCCTTTTTGACAATAATGCCAAAGTAAGCAATATGTACTTACACAGAAACACCAAAATGAGAGATAAACTCAGAATGTACCTTGAGAATAAGAGCCAAAGTCTTATCCCAATTTTCTTGCAAAATTTTGCAAGTGGAGAGTGCTATCTGAACTTTAGCTAAAAGTTCAATCACATGATCTGCAACTGAAAAGTTGTTGTCATGGATAGTGTTTTGGAGTATGCAATGTGTTTCTGCATTGTATCCATGATAGGAAGAATCATATTCTGAATGCAATCAATGTAGATTTGATCCTTGCTTCCTCTCTCAACAATTTTGCCTGCTTTTTTGAAAAAAATTTGATTCTGAAATGATGGGATGAACTTGAATTGGGATCAAGTTGCAGCATTTGGGCACTGACCTTCATATCCTAATCAATTTTATTCAATTTTTCTTTGATCTCCTTGGTGTACTCGGTAACATCACAAAGTTTGGAAAAAAGTGAAGTTACATTATTAAAAGAATTTTCAAGATTGACCAAAATTGTAAACAATTCTACTTGTTTTATTGCAATGTGCTCAAGCACCTCATTATCAAATTTTCTTTTAGCCTTTTCAATCAAATTTTCTTGGCCAGAGGTGTCCTCATTGAATTTATTTATAGCCTCTTCTAATTGAATCAAAATGTGTTGAGTAGAATCTACTTCAACACCTATAGCTTTTGTAATTATATTCATGGCATTCTCAGTTATTCTATACTCCTTATCCCTTTCACGCCTTAACTGCTTTTGCATAGCCTTCATCTCTATTAGTTGGCTAGCATACCTCATTTCTTCAATGGTAGCATTTTTGTAGTCAATTTTTGGAATCACTATCTTTGTGTCTAAGTCAATATCCTCAGGAATTTCTTTTCTAGTGAGTAGAAGTCTTAATGGTTGCTTTTTTTTGGCTTCTATGATGACTAATTTGACCTTGGGAGTGGACACAATAGTGGAGATGGAAGGACTAGCAGTGAAAATTGGGATACTTGAGGATTGAGTGCCAATAGGAGTATTTATCAGATCAAAAATTGGAACACTTCCCAAAAATGATGGTACACTCAATAATGTAGTATTTGGTCTAACTAGATTTGAAGTAGATGCAAATAATGCAGACAAAATTGTAGAACAAGCTGGAATATTTATAATGAGAGGACTAAATGGTGCAAAAATTGGTGCTAATGTAGCTAACAAAATTGTGGAACTTACTGCTATACCGACTAAAGATGATGGGGCTGAGGAGGCTAGCTCGGTAACTGAAGGAGAGGGCTACAACTCGATAGATGAAGTGGTAGACACTTCCTTTGATGATACATGGAGCTGTGATGAGGTAGGTGCAGATGATAAATCTGATGTGGATATTATCAAACCTGCTGAATCTGACTCCAACCTTGATGATGTGACAGTTTTAGGTGGAGAGTGAGGAAGGGATGCAATGATTGCTGCTGCAATTTTTACTGGATCATCTTCCTCCTTATCTTCCTCTTCAGCTTCTTCCTCCTTGTCTTCTCCCATTAATGCATGTAGCTCACTTGGTGAATCTATGATAGATGGAGTGCCATCAATGTCCTCACTATCACGGTTGTCATCATCCTTGATTTCTATTGGGTCTTCACTGGGCTTATGCAGATGATAGATATTTTCCACATGTTTTTAGCATCATTTACAACACGCTCAATGTCTTTGATCAAAATTAAACATGTGGAAAATCTGATCATCATTTTTCCTTCATGGTTTTTCATTGCAATTTTTACTTCTGCTCCAGTGAGACTTGGTTGAAGATTCTTGAGGGATTGCTCATATATGTCTTTTACCATTTGGGTTGTTGACTCCCATCTTGGTTACAATCTCTCCAGTAGTTCCTTTGAGATTTGGGAGGCAAGTTGGTTTGCGGAGTATTTCCATTTACCCATCTTGCTTAGTACCAGTTCCTCTATCTACATTTTCTTAGCATCTATTCTAGTTTCAAATTTCAATTCTTTGAAATTTGTGATGCCAGCTCCTTCTTCCAATTGTTTGAGCCTTTCCTCAAATTTAGGTGTAGGCCTGACCAATATAGGTTCCTTCTTACCTTTTCTGGTCCTTCTGGTAAATAATGCAGTAGGCTTCTTTTTAGGTTTGGTAATTATTACCTTACCTTTCTTCTTCGGAGGTTCTTCTTCAGTTTCTTCTTCTTCTCCTCCTTCTTCATCATCTCCTTCATCCTCACCTTTTTCGTCTATTAGCATAACAGGGCCAGATGTAGTTTTCAATTTTGCTATCTTCCTCTTACCTTTGCTTATGGCCTGTGGTAGCTTGATTGCAAGCTCAATTTTGGCCTTTGCTTCATCATAGGTTCCAAAAATTTGTTGCCTTGGGTCTACTGGCTCATTTACTAGTGCTTCTATGATGTCTCTGGCTTCATCAATATTTACCTCATAGGGAAGAGGTTTTACCCATGCAACTCGAGGTCTAACTGCCTAGATGTACACCTTATCACAGTCAACCATGAAGCATACATCATCTTTATAATCTTCAACTAACTTTGGTGGAATCTGGAACCTATTATTCATTCTCTCCTTGAAATCTTCAAAATAGTTGTCCATGATGCTATCAAAATTTTCACCCATCTCTGCTACAAACTCATTTATTTGATACAAAATTGGAATGTCTTTTCTCCACACGACGGTTCCTTTAGATGGAAAGAATTTTTGAATGTAGAAGAATAAACAAATTAATAGAGAACCGAATTTACAGGAGTTATTCTTCGAAGTCCTTATACTAGCCATATTTTTATTCAATTGTTTCAGCAATACCTCGGACAGATCAAGTTCAAGGTTTTTCTTTACAACCTTGAGGGCTAAATCCACAGCTTCACAAGGTACACTATTCAATCTACTAGAATTGTATAATTTATATGAAATTACATGAATGTCGAATCTTAGTTCGACATCAGATACAATGTTTACCTTTAAACCTCTATCGTACCATTCGGCTAGGGTTTACCTTTGTAACTCCTCCCAACTTAGGGTTTTGGTGGTTTTGGCTTTGCTAAGCATAGGGAGACTCATGATTTTGTGAATCATTTTCTTAGTGATTAGCACTAGCTACTCTAACCATAATTGTTCATTATGTACCCCACTCAAGATATACCTAATCCATTTGGTTTGGAAGTTTCTAGGCATATGAGAGATATGAGTCAATCCTTTGGTTTCAAGATGTTTGAATTCAGGTTTCAAAGAGCCATCTACACTCATTTCACCTAGGGCACTATCCATTTCTAGGTTTCCAATTTCTTGAATAGAACATTTGAAATGAGTACGAATATCATTGATAAGAAGTACCTTAGGGGGTATTTGTGATTGAGCTCCAGTTGGGTTGAGTGATTCTGCAATGGTCGAAACAATCTTAAAATTGGGCACTTTCCATTCTGTACCCTTTACTAACATCTCTGAACCTCTTTTCACCTTGCTTCTACTGGTGCTTGTGGATGCCATAGCTACTTAGTAAATATAATAAAATCTTGAACAAATTCTCCACTTGAAATTCGCTTGGAATTGCCTGGGATTTGCTCTGGATTCACTGGAAATATTTTAGCTCTAAGTATTCTTAAGTCGCGATGAAAAATGAAATCAAATTCTACCCTTTTGATGAAAATATTTTCATTAATGCTCAGTACGAAGGTAGATGAGATGACATAGTGCTTGCCAATCTATCATCGCTCTACTTGGTAAAGCTTTGCAACTCGGTGATCAAACAAAATCTTTGATACTCTTGACCTAGCTCGGTAAAGTCTTTAACCAACCTTGCTTGGTAAATACAACATGATGAATGATAACTTTCCTTTGGTCCTTGAACCTAAAATACTAATTTGATCATTTGCACTCTTTCACTTTGGAACTACTTGAGATATGGCTTGATGATGCAATTCTTGATTCTTCTTGAATCTAATTGGAAATGGTGGAGTCACCCATTTCTTGAGTGACATAACCATCATTTGAACTGTCTTTCTCAGTAGATTTAGGAATCCATTGTTGTCTCATCTACTTCTGGATGTTATCAGCTTTAGCTTTCTTTTCATCTTCAATTCTTTCAATATTCATGCAATTCTTGGCTATATGACCAAGTTCTATACATGTATAACATCTTACTATTGTGTCTCTTTTCCTCAAGTGATGCCTTGAACAGTCTTTGCCAACATGTCCTTATTCTCCACAATAATAACATCTGCACCAAGTATTGTAGTCCCATCCAAAGATTGCTTTAACAAGTTGTTTAGCTGAATTGAATGATTTGGATCTGCATTCAGATGCCTTGTGACCTTGTTTCTTGCATTTGTGACATTTTCCTTCAAAATTTTATTTTTCTTTGCATTCATTAGCTTTGTGACCATGCTGATTGCAGTTGAAGCATTTGCCATTGAATTTTCCTTTTCCATTACTCCAACATTTGTTTGATGTATGACCTATCTTGCCACAGTGATTGCAAGTGGGTCTTTGATTCCCTTGGGCACCTTGTTTAGAGGATTCACCTTCTTCCTTGTATCCAAGACCAACTTTACCTTTTTGTCTATAAAGATTCTGTTCATGTTGTTGATTCAATTGGTTCATGTTTGTTTGAGATTTCATCATTCTTTCATTGACTTGCCTTTCAGTGATCAAGTCATTTTCCAAACTTTCATTGATTTGTCTCTCAGATCTCAAATCACTTTGTAAGCTTGCATTGATTTGTCTTTCAGTGATTAAATCATTTCTCAAACTTTCATTCTCAGATCTTAGATTCAAAATTTCTTCATTTGCATTAGATAGTTGACCTACAAGATCTTCATGCTGAAGGGATTGATTATTTCTTACTTCTAGGTCTTCATTTGCCTTGTTTCTCTATTCCAAAGCTTCACATAGCCGGATGGATTGGATTTCTTGTTCTCTTTTAAGCTTCCTTACTTCTTCCTGCAGAGAACCATTCCTAGTTAGGAGTTCCTTGATTGCTTCATTAGCTTCATTTGAACTGCTTGATGGTAAAAGGTCTTCAATCTTTTCTTCAATATACTGATGATCATTCATTTGTCTTGCAAGTTCCTTCCTTCTTTTGAGATGTTGAGAAAGATGCTCCTTTTCTTCTTTGAGTTGAGCCATGGCCATTTCTAGATCTAGTTTTTCATTTTCAATAGATTTGTCAAGTCTAAATATCTCCATTGTCCTTGATCTTTGCTCAAGCTATCAAACTTTATCCTAAGAACCAAAAAGTTTTGATACCAATTGTTGGAAATATTTAGGATAAGGTAGGTTACTAAGAGGGGAGGGGTGAATCAGTAACTTATAATTTTTTTTATCTTATTCAACATTTTAACCATTCACCATTCATTCATCTAAACTACTACATAACTGAAGGAACAAACATTCATTGCACATGTACATAGAGATTTGGTGACCCAGAAACATTCTAAATGGAAAGTAAAACTAGGGTGGGGATGATACCCACAAAAATTCAATAGTGTAGTATAAAGTTGGTCGGTTAAGGCTTACAATGATCACTTCTGGTGATCTACCCTATTAGGAGCAAGTAGGACTGCTAGATCCACCTTGTTAGAGGATTTACAAACATACAGTAAAGTATGCACTCTGTTAGGAGATTTACAAAAAGACTGTTAGGTCCACCCTATTAAAAGATTTATGAACTGATTCACCTATTAGGATGAAGTAGTGGATCTTCTTACAACTATTTTTTGATAAGATCCTTTTTGCATTGATCACCTGATGTGATAGATATACCTTTTTTGCTCCTATGTTGACCTTGTTGTGTTCCTTTTCTATTTTGCTACTAGTTTTTAATATCCTTTGTACATGTGAACATCAATATTTTTTTTAGACACATCATGCTCGTCTACAAATGATATAATACATTACATACATTCCATTCCAATATTTACAACTACAAGGTTGGCTAAAACATAAGTGAACAAAACATTACTGAGTTGGCCAAATAGTAGAAAACTCGGGTTCCTTAAGCTAACTCGATGACCTTCTAATACTCGGCATCCACTACATTACTCGGCATCGTCATGCACTTGGTAGAAGTAGAGGCTTGGTTCATACTAGCCACACAACACTACTTGGAACTCGATAACCATTGGTGACTCGGTAGATATAGTGTCACTTGGTAGAAGCTAACTTCTTTGTTTACCTTGCTATGCTCGGTGAACACTGAGTCCTTTATTTACCTTCCTGTGCTTCATGAACACTAAGTCCTTTATTTACCTTCCTTTGCTCAGTGAACACTGAGTCCTTTATTTACCTTCTTTTGCTTGGTGAACACTGAGTTCTTTATTTACCTTCTTGTGCTCGGTGAACACTGAGTTCTTTATTTACCTTCTTGTGCTCCATGAACACTGAGTCCTTTATTTACCTTCCTTTTCTCAGTGAACACTGAGTCCTTTATTTACCTTCCTTTTCTCGGTGAACACTAAGTTCTTTATTTACCTTGCTATGCTCGATGAACACTGAGTTCTTCATTTACCTTGCTTTTCTCGATGAACACTGAGTTCTTTATTTACCTTGCTTTTCTCAGTGAACACTAAGTTCTTCATTTACCTTGCTTTTCTTGGTGAACACTACTAAACTACCCATTCACTCGGTATCCTCTGGAATGCTTGGTGAGAACTGTTTACCTGCTGAACTTATAAGGTAACAACTAAATGCTTGGTATACACTGTAGACTAAGTGATGAGCTTGGTAAGCATTCAGAACCGAATAAGTGTTTGCACTAATGACAAATATATCATAATTCCAACAGCTTCCAATCTATTGAGCAAGGTTCTAGCTATGATTCCACCTATGATTCATCATTTTCTCTCTATTTGAACAACAATAATGAAGCTAGAGTGATAATTCTAATCTATTTTGTGTGTTTCATAGGTTATTTCATGCAACTTGAGTTTATTTGTCTCAAGGAAATGAATACAAAGAGAAAAATGTAAGTAGTTTCATTCTAATTCTTATCTCTTTTATTTGATGTTTGTAGTCTTTTTTGATTTGTGGACTAAGAACATAGATCTTAGTTGAAGCTTGTTGAGGGTTGTATGTCTTTAATTTTTTTATTGATTTAAGGGATCAGGTAAATTCTTAGTGTATGTTGATAGGGTTATGAATTTCATGGAGGGATTCTGATAAGCATGAGATTCATTATGAAGAATGATGTTTGATTCACAAAGTGAATGGATAGATCATTGATATCTTGATATATGTTGTAGTTTGTGGGATATCTAATGGATTAGGTACTAATCTCAATTAGAGATTCCATATATATTTTATTCATCTATGGGCTATGTTGAAATCAATCAAATATCAAAATATTTTTCCCTTTTATGTTGTAGAGATGAAAGGATATACACACTTAGCTCGTGAATCTCATAGTTCATGTTATTAGACATTTAATTCCTTTTTCATAGCATAACTAGAGAAGGAATTGGGGATTATCCACTTTATATAGATCCAAATCTATATTTTTCACTAGTCATGTAGACAAATTAATGTTTGCCTAACTAGGTTTTGTAGAGCCTAAAGAGAAGAAAGAGTTTTGAGTTATAATAGGCCTAGTTCTAATAAGAATGCATCCATTATAGGAGTTAGCTTCCCTTAGAATTATTTTGTTTTCAACTATCTAGTAATTAAAATCACTATTAAATCAGGAGCAAACACCAATGATTTCCATGTACTAGAACTAGAATAAGACAAGGCCAAGATGCAACAAATTTTGGCTAAGTTTCAAGATCAGAAGGGCAAAAACTAATAGATGGATGAGATTCTTGAAATTTTTTGTTGAATTTTCACACCTAGACCATAGGAACAATAGGGTTTAAATTTTTTTTAGTTTACTATTGTACAAATTAGTGCTGGAAGCCATTAGTTTGGTTAGTTATAGTTTACAAAGGTTTGAAGCTATGTTGCACCCATTTATTTTATATAAAAGGGGTACCAAGATCTTAGATAAATAAGGTTGATATAACAAATATAGAGCTTAACAAAGCATAAAGAATGAATGATTTTGCAATTTTCTAAATATGTATTGTGACCATGCTCAATTGTACGTATCTTTTTGGAATTAATAAAATGATATTGTTTTCATTTAAAGATTGAGAAATTTGTTTCCATACACTTACATTCTAGTAAATTGTCCTCTTGGATTAAACATTGCTATTGATAGATTAAATTCAATACATACTCTTGCTTATCAAAGTTTGCATGCAATGATTTCTTTGTTTGATTTATCTTCTTTGGATGAAGCAAAATACAATTAGAATAGGGATTTTTTTTGGAGTTCTCGGTCTAGTGGTTGATGATAGTGTGTAATGTCTCCAAAGAGTTTGATAATCATAGTTTCATGCAAGCTAGACTCTATTCACCCAAAATTGGATAAGGAAATGGTCTTGTTTATTTCATTAAAAAATTTAATCCATTATATTTGGTGAAATTCATTACCATATTCATATTCATATCATTGAATCATTCCACATACACTTTTTCAATTTCCAAACATATAAAATCATCCAAGTTCATAGTTTTGATTTATCTTCTAGTTATCATTCCAAGAAAATCACAAAGTTTCACATACGAAGTGTGCAATAAAATGACTTGAACTAGTTTGAAAGGTCAATGTGTACATTCACCCACCTAGGTTTTGCAGAGCCTAAAGAGAAGGAAATTTTGATCTTTGAAGGATCAATCTTGTTTGTTTGAAAAATCCCAACATTGAGTAGGCAAGTTCATAGGATTCCAACCAATAATTTGAGGAACCAACACTACCAATACTAAAAACATTCAATGTATCCAAAATATATACTTGATGTTGTACTAAAACTTTACTAACACATTGATATATCCAAGTGAACCTCCAGGAAAGAAATTAAAAAATTTAGATCTCAAATGACCAACTTATAAAAATTGTAAGCTTAAAAAAATAACAACTCTATACCAAGATATCTCAGATTTGAAAGACAAACTAGAAATATTTTTTGGATGATGAAAGATTACCCTTACATCTAGGATGCTCTAGTATTAGAAGTAGATTAAAAATAAGAAGAAACAAGTAGACAAAAAGTATGTGATGAATTTTTTTTTAAAAATGGTAAAATGATAGAAAGAGGGTGATGAATTTGATAATTTCTCTTATTTATGTCACATGTGAGCTATTTTTGATAGTATTTATTTTCTTGCAATAAAATATAACATATATTTAATTAGTCTAATTTTTCAAAAGGAGTTAAATTTTAAATGGAAGAAGTTATCGTTGTAATAAGTCAAGGAATAAGGTTTTTCAGTGTAGAAGCAAATTGAAATTCATTAGGGTGAACATGAATAAAAATATCAATAACTTTAATGGATATTGTTAGGATCATAGATCAAATATGCACACATAAAGGTTGAAAGCAATAAAAATCAAAACATGAGAAATAATGACATTTATAAAATGAACAAATGTGGTCTCATATTTTATAATTGTGACATGCCATGACATATTGCAAATTTCTACAAGGATTGTTTTATTTTTAACAAATGTAACACATAATGAAACATTATCAAGTTGTGTAAAAAAGTGAAAAAATAGGATGATTATTCAATGATTTCGTAAGATTATAAAAGGTGCCTCTAATGGTGCTATGACATCCATTCCCTATGTGGTTTCATCCTTTGAAAAATAACTCAAATTACAAGGTTTGAGGATCATTTTTCATATAAATTCATTTCCCCCTTGAGGTTTGATGCTCGATATCCTCTCATATACAAACAAGGCATGAAGAAGTTTCTCTAGGTAAGAATTGTACTTTTTTAAAAACAAAATATCACTAATTCATTATGTAAAAAATTATTATTTAATTTTTTGTATTGGAAATTATTCCTTATGAATTACATTCAAATATGTGTTTGATATGTTGGTTGTTTTTTAGACTACTAAGTACTTTAAACCCAATACCAAGATGCATAAGACATAAACAAACCTTAGGATTAGCCAAATCCTATATTTAGTATGATCATTTTTAGCCTTGGACCAACTTCAATAGAGTACAAAATACTCCCTACTCCTTAGGCTCTAAAGGACCAAGGTGGGTGAACCTCAAGGATATGAAGGTAATTTATGATTTGAATTTTCTCTTCAGACACTTGCTTATTAATACTTTTTCCCTCAAACCTATCCCTTATAGCAGATATTGGTCACAATTTATTCTTAGATTTGTAGTAAGCTTATTGATCACAATGGCTACTTATAATCAAGAGGGAAGCTTTTACAAATAAGGGTTGGCCATCAACTTTAGTTCTTCATTACATAAAATGAAAAATTGATTTTGATTGTAATTATATATTTTGCAATTATATAAAACATAAAATTGCAACTAAAATTAATTGATCAATGCCTTATCCATTTTTACACAGAGTCAAAACCAACAATCTTAGACCTATTTAATTGACTTTCAATTAAATTTGTCACCAATGAACACTGAATCTCATCCTTATCATATCCCACTTATATACCCAAAACCCTAGCACTTACTGAAATAAATTACTTTAATTATTTGAACTAAAAGTAATCAATAAGAGACCTAAAATTTATTTTAATTGTATTAAATTGAAGGAACATTGCTCATTTCAATCTCAAGTTCACATATATACAAGGAAGGAGACAAAATCTAGATACACAGATATACATAATTTTAACTGTTCTTTCAAATTCACAATCTTGAACATGTTCATACAATCACAAAAAATTGGACGAACTGTAAGAATAACATAAACTGAAAAATGTATAGACTTCTGACCTTTACTCCACATCTTGGAAATCCTTATAAAGGATTCCAACAAGGTACAGATAGGAGGAGGACACATGTAAACACCTTAATGAAAAGGATAAAGGTGAGACATAAACAAAATAGATATTCAAAACTTTCTCCTACACTTGATCTAAAATTAGGAAGGTAGCTGAAAAGTTAGCAGGTGACACTTTATTGCAACAACTTTGACTTCAATCCAATTTTTCTTCTTTTGTCCTTTGTTTCCTCAAAATTTTCAAAATTTGATATGAATATTTATGAGAGATTTATCCTTCTGATAAATTTCTCAATGTATCTAATATTATCTCTAATCTCTCATTGCCTTCAATCTCAACTATTTCTCAGCTGCTTCCTAGTACCAAAGCCTTTATTTTGCCCACTGCTTCCCAAGAATAAATCTCTTGCTTGGTGGGCCACTCTATGCTTTTGACCTCCTAAAGGTCCTTAGTGGCTTTAGTCTATCTAGAATCTATTATGTCTTTATACTCCACTATGAATTTTTTCAAATCTATTTCAGTTCTAAATAGGAAGTTAATCAAATTATGAAAAGGGGCATCACTATTGTCTACAAAAATTTTCGTTGTAGTCTCTTGAGTCAAAACTACACTAAATGCATTATACTATTTATGCCAATCTCTCAACATGTTTCTATTATCCAAAATTGGTGGTATGCAGGGCTCAATTCCCTGAGATAAAATTCTTAGCTTTCCTTGTATAATTTGTAATTTCCTAGTGAAGAAACCAATTAATTCCTTAACTATCTTCAGGATCTCCTTCACTGTGATTATCTTGTTACGAAAATCAAGATTTTTAGCCATCAACATAATAAGCCTCTCTAAAAATTGAGTATATGGTCCCCGTAAATTGAATGTAAGTGATAACCATGAGAGTGCTTCATTGCAAAATTGATCATCACTTCGTAAAGAAAGATATAATGTATGGGCCTCTTGTGATGTGACCTTCATAATATCAACCCTATGACCAATCATACACCTAAGTATAGATGTCCTTACCTAATCTCCTTTCTAAGTTAGTGGAACATCAATTCTCATTCTCTTGGGCTATGTTGTATCCTCTACCTTCATCTCATCTATCTATGTTGTTGTCTCTATTGTCACCTTAGATGGTTTCTCTCGATTGTTCTGCTCTATAGTAGCCACTTGCTTTGCATTGGATAGTTTCTCTTTGAGAGATGCAACCTCAACCTTTAACACTTGGACCTTGGTCTCAAGCCCATCAATCCTTTCTTTGTAAAAATGGCTCTTCTTGAGCTCATCCTCATAGAGCTTCCTTACATCAATGTAATCATGCACAAACTTGGAAAATCATGTATCTATTTCCTCTACCTTGTTCTCATTCATGAATGAGAAATGCTTCATGACCTTTGAGATATCTATACCTGAAATACCTTACAAAGTCCATGCAATCATGTTACCTTGTTCTATACTTTGGACATCCATTATCTTAGGTTTGTTTGGCAAAGGATCCATACTCCATACTGCCAAAGATTTGGTGTCAATGTTGAATCTTGATCCTCTTTGTAGACCACCAACACCATATACCTCATATGAGATGGCATTTTCATGTCTTCCAATCTAATCAAGCATAAATTCTTGCTCTAAATCCCACCTAGGCACCAAAAACATCCTACTCCTTTGCACAAGGTCTCTTGCCTCCTCTAGAGTCATGACTTCACTCTCAAGATCATAGGCATGCAATTTCTCAACCAGTTCTAGCTTCTATTCATCTGATTCTCCTAGTTTCATCTTGAGAACCAATTCACTTTGTTTCACCTTATACCAAAAAAATTTGAACTCAACTGACTTGATGAATTTATTATCCTCTATAAACTATTGGGCTTAGATTATTCTACCATCCAACCTTGTTATAGCTAGTTCTAAGTTAGTGAGTGTGTTCTTAGCTATAATTAATCTATCCTAGATATAGCTCTATCTCAAGTTAGTAAAGTACTGACTCTTACCAAGTAGGATTTGTAGTGTCCTCTGTTTAACTTCTATAGGGATATGGAAAATATTTTATCTCTTGTTTCTCTTGGTGACCTATGATGCCTCTAAGTGTTATCTTCCTCTATTTTTGGAGTCACATCAGGCTCAAGGTTGTCAAGGCATACCATCTCTTCTTCTCCTATGGTTCCCTCTAGCATTTGTGCCATAATCTCAACATGGTTAGTGACCATATTCCTAATCCTATGGGTATAGGAAATATCCATATAAAATTCCTTGAAGTTGGGATCAACTCTCTTCATCTCCCTCTCTACCCTCAATACATCATCAAGCTTGGCTAGCTTGTCAACTACCTTCCCATCTACAACACTATTAGGGATAAAATCTTCATGGGGTAGCTCCTTTTTTTTTGGAAATGCATAGTTTCTAATTTCTTTGAGGGTGGTCCTCATCTAATTATCAGGGTCATAAATTCTAGATGGATTTTTTGATAAGTTGTAGTGGTGAAGGAAATAATGAATCTGATCTAGGGCCTCTATTCTAACTGAAAAGTCCCCCACCTTGAGACATCTACACAAAAATGTGCCCCTATGAACCTTGGGACCTAAGTACTCCCTATTTACTATAAATAGCTACCACATAAATTCAATAATGGATAGTTTGGGAGGGATGAATTTTGGCAATATTTGGGGTGGTTGGGGACAACCATATACTCTCAAAAAGAAAAAAGTTGGAAAATGGAAATGGTCCTCCAGTTATGGTCTAGCCTTTTACTCTCAGGGAGAAGGGCTGGTCTCAAAAGACTCTTTAGGATATCAGGTGCCCTAAAGTAGCCTAGGTCTAGCATCTTCATTATGACCATACTTAAATTATTGAAAAATGAGGCAAAATTAGAATAATGGTAAGAAGTATCCCATACCCATGTCCGTAATTGGACTGGTAGCTCTCCATTAGTATTAGTTGTATGATCAATGAAATATGGGCTGAAATATCCCATATTCTAGTATAAGATTAGGTGCATCAACAGTGAGTAATGAATGAAATTGAAATCCTCCATTTCTCTATTTTGGGCCAACTGAATGTTTTCCTTGATTTTTTCAAGAATGTACTTAACATAATCATATTTCCCTCCATGGTATAAGTCTTGCACATCCCTAGCTATGATAAATTCTACTCTATAAAATAATTCTTAAACTTATCCAAAGGAATCATCCTCTCTACCTTCTTAGGGTAATCACCCACATTCTTTAAGTCCATGGGAATATGTTGTAGCATAGATTTCCCTGTGTAGGCCTTTGTGTTTCTCTTAAACTTCTTCTATGGATCCTCCAAGTACATAGGCTGGCTAATCGTATTGTCTAATCCAAATGCTTCAATGAATGAGGCATGGTCCAATGTACATAGAATATTTCCATCTCTCCAATGGAATAATTTGGTGGCTAGATTGTATGACTTGATTAGGGCTTTTACCAAATCCACATCAATGAAAACCTTTGGAAATATCAATTTCACCAAGTTCTTCTTCCACAGATTTCACACAAGGATCTTCTTCTCTCTGTTGTGATAAACGTATCTGAAAAGTTTACCACTTGCAACTCTAGGACATGTAGCATCTCTACATAGAGCATATAGGTCTATAAAAGCATGATCGTCTACAACATTAGCATTTGAGAATCTTGGGAAAAGCTCAATTTATTCTTCAATAAACTGATTAGGTTTCTTTTGTCTTATTTTTCCTCCCTTAGAAGTAGAGGTCTGTACAACTTCCATGTCTGCCACTTGAATCAATTCAACCCCCTTGTCTGACATTCTAATAATAGCTTGAAAACACTAGGAAAAACTATATCTAGGCACTAAAAGTAATAATTTGTATCCACTAGAAATTCTGCAACTGCTTGGATTTTCTTCTCTTTATGAGCGATAAACAATAACTGATCAATAGAATGTCTTTATAACTCAATGTATATTATCAATGTCCCTTTGCATTTATTTTCAACATGCTAGAGCCTTAAAATCAATTTATTCTATCACCTTAGGGGAGTGTTGTCATTACTATCCAAAGTCACACTTTCTATACATTACTCAAATTTAATTGGTTAAGATCCCTTTGTTGTTTCTAGCTTAGAAAAGTGGAAAATATATTTTCAAGTCAACCTAAGGTTTATGATCTTATAATCAACTCAGAAGTTGAACCCTTTGTAACATCTGAAGCAGGGGCCATTTTTTCTATGATCTTACGATCTCATGAAATCAAAACCTAATCGCATTATCATAAACCTTGGAAAAAGGTCTTTGCGATCTCACGATACACTAGTTACTATGACATTAGAGATTTCCTTTTAATTATTTACAATCTTGCAAGAGGTAGCTTACATTTACTAGCATAGCATCTTGTCTCACTTTCCTTTGCCTTATGATCTTATGATTGCTATTTAGTGGAAATCATCCAAGTCTCACCCATATGATGTTATGAGAAATTGTTACCTTTCTTCATCATAGTATCATCAATACTAACTTTCACTTTTATGATCTCCTGATACACTACTTTGTAGCATCATAACTCTTTATTGCTACGCTTGAGATCTTACAAAACACTATTTGTTGTAAAATTGGAGAACGAGATCTGTCATTTTTCAATAAAACTTATGCAAAGGCATCTTTGGCACCACCAGCCTAACATGGCATACACCTTTTATGTGCTACAGTTCTAACCAATCAGAATAGAACATGTGTCATCTTTCTGACACTGAAATGGCACCTTGCCTTGTTATTTCTTTCCTTACAATCTTACGATCATCATCCCCCATAACATCATGATCTTCAAATTCTTCTCCCCTGATCTTATGACTAGGGCCTTTGCCTACCATCAAAAAACTTCACAAAGACCATTATGATGCCTCGATCACCCTTGTATCGTAGGATCGACACCCTTTGGCTTCTTCCTTTTATCCTCATACTTCTACGATCTTATGATAAACCACTTATTGCATGGTTGTGATCCTTCTATTTTGCATCTACAATCCCATTATCACCTATTTTTTGTAATATCACACACCATGGTTTAAACACCATTCCATCAAAACTTACAATGACAAGACATAAAGGGAATCATAAGATCGAGAACCTTATCTTTTGCATTTGTGATACTACAACCATAATATATCTTAAGATCAGGGAACTTAAAACACCACCCTATGATCCTCTGCCTACCCTTATATTGTAACATGGGGAGAAAGAAAATGTGATCTTGTGACTAGATGCCAAAGCCATGATTGTAATATTCGAACTCTATGATTTGAAAGAGACACAATCTTTTGCTTGAAAGAATACTTAGGATAAGGGAAAAATGTTGTAGAATTAACAAAAAAAATTAATGCAAAGAAGAAAACATAACCCTAGGATACCAAAAATAATCCCCTAGGGAAAGATTTTCATTATTGAGCTTAGGAAAAATAATTTGGCTAGGGTTCTTTTGAAAACTGAAAATAAATGAGACACAAAACCCTAACAATGCAAAATAGTTTAGAGCATTTTCACAATGAAAATTCAAAATTTTAACTTATAGTAAAAAATAGGCCGGCTATCACAATACATGTTATGCTTTCTTGTTCTCAAATTAAGATACATTTGATTGACTCACATAACAATGTTCTAAATTGTAGAAGTTATCTTGATATGACAATTCTATGAGATAGTTTTTCTTCTAAGGAAACTACCTAGTTTAAGGATACTATGAGTCTTTTTTTACAAAGATAAGATAAAATTTTAAAAATGTAGAATAGGAAGATGTTACTATTTTGTCTATTGTTGGAGGAGAAAATTTCTTCTCCTATCCCTTTAGATGAAAATTATATTTTAGATGAAATGATTTTTACTTTTCTAAATATTATTTGAGATATATTCTATTATGTGCTTAGTATTTTTTTATTTTCTCTAAGAAATGTTGGAATTTACAAATGGTAAGATTTACTTCTTGGGGGGTGAATTAGAAGTAACTAACTTTAACCTTTTAAAACTTTTAGGTTAGATTTTTCACATGCATCTACCATATCTGATTAACATAAAAGTAAAGACATGCATGACAATAGATAACACAAGATTTTAGTCACTTAGAAACCCTCTGAAATGAGAAGGTAAAATCGGGGTGCGGATGACACCCACAAATTATCACTATAGCAATATGTAACTATTTAAGGTTACAAAGTTTGACCACTTCCAATGGTCTACCCTGTGAAAGGCCTACCCTGTTAAAAGTGAGCTATCTAAAGGATTTACAAACACTCACTTGGAATGTTACCCTATTAAAGGATTTAGCATCTTGTTGAAAGGCTTACAACATGGTTGTTAAACCAACCTATCGTCATAGGATTTTCATTCCTAATACAATGGCTAGAAAGTATTAGAATGTGTTGTCCTGATGACTTACAATCTTCAATTACTAATTCCAGATCCTTGTTCTACTCAGTCTGATCTGATCCTTCTTGATCTAATATGTCTTTTCTCAAAGTGTTGATGCTTTATTCTCACAAGTTGAATTTTGTAATGCTACTCTTCCTTCTAAGTCATACTAAATTATGGGGTTTTTTCCTCCTTTTAAAGGCTTCGAATTCTTAGGGTTAGGTATGAATCTACAATCAATATTCATCCTTCTTTTCCCACTCAATTCTTTACACTTGTACTATTGGTTGCATTCTTTCTCCATTTTTCTTATTGGCTGCATGCTGAATATATAGGGAATGTAAAAGATTTGATCTTATCTTTTCGATCCTTTGAGAGTCATCTTAAGTTGGCTCCAAAATGGTTTACATCTAAGTTTGAGAAGGCACAAACTCATATGTTGATTGTGTGTTACTCAGCACTTACTAGTTGCTAATGCTCAACATATATAGGAATTATGTCTTGGTTGGCTCCTATAGTAACTTTGTCTTGGTTAGCATTTATACTTGGCTTAGCACATATAGTGACTCGATATCACTTATCACTTAGGAATTGATACTTGCTCAGCACTTGAATCTTGCTTGGCACCTATTGAATCTTTGGCTCAACACATATTGTAGCTTGGCATCTATATCATACTTGACATCAACTTAGAAATTGGTTAAGTGTGTTGACATTCAATTATCAAAACCAATCTAAGACCAACAATCTCCCCCTTTGACATGAGTGGCAAAAACACTTAACTAAGCATGATGAATCTGATCTCTATGAGTATAATAGTTATCTTGTTGGACATATGTACAAAACTTTAAAACTTTTTCAAAATTTTGTAGAAGACTATATACCTCAAAAACTTGTAACTCCCCCTGAGCTGATGTGCCATTTTTGTATCCAAAATTTCTTAAGCTAAATTTGTCTCATGTTGATGTTTCCATTATTTACCTTATCATTCTTTTGCCTTTGTTTCTATCTCTATCTACTCTATGTCTTGTCCCCTTTTCACACATCTCCTTGCAATTTTTGGCTTTATTTCCTTATCTCTCCTCAAAACTCAAAATTTAAATATCTCCCCCTTTAGGTATTCTTTCTCCTTTGGGTCTCATTTATTATTTTCCCCAAATTATTATATCTCCTCATTCTTATTATTTCATATCTTTATTATATCTCCCCCTTTTTGACACTTATGTCAAAGGGTCCTAAGAATGAATGGAATACTTAGCAAAAAAGGTTTTATTTACCTCCATGATCATCTTTAGAGAAGCATCCCAATTATCCAATGCTATTTCTAGTGCTTTGAGTTGGATGGTTGTCTCTGCTACAAGGTGTACTAGGCCTTTTAGTGTAGAAATATTTGGATCTTTATTCAAAACATTCTCTGCATAGGCCATCTCTTTGTGTAATACTTCCATGCATGGGGTGATGGCAGATTGGATCTATATTAATTTGGCTGTAATATTAGCCTCATATTCTATTAATACAACTAACTACTTTTGAGTGTGAAGTGTTGTGGAACAATTCTTCTCACTTTGAGCTGGATCCTTTGGTAGCTACATACTTGATACCTTAAGGTTCCTCTCCAAGCTCAATATTCTCTAGCTAGTCTCTTGTGTGAAATATGAAGAGTCACACAATTTGAAGTACAATGAGAAAATGTTCTCACGTATTGTTTTAGCCTTCTCAACCATATTAGCCAATTTCACTTGTGATAATGCTATTGTACTAGATATCTTCTCATTAACCTTCATTTGAAACTTCTTCTCAAACCATTTTAATCATTTAACATTAGTATCTAGGTCTTTGTTTTGTATTTGGTCCACTATGTTGGACAATTGCTCCATGATGGGCCTTGTTTCATCAGGTACTAGCAGGTTGGATGCATCAAGAAAGATGTCCTTTATTTCAATTAGTGCTTGCCTCTACCTATACTCATTCCTGAGTATTTCTTGCTTCCTTTTCCTCTCTCTAGTGCCTCTTACACTTCATTGATCTGTGCTAAGTTCATTGTCTTGTAGTCATAACTTGGTATGACTATTTCTTCATCAAGTGTAGGGTCTCCATAATGAAGTACCCTTGCCACCTTGGTGGAGCTTGAACCTAGTGCTGATATCTGCAATAGTACTGCATTAGTGCTCGACTGCTTGGTAGGAGTTCTTGTGGTAGGAAAATTGACTAGAGTTTGTATTGCCTCTTGCTCTCTCTCCTTAGGGGTTTTCTCCTCTTCTTTGTCTTCTTTTGTTCTACCTTGATCAATTACAATGATTAGAGGAGGTGCACCTTGACTCTATGCTATAGGATCAATAGTATCTTTATGTCCTATCTTCTCCTTAGCTTGCTCCTCGGTAGTTATTGTGACTATAGTGTCAACCTTAGTAAATGTTTCTTTTGTTTCTCACTCTTGTGGTTAATCACTTGTAGATGTAGGAGGTTGTGAAGGTGGTTCTTGTGTATTCACCTTTTCCTTGGTAATTTTAGCTACAACTTTTTGAAGTTCCTCTACACTCACCAGAACTAGGTTAGTGCACAATTGTGCTTGTATTTTGGTGAAGGATATTTTTGAGATCCTCTATAGTAAATGGATTAATGTTCTAACCGGAGGTGTCAAAAACATCCTTCATAGTTATAGTCTTTGCAGATGTAGGTGCTACATGTAGAGAATTGTGTGTCTTGGACACTCTGTTCCTATTACTGCTCTTCAACTATTGCCTCATCACCTTTCTCCACTATTACCTCTTCCTTCTCTTTTTCTCTTCTTCTTCATTTTCATTCTCCTCTTTTTCCTCATCATTTCTTCCCTCAAAGGGATCTTCTTGTCCTTCTTTCACTATGGTTAGACCATAAATCAATTTCCACATTTGTGTGGACTTCTTGACAACATCCTCAATCTTGGTTTTTAGTATGCTGAAGGGTTTGTATTTGGGTGCAAATTTTCTCCCATGTTTCTTGCTAGCCTTGTTTATTTGACCTTTTGTAAGGTATGGCATTACATGAGCCAATGTTGACTCCCTTATTTCATTCTCCATGTCTAGGTAATAATGCCATTTATTTTCAACAATTGAACTTAGCTCCTTAGGCATAGAATTATCAAGTTCAAGTGGAGTAGTCTTGAACTTGGCCATCATAGTGTAGATAGATTCTTCCACTATGTTTTTCTCTTCTCTACTCAACTTATTAAAATCAATGGTCTTTAATCCAGTTAAATATGCATTATCCCTAATGTTATCACAAACACTTTCAAGGTTAGATTTGGTGGTGTGACTTACCACTCTGAATTGCTCATTGTCAGATCTATTCTCTCTTCATCTGACTCTAGATTTTCCTATTCCTTTTCCACCTTTGTTGTTTCCCTTGTATCTATCCTTGTGGTAGTCTTGGTTGGGCTCAGCTTAGCTACTTTCTTCTTCCCTTTGGGCTATGTAGTAGGCTATTTATGTGCCTTCCTCTTCTTGGGTTTAGCTTTAGGCACTTCCTACTTGGCACCTTCTTCTTCTTCTACATCGTCACCCATACCTTGGGTCAATGCTAGTAGTCCTTGACCTTGTTCATCTTCAATATCATCTACCTCTTCATCTTCTTCTACCTCCTCTACCTCTACTATGCCTTCTCCAAATTTGGCCTTTAGCATTTTCACTAGTTTGTCCTTTTTCTTTAATATGGAGGCAATTTTCAACTCCATATCTACCTTTGACCTACCAACATCATAACTTCCAAAATGTGGTACACTCTTATCCACTTCTTCTACTAATAGTGTTGTTATAGCTACAAATGCCTCATCAATTTTAATCTCATATCCAAGAGGTCTTAGCCATCTAACCCTTGGTATGGCTAACTAAATGTAAGTATACTTAATGTACACAAGAAAGCATACATAATTTACATGTTGCTCCACTAATGAAATAGTTATCCTTAGTCTTTGTTTCATGGATTTCTTTAAATCTTCAAAATAACTTGTCATAAGAGTTTCAAAGTTAGTTCCCATCTGTTCAATATATTCATTTACTTGAGCTACAATGGACCTATTGGTCTTCCAACTAACTTTACCAAAAGATGGAAATTCATTTTGTACATAGAAAAATATACAAATCAAAATTGCACCAAATTTGCATTGTGCTCCCTTAGTTCTTATTATTGCTCCTAAGTTCTCATTAATTTTTTGCAATTGCAATTCTGTAAGATCATAAGTATGACCTTTTTTCACTAGTTTGTAGCCAACATCTACTCCAATGCAAGACACACTATTGAGTTTGCTAGATTGATAGAATTTGTGAAAAATGACTCTAATAGCAAAGTCAATAAGAGGATCCTAGATGGTATCTATAGTCATTCCTTTCTTGTTCCATTTGGCTCCTGTTTTCTTCTCAATGGCTTCTTTTGAGTCACTTATGAGGGTCTTCGATTGATCTAGGGTTGGATACCCTATTACTCTATGAACAATTATCTTTTTTATTTTCACTAGACCATCTTCCAACCATAAACTTCCATCATGAATTTGGCTCAACGCTATTTTGATCCATTCGGTCTTGAAGATAGTGGGGAACTCTAGGGCAGGATTTAAACCCTTCTTCTCAATGATTTGATACTCTTCCTTTAATACTTCATTTTCACATGATTATCTAAAGCTTTCCTCATTTCCATGTCTCCTATGGCTCCTATCTTACAATTCTAACATATCCTAACATCATGTACCATAACTACCTTAGGAGACATTATAGATAGGGCTCCAGCTAGGTCATTTCTATATGCAACTTTAGGGATTGGCTGAAAATATAGTTGCTTAACTTCATTTGATACTAGTTGGACTTCAAACAACTCTTTCTCCCAACATTTCCTAGAACTAGAGACCATTTGTGCAATCTAGGGTTTAAGCTCAAAGAAAATGTGAAACTACATAGCTCAACACTAGTATAAATACCTTGAAATTGATGAAACTATTCTGAATCACTATTGAAATATGCTCAAATGTTGGATTCCTTGCTTAGAATTTGTTCTGCACTCTTCTTCGTCTTTGCTCTTTGATCGCGATGAAGAAAATGGTTCAAAATGTGATCATATACCCTTATTTTGTAGCATTTAATGCTTAGTGAGTTGACAGCTATCGACTTAGCTTCTTAAAGATTTTTGCATTACTCAGCTTCTATTGATTTCCAATTACTTAGCATACACTAGAGTTTCTTTTACTTAGCTTCAACTGAAAATTTTCTTCGCCCAACTTCCACTACCAACTCGGCTACAACTAACAATTCAACTTCTACTAGTTTTAGCAATCAACTTGGCATGTACTAGAATTTTACTTGGCATCCAAAGGAAACTTTTCTTACTTGAAAACACTAGTGAAAACTTGAAGTTTTAACTTTGCATCTTTATTCATGCTGATCTCTCCTTTTTCGTACTTGCTTTATCTAGGAACTGATGTATGATAAAGCTTTGTATATCTGTCCCACATTCCTTCTTTTTCTTAGTTGGATGAAGTGTGACCACTTGACCTTTTAGGTGAAGTGATCCCTTCATTCAATGTACTACTTCCATCTTTCTTCTTCCATGTCTTATTCATTTCTCCTTTGATGTGTTCAACATCTACTTTTCCTTTTCCTTTGTTGATCTTTGAGTTGTGTGCCTTTGACCTTGTTGGGTAGTTTTTGTCGATATGACTAGTCTTCAAACAACTGAAGCATGTAGTTTGGCTCAACCATCTACTATAGTTTCTATTGAAATTTTTTCTTACACAATTTTCAAGAATGTGTCCATATTCTTGATAGTAGTGACAACTATACCTAGTATTGTAGTCCCAATTGTAGTGGTATCCATGATATTTTCCCTTGCTAGTTGATTAGGTGTCCACATAGGCTTTGACCTGCATTTAAAATCTCTATGTCCATACTTCTTGTAATTTCAATAGTGTCCTTCAAATCTTGGTGTCCTAAGAGTTCTAGTCTTGCAGTCATGTGCTTGATGTCCTTGCTTGTGGCACTTGTGATACTGACCCATATGCTTAGTTTTGTCATGCTAATGGGCATTCTTGCTCCTACACACATTAGAGGTATGTCTTTTTTTACCACAAAAATGACAATTAGGTTTAGTTTTCTTACATTTGTCACTTCTTTCTTGTACAGTCTTGGATGACTCTCCTTGTTCAGTGTTGGTGAATCCTATTCCTAAAGTATCGTTACTAGCTCTTGGTGATTTTAGTATCTGTTCAAAGTACTTGATGACCTCATTGGGTTTGTTGAAGCTCTTTCCTATCTCCTTCTCTCTTTTTAGGTCATTTTGTAGTTCATTTTGCATCTTTAGTGTGGAGATCTCAATGTCCTTAACATTCAGTTCATGATGTGCATTCATAATTTGACTTAGGGTGTCTAGCTACATGTTGGAAATACTTACAAGCTCAATTGACTTTTCTTCCAACCTATTGACAAGGTTTCTCTTGTCTTCTTCTAGCATAGCCTTATCCTCAATGGCTCTTTTCTTCTATTCAATCACTTCACAAAGCATCATGGCTTGTGATTCTTGTTCAAGGTTGAGAGTCCCAATCTCTTCTACTTGGGCTCTATTCTTCTCCATCAGATTGTTTATTGCTACATCAAACTCATTGGAATCTCCATTTGTAAAAATTTTTGAGGTGTCAATCTCATTGTATTGTGTATCATTCTCAGCCATGGCAATCTCTCTTCTTCTCTTTAAGGATTTTCTCAGTTCTTCTCTAGCTTCTTCCAAAGTATGTAGTGAGTTGTATATCAATCACCTAGTTTTCTATGAACTTCCCCAGTTTGTAGACTTCCATTTCTAGATCTTTTCTCCAAGCTGTAAGGCTCCTCCTTGTAACAACTTGGCTCTAATACCAATTGTTAGAATTTAAAAATGGGAAGATTTACTTCTTAGAGGGGGGCTGAATTAGAAGTAACTAACTTTAACCTTTTAAAACTTTTAGCTGAGATCATTCACATGCATCTACCATATCTAATTAACATAAAAGTAAAGACATGCATGAAAATAGATAACACAAGATTTTGGTCACCTAGAAACCCTCCAAAATGTGAAGATAAAATTGGGGTGGGGATGACGCCCACAAATTATCACTACAGCAATATGTAACTATTTAAGGTTACAAAGTTTGGCCACTTCCAATGGTCTACCCTATGAAAGGCCTACCCTATTAAAGGCTTTACACCCTGTTAAAAGTGACCTATCTAAAGGATTTACAAACACTCACTTGGAATGTTACCCTATTAAAGGATTTAGCACCTTGTTAAAAGGCTTACAACATGGCTGTTTAACCAACCTATCATCATAGGATTTTCATTAATAATACAATGGCTAGAAAGTATTAGAATGTTTTGACCTAATGACTTACAATCTTCAATTGCTGATTCTAGATCCTTGTTTTGCTCAGTCTGATCTAATCCTTCCTAATCTAATATGTCTTTGCTCGAAGTCTTGATGCTCTATTCTCACAAATTGAATTCTGCAATGCTATTCTTCCTTCTAAGTCCTTATACCCCTCTAAACTTTTCTATCATTCTCCCACATATCTCTCTTACTATACTGAATTATGGGGTTTTGTCCTCCTTTTAAAGGCTTTGAAGTCTTAGGGTTAGGTATGAATCTATGATCAATATTCATCCTTCTTTTCCTACTCAATTCTTTACACTTTTTCTTTTAGTTTCATGCTTTCTCCATTTTTCTTGTTGGTTGCATGCTAAATACATAGGGAATGCAAAAGATTTGGTCTTATCTTTTAGATCCTTCAAGATTCATCTTAAGTTGGCTCAAAAATAGTTTACATCTAAGTTTGTGAAGGCACAAACTCATATGTTGATTCTATGTTACTCAATACTTGTTGATTGCTGATGCTTGGCACATATAGGAATTTTGTCAAACTTGGCTCCTATAGTAACTTTGTCTTGCTTAGCATCTATACTTTTCTCGACACATATAGTGACTTGGTATCACTTATCACTTAGCACTTGATACTTACTTGACACCTGAATCTTGCTCGGTACTTATTGAATCTCTATCTCGGCACATACTATAGCTCAACATCTATATCATACTCGGTATCAACTTAGATATTGGTTAAGTGTGTTGACACTCTAATTGTCAAAACCAATCTGAGACCAACAAGAAATGCTTGGGGTTATTTCCACTCTTTATTCTAATTTACTACATTAGGATGGTACATTTGTCCAAGGGGTTCTTTATACCATTTTTTATTATAGTTTTATGTTGTTACTTGATTATTATAGTTTTTTAGTGATAAATATGTATTCTTCACCTTTTCCTTCATGGAAAAGGATGAAAATTATAAGGAAAGTGTTTTCTTGTTCAAGATTGATTTGGTTGATCTAGTAATGAGGAGATGATAGAAATTTATATTTTAGTCAAAATATTTTTAGTAGTTCTTTTTCATCAATTAAAAATCTAGAGATCCTTGAAACAATATGTTTGGTTGTATGTTATCATTGATGTAAAAAATTAATATTATGTAGGTATTTGTGTTGGTACAAGCACTATGATTTGGAGATAGATTCTACTTAGTGAAGTATGTGTGTAAAGTCAACATGTAGTACAATGTAGATAGATATGTTTCATGTATTGTACATAAAGATAATGTTTCATTTATTTTCATTGTTGCACTAATTTATTTTGAAGTTAGTTTGGTTTGAATGTTCGTGGTAAGTGAATAGAGAAGTATACTTTTATAATTCCATAATAACAATGTTTTATTTGTTCCTTGTAGAATGTTTTTCTTTCCAAAATTAGGTTTAAAGGTGTAATGACCTACTTATGTAGAGGGATTCAAGTTCTTATCTATGTCGTGACATCTTTCTAGTTATCTAATAATAATTTTTGGCAGTCTAAAAACTATGTCATCTACTAATGCAATTTTGTTCAATTATCATGTAGTCTATAAATGTTTTATGATGAATTCTTACATAGACTTTTGGAATGTTCTATTACTTTTAACATGGTATGTGGAGGACCAAATATAGTTGGAAAGTAAAATGATTCATAAAATACTATGCTTCTAAATGTTTAACATGGAAATTTTTTTGTGGTAATTGTGGATCTAGCATCATGCTATGTGTAGCTCTCTCTCTCTCTCTCTCTCTCTCTCTCTCTCTCTCTCTCTCTCTCTCTCTCTCTCTCTCTCTATCTATCTATCTATCTATCTATCTATCTATCTTTGTGTGTGTGCATGTGCATGTGTGCATTATGTATCTTGAATTGAGTTTGGTTTATCTATTCAATAACGATATCTTATCTAGAAAGGTTTATGCTATATGTGATTTGTGTATTTAATGATTATTTCTTATTTCATTAAGTCCATTATGTGTTCATTTCAATGCTTCTAGTGTTGGACCATATTGAATTTTTTGTTTCTTAGGAAAACATTCAACTTAAATTTCAATATCCCTTTGTCTTGGACACCATTTTCTTAATATCCAATTACCTATATTGGATATAACTATAATCTTTACCTTGGAAGAATGAAAGGTGTGAATAAGTGGATACTGCACAAACTAATGAAGATCTATAGTTAAAAAAACATAGTTTAGTAACAATGGAAAAGAAAGAAAGGTAGTATAGTGTGTTGAAAAGATCAATAATCTTGTTATGATCAACTAGATTATCAATAGAATATTTGTTACTCCTTGTAAATATTTAATGTTTCCTATTCTTCAGATAGTGAGTCATAGGTACACAAGTTTATGTTGTATCTTGCTACATTCATAGTAAGGTGATGTTTGCAAGTTCAGAGAAGTGATCTTCTATTTGTATTCATTTTTTTATCAAAAAAGTGCCTTTAGTTACAATTTTGGAGTAGTGAGCTCCTATTATATTTTCTAATTAAATTATACATATCTATGAATCGTTATTCATTGGAAAATGCTCGCCATGGTTTTTTGCCAGCTAGGATTTTCTAAATATTAGCTTTATTGATTAAGTAAAAGTAGAATTCTCTAATAAAATGGCTAAGAGGAAGAAAAGAAAAAGAAGCACATGACCTTTAAATATGATCTTGTAGGAAGTGTAGAAGAGAGTGATTATTGCCAATGTTATATCTCTTTAAAGTCATTCTCTCACCAGAATACCATCTTAGTATGATATTAACTTTGTGTTTCACTTTCTTTTAATATATCCTCTAGAGCCTATAATAGTAGGCTTCTTCATATTCATAGACAATCTTGAAAAAAAAATCTCAGACATAAAACTAGAAAAAGTCATATAAAAAACCATCAAAACTAAGGGCTTGTTGTTGTTCTAAGAGATTATTAGTTATCAATGACTTCATAGTCTATAGTGTTTGTTACAAAATATTTTCTTCAAAAATGAGATACTTTGCTACTTTTTCCTATAATTTCCTTATCATACAATTACTGCTAAACTTTTATGGTTTACTTGGATCATCCATAATCCTTCTATCATTTTTATTCTCATTTTCTATACATAACATATTATATTATAGTCTCATGTTTTATATATGTTCCTCTTCCCTTTCTTATTATGCCTAGTTTTTTATCACATAAAATCTAACAAAATATTTTTACTAACATTAAGAAAATATGTTTTTTATTAGTAAAATATCACCTTCCTTTCTTCCTTTAGGAAGCTTAATATAAATAAATTTTATAATATATATAAAAATTATAAAGTGAATTAAAATTAGTCCTCTAATAAATAAGCTGACAAGCTTATTTCCTAGTAGACTTGCATCAAAATGTTCTAACTTTTTAACATTGTCAAACATCTGAGAAGGAGATATCTGACACCACAAATAATATCTGAGAATGGCTTAAATGGCTTGCAACATGTCTCTCCCAAATCCCACTTGCAAATTACACCCCATGATTTTTAAAATATAATCATATAAAACTGTGATCAATCCTGATACATAAACAAATTCACTTTCTGTCCATTGTTAACATGATAAAATTTACAATTTGATAACATATAGGTGTAAAATTATTCCTACAAAATTATCATTTTAGTCATTAAAGAGATTTTTTGAGCTTTTTTAAGCTTATAAATATTTACTATTTGCCTAAGGAAAAAAATATAAGGGGATAAATTATTAATAATTCATCCATTATAAGCATCATCATTTGTATCTGCAAAATTTTTTGAGCAATTATGAGCCTATGAGAAATTCCACTTTGATTTGGGTCTAGCTTTAGAGCTTTCTACATATCAACTCAGTTTTTATCATTTCCATTGTCATTTCAAATACTTTTAACTTCTATATGTTTTTATCATATGAAAACAAGGAAAAACAACTCACCATAAAATGAATGGTAATGTACTATGAAACAGGCCTATGGAGGTGTGTTGATTTGTTTTGTTTCATTACCTAATGTTGAAAAGAGAAAGTGAGACAATATTTTTAGATAAGATAAATTATTAGTGTAACTTCAAATGTTTCATTTAAATAAAAAAAAAATTAAAATATAATTGTAACATCATGTTATATTAATTATACATGTCATCAATTATCACCCTGACAAAGAAAAAGTCAAGATTCCATTTGTTTGGAAATATTGACAATTGACATGACAAAATACTAGTGTTTGATAGTATTATTTGACTAAAAAAATAATATTATAATAAGTCACTCGTACTCTCCCCATATTTCTCTAGATCATTATAGCTTCTCGATATCCTATATTTGCATAGCCAGATCGGGGTGTTTTGTAAAATAGTGTGTTTGCAATATACACAAGGATTTTTAAAATACTATTTCCTCAGACAACTATAAGATAGAATGATTTTCATTCTAGCAATCATCTCTAGATATAAGTGGTCACGTTACCTTTATAGTGGGTCATGAAAGAGAACACATGCATGTTTATTGTTAATCCCCCCACCCCAACATTCATGTTATAAATGATCAAACACAAATGACCTTCTCCACATATGCCTTCCAAATCTAGCATGAATGAATGTTCAAATTAGTCAAAGCATGTAAAAGATAAGGATTGATGAGATGAAATATTGAATGCATGAGAAGAGTTTGTTAAGAAATCAAAGGCAAGGATTTGTCATAATTTTCTAGAAGGAGAAAAAAATAATGGAAGGATTTGATGAAGATGACCTAACCCTAAGATCAACGATGATGTTTAAATAGAAAAAGATCAAAATTACCTATTTAAGGAGGCATAAGAGATGTTTTCTAAGGTCGGTTTGTTGTTGATTGGTGATCTTAAGGAGAAGATACATGAAAAGAAGAACAATAGAGAAGAAGTGTGTTAACATTATCAGGAGCAGCATATCTAAAGAAATCTAATAATTTCTCAGTACATGGGGTAGTGCATTCAATTATCCATGTAAAGAAAGGTTCTTGATAAGATGAAGAATTAGGATATAATGATGATCTATTTTGACCTAAAGGATTGTGAATTATCCATAAGAATCATTTGTAATCATTGATTTTGTTATACATATTGTTAGAAATAGGGATTACTGAGGTTGGAGGGGGGGGTGAATCAGTAATCAATGAGAAAATTCATTATAACTAGTCTCTATTAGGAGACTTTGAATCCCTATTGGGAGATTCCAACCCTATTAGGAGTTGTAGGGTAATGCATGCAAGATGAGCCCACTGCCCAAACATGTAATTTCAACTAGAAGAAGAGCTCATTGCTCAAAAAAGTAATCTACTATTATTTTCCTTCCTTGTTTAATCTTTGATCTTCAACTTGATCTCATATCACCAAATAGTTCATATAAAACTCTTCATATATTGCTTTCACAAAAGTTCACTCACTTCACAAATTCACAAGTTCACCCACTTCTTATGACAAGAAGTTCTTTGCATAAATACCATGCCTTTACATAAAATATTGTTGGGTTGGCTAAGACTACAATTTACTTTTCCAAGTTAGAGTAAACATATAGGATGTTGGCCCTAATTGGACAAGTAATTGTTTTGCAACCAAAATAATTATTTCTTTCAATTTTGTTGTCCTACTTCATCAAAAAATGATTAAATTTGTTTTGTACAGTCCGTACAAAATTTTGAGGTTACACATGTTATCATCAACATGTATACTATCTCCATGTAACTTTTCTTGTCATAATATGATGTCTACAACATGTTGTAAACAAAACAATACACTGATGTAAACCAAATTCTATACATAGACAATTTTTTGATAACCAAACACTAAGTATCTTTATTTCCAAGGTTTCCTTTCAATATGTACATCATGTGTTTCCATTAATGACAATAATTACATATCACAATTAGCTAATTGTCAACAATCTCCCCCTTTGGCATTGATGGCAACAAAATAGGGAAAATTGGCTAAGTGACAAAAATAAACTATCAAAATAAACATTACATCTATTACAAATTTACAACTTTACATTTATGCTCCCCCTTACAATATACTTCATACTACACATATATTTCTCCCAAAAATATTAATATTATTTTTTCCAATTTTCTCTGCTATTACTCCCCCTTTAACATCAATGACAAAGGTCACAAAATGTCAAGATTCAGTCCAAAAACTGTCAAAACTATTGTCCTTGCCTTTATGTTGATATTATCTTCATACATTCATCAAAAATAGTCTTCAAGTTGTCCATACCTTTGTTCCATGTTTCTTTTGTAGACTCAGCTGATGAGAGAATTGTACATAATGCATATGATGTAATCTCAATTGCATTGATATCTAAATACAAAAAGTTTGTATATGTGTCCTTGGCCTTGACACATTCTTCTAGCTGCTTCTCTACAAATGATAACTTCAAAACAATGGATTCTTTGAAATCAAATGTTCTCTTTGATATTTGCTCTTTCTAAAGTTCCAGTTTCTTGATCTCACTATAAACACTGACAACTTGATTCTCAATATCATCAACTTTTCTATGTGGGTGTTGGATTAGGCTAGATAAAGCCTCTAACTCATTCATCTTTGCCTCTATTTGATTGTCCAAACCCTTATTTAGTTTGTATGATAAGTTACACTTAACATACAAAGCTTTCCCTTCTTGCTATCATTTCTAAAGTTCTTTTATGCATGTGTCAAGATTGACTAAGTCATTCTTGATATTTTGGCAAATGGTGCTAAACAAGTTAGCTTCATGGGAAATTTGAGCTTTTTCCTCTACAACATTCATCAAATTTGTAAACTCTTCATCAAAATACTTTAACACTACTTGTGCTCTCAGTTCCAGATCTGACTTAGTGTGTTGTACTATCAAAGTACTATGCAATTTGTCAGTCACTTCCATTAGTGATCTTTGTAAACTCTTTATTGTCTTATTCTTCTATAGGAGTTTGGATAAGAATGAAATCAGATCAATTTGAATCGTCATCAATGGCCAAACTTGCAAGAGAGAGTGAAGTATATGAACTAGATGGTTTAGTTTCATCCTCCCTCAATTTCTTTGTTGCTTCCTTAGATTTCCTCTCTTCCTCTTCTTTCCTTCTTCTCTTCAGATATTTTCCTCTCTTTTTTTGTATTCTCCTATTATCTTCTTCTTCCTTTCTTTCCCTTTCATCCTCAAGCATTTATTTCTTGGCTTCCTCTATCTTTTTCTTTTCAATTTCTATTAGCCTCTTCTCTTCCTCAATTTGTTTCAACTTATCTTCAACATCTTTTGTATTAGATACATTTGGTTTAGGACTACCAAATGAACTAGTGTCATCAATGTTAAGAGTGACATTGGTTTGATCAATCTTCATGGTATCACCACTTACTAATACTTCCATGGTTTTAGGAGTTGGAGGAGTTGTTGTCCTAGATTCTGACAACATCTGACTAATCTTTGTTGTTGTCTCCTTTCTCCACTTATGCTTCTCACCAACCATGAACAAAAATGGCCTTAATTTGTTCCTCAAGTAAGGAAAGAGGTTATTCAACAATCTCTTAATCTCATCTTCATCATCAGTCTTATAGATTGTCCTTAGCATAGACTTCTTAAGTTCAAGGTCTTCTTCCCTTGATGGAGTCTTCTTCTCTATGAGTCTCTCATAGAACTTTTGGTTGACTACTCCATTTATATCCTTCATACTTAGATAATTTGCAATGATATGTCTTACAATAGAGATATCAATTTGATTCTTCTTGAAATTATTATAAAGATCATAGAGTTTGTTCATCTAAACAAAATTTCCCTCATTTGCAATTGCTATGTATATCTTTTCAATCTTTGGATTCCATGGTTTCCAAGCTTTTCTTGTTGCTTGCTTAGGTGGAGTCACCTTTTTAGTTTACTTGGTTTCTTGTTCCTCAACCTCTTCATCACTACTAGATTCAATTGTCAATAATGCTTTCTACTTCTTACTAGGTCCTAAAGCAATATTTTTGACTCTCTTCATCTTTGTTAACACTTCTTCAACTAATATTTATGATTTTCTCTTATATTCACTGGGTTGAACATTGGATACTACTACATAAGATATACTCTATCTCAAAGTTGTCTCGGCAATTGAAACTGATGAGGGTTGTATATTCAATACACCTTGTTTCAATGTTTGTCTCATGGCCTTAGATTCACTCTCTGACATTCTGGCCTTAGATAATTCCTTCTTCAAAATTAATTCAACCTTCTTGTGAGATGCCTTCTCCAAGGTTTCTTGATGAGCATGTTGTGTGATCTCATCAAATGTACCGAATTTGTACTCATCTTTATCTTTCTTAGAATTCAATAATAAATCAATGTAGCCAACATCAACATCATCGCTCAAATCATAGTTCAAAGGATCTAGAAATGTTTCCCAAGGTTCTACTATTGAAAGTATGTATAGTCAATATCAACTAAAATACATATGTCCTCCTTGAACCTATCCACAATAGCAGGTGAGATCGTAAACCTCTGTTTCATCTCATTTTGGAATGTTCTCATTATTAAATTTCTACTATCCAATACTTTGTCTATAGGCTATCTTATGCATACCTCTGATATCTTCTCCATAGTGCATCTATCACTACTCATTATATTTTTTATTGACAAGTAGGGAAATCTCTTCAGCACATGCAAGAATATATGATTAATCAATGATTGGAATCTAAATACACCATTCTTTTTCCTTTTAATCTTTTCAAGGTTTTTCAAGAGTTGCATCCTTAGAATTTCACTCAAATTCACCTATTCTTCCTCAATACAAATCTTGTAAGCTAGATATATAAATCCTATTGAAAGTTCATCTAGCTTACAACTTGTACAAACTGAATAAGCTATTATTATGCTAATAAATCTCACATCATCTTGCATGATGGAGCTGATTACCAAAGCCTTCCCATTGTAAACTACCTTAGTGTAGCTTTCTACTTTCTTCTTAACTAGTTTCTCTCCTATGGGTACACTGCCTTGCTTGCTAAGACTAGCTACTTCATGTATAAGGTTGGAAAAAATGTCTACTACATTATCTTGCATCCATAACTTTCCATCATGTATCCTACTTAGTATAATTTGAGTACATTCATCTATATCTAGTTAACGATAAAAATGATACTTAAACAAGTCCAATTCACTCAAATATTCAAATCTAGCCTTCATTGTCATGTCATGGTTAAAGACCAATTCCATATCCTTATTCATATATTCACTGCCAATTGACTCAAACTTGCAATTCAAATAGTTTTCTACATATTCTAGATAGACTACATTGTTTGAGGTGATAAACAATGTAGAATTAGGGTTTTCATTGCTAGATTTTATGAAAACTACCTTAAACTTAGGTCTATCTTCATTCTCAACACTATGAACAACTGACATATCCATAATTCTTATCAACAATATCCTTTACCAAACAAAGTTTGTAGAAAAACAATAAAATACCTCTTTCCAAAAATAGGGCTTGCTTCGAAATCGCTCTAAAAAAGTCACTTCTAAATACTTTTTTCTTTGAATGAGTTGCAATGAAGTAAAATCAATTTTGTACTCCATTTATGCATCAACTTGAAATTAGATTAATTGCATACTTCACAAATATGAAAAAGTTGCTATTTGTGTTTTGCAATTAGATAACTATTTAGAATCATCTATCCAAACTCCAAATGTCACCTGAGGTTACTATAGCCTCCTTCCATCATGAAAATCATCCTCAAAACTTTGCATCATGAAATTCTCTACAAAAATGTACTTTTCATCTTTTTTTACAAAATCAATCTTTACTATAATACCAGTAACTCTGAAACTCATCATAACTTGTTTAGATGAGTTGCAAATTACAAGTGAGCTTAGGTAACATCTAAACACAACTAAATACATCTTTTCCAAAATTTGCTACCTCTAATTTGGTCTCTGCATGAAGTTCTCAAATACTGATGCTGTGAACAAGATTAATTCAACTTAATTGAATCAAACTCAATAATTGACTTTGATCTTTCTATCTCATTATCATCTAACTTTTCTTTTGAGATATTTGTTCCTTTCACAAATGCTTCATTAAGTTCTTCTCAAAGTTCACTTACAATGCTTCTTTGTTCTTCATTGTTAGATTTGGAGTTCCTTTCATGGTTCCTTCTATCATTCCTTCTATTCCTAAAGTTTCTTCCACTATTTCTTCTATCTCCAAAGTTTTTATCTATTCTGCAGTACTTCACTTTGTGTTTGAAGTTATCGCATAACTAACATATAGGTGCTCTACTTCTAGGATTCTATTGATCATCAAGTGCATGATAATTTCAAGTAATGTGTCCTAATTTTTATACTTATTACACACAATCTATCTTCTATCATCATAAGATCTTCTTTCTCTCGATGCCCTTTCATTAGATCTTCTATCTACAAGGTTAGTATTTCTAGACATTCTACTATTTCTTCTATCATTATCATACTTAGGTTTCCTACAATAAATTGCATTATGACCCATACCATGACAATTATGATAATAAAAATTCTTAACATGATTAAATGACTTATTAGTACAATTTCATTTCATATGACCTATTTCATTACATAAAAAGTACTTACCTCTAAATTCATACCTGGTTTCCTTGGGAGTCTCCACTTACTTTGGTTCATCCAAGATTTCAACTTCCTTGTCTTGCTCAACTTTTTTAGGTTTCTCAGAAGATTGACTAGATTCAGTCTTATAATTAGATTTGTCTTTTGCTTTTGGATCTAATATAATCTCAGGTTTCTTTGCAGACATGTTAATTAGATAACCAAGACAATTCTTATCATAAGAAGGTCTTTGTATAGACACAGAATCATCAAGCTTTTCTCTACTAAAATAAATTTTCTCAAGCTGTTGTTTGCATTGTGTCAATTCACCTTTCACAATAGTATTGTACTTATGGAGTTCTTCATGATCTTCTTTCAATGTTTCAAACTCAGATGTTTTCTTTGCTAGACTTGCTCTTAGATTTGCATTTTTAGTCTTCAAATCAGATTCAATTTTGCTAGGATAATTTCTCAAAGTCAACTTTAGATTAGTAATCTTTAATTCATGCTTCAAGATCTTGTACTCTATCTTCAACTTCGAATAATCATCATCAATAGTTTCAAATTTAGTAGATTCAAGCTTTGATTTCAGATGATCAATCTTTTCCTTCAATTGACCAATGTATACTTTGGAGTCTTCATATATGTCCTTTAGCTTATCTCTTTCTTCAGTAAGGAGATCAATTTGTTCAAGAGCTTCTTTGAGGTTCTCCATCAACTATTACATATCCATAGGGATCTTACTTAAGTTGTTAAGCCTATTCAAAGTAATTATGCTTTGATACCAATTGTTAGAAATAGAGATTACTAGGAGGGGGGTGAATCAATAATCTATAAACTTTAGTTGCCAACTAGATATTATTACTTATTTTAAACCATACATAAAAAATCAATAAAGTAATGCTGAATAGTAATAGTAACAATGCACAAAGATAACTCAGAACACCATATTTTGTTAACTAGAGAAACCCTAGCCAAGGGAATACCCTGGTGGGGATGATACCCACTAGATAGTATACTAATATATATGTTCCTTATTAGAGGATGGACCTTGTAGGAGTCAATGAGAAAATTCAGTATAATTAGTCCCTATTAGGAGACTTTGAGTCCCTGTTAGGAGATTCCAACCCTATTAGGAGTTGTAGGGTAATGTATGCAAGATGAGCCCATTGCCCAAACATGCAATCTCAACTACCAGAAGAGCTCATTGCTCAAACAAGTAATCTACTATTATTTTCCTTCCTTATCTAATCTCTGATCTTTAGCTCAATCTTGGATCATTAGATAGTTCATACAAAACTTCTCATAAATTGCTTTCACAAAAGTTTGCTCACTTCACAAATTCACAAGTTTGCCCACTTCTTATCACAAGAAGTCATTTGCATAAATACCATGCCTTTACATAAAATGTTGCTGGGTTGACTAAGACCACAATTCACTTTTTCAAGTTAGAGTAAACATCTAGGATGTTGGCCGTAATTGGACAAGTAATTGTTTTGCAACCAAAACAAATCTTTCCTTCAATTCTGCTATCTTGCTTTATCAAAACACGATTAACTCTATTTCGTAAAATCCATACAAACTTTTGAGGTTTTACATGTTATCATCAACATGTATACTAGGGTGAATGCAAAAATTTGGGTTGCAATTCCACAGAAGTCAAATCGAAGAAATGAGACCTCTTAGAAATGGGTACCCAATTTTATAAAATAGGCACTCATTTTAGGCTCAGATACTTGATCCTAAATTTAAAAATTGGGTACCTATTTTTTAATTTCAAAAAATGGGCACCCAATTTTTTATTTTAAAAAAATGGGTACCTATTTTTGAAAAATAAAAAATTTGAATTTTTTAGAAATGGATACCCATTTTTTAAAAGTAAAAAATGGGTATTCGTTTTTAAAAAATTGGGTACCCATTTTTTAAAAGTATAAAATAGGTACCCATTTCTTAAAAAAATAATTTTTTTAGTTTTGGGAGGATTTTAAATGTCGCTTTTAGTTTTTCAAAACGAGTACCCATTTTTTGAATTTCAAATAACAGGTGCCCATTTATTACAATAGGAGGCAAGATTTTTCTTTTCTGCTTCAGATTTTGGTTCGGGATAGGCTTGGTGAGACCAAGCCTATGCCTTGGCCTCTGAAGATTTGGCTAAGGCATTGAAATGACAAATTCATGCCTTACCATAATTTTTAGCGGGTCTTCCTGATCAATTTTTTTTACGAAACAAAAACCCATTAGAGCTCTCACTTTCCTAATTACATAAATATAAATTTTATAGTGTTATGATTTTAATTACTATTTTTGTATTATTTTTTAATCAAAGGTGGTACCTAAATGTAAAATAGTGACATTCACTAAAACTTTAATAACTTTTTTTATTTTAGATTTTTTCTTAAATTAATTTATATATCATTAATCTACATTCAATTCTTTTGAAGTAATTTTTTTTTTTTGAAAAAAGTGAAATTTTGATCAAATTATAGTGTCATTTAAAAATTTACCTTTATAGCCAATTAATAATTAATAAAAAAAATTCAATAAAAAATTAAGAAAAAAATATTATCATTAATATTTGGTGTATTAGGTAACTTCATTTAAAACGATTTACAAAAAATTATTTATTTGAGTCAAATTATGGTGTCCGTACACAAGTGTGGTATTGTCCTCAAACGGGCATTTTGAAAAAGTGGTTTTCAAAGATTAATACCAAAAAAAAAAAAAAAAATCTATCACATGGGTACACAAATAAATTGCATATTCCAAAATTAGATTCTGAACACTACAATTTTTATTTTTGAAGTTTTTTTATATTCAATCTCTAAATGCATCAAATTTTCATATCAATTGACCAGAAATTTCAAAATTTGGAAAAAATTCCACTTTTTGCCCAAAAGTGAAACCCAACTTTTTGCACTTACTTACTATGTTTATGTAACTTTTCTTGCCATAATATGACATCTGCAACATGTTGTAAACAAAACAATACACTGCTATAAACCAAATTCTATACTTAGACAATTTTCTGATAACCAAACACTAAGTATCTTTATTTCTAAGGTTTCTTGTCATCATGTACATCATGTGTTGCCATTAATGACAACAATTACATATGAAAATTAGCCAATTGTCAACACATCCCAAATGCATAAGTGTGTAAATATTGTCTTTCTTTTCCTCTATGATTTTGCCAGAGGTTGTTGGTCAAATGGTTATGACTTCTATGTATGCTCTCTACATAAGCACTTTGAGTGATCTTCCCTCCAAGTAAAAAAAAAGTGATATAGGTTGTAATACTACTTAAAGGATACCACTTAAGGTTAGAAACCAAAAATAGAGGCCATTGATGCTTACGGGAAGAAACCAACAGTGAAGGTTGTTGGCGGAATATTTATGACTTCTTACTATTATCAAATAAACAATGGTCAAATTGTACTACAAGTCCAATTGGTTCCAATAAAATGTCTAATGAATGAGCTAGTTAATGAGTTTTGTCCTAAACTTGTAAATAGACAAGAAAGAACAATAAAGAATATACTTCAGATGAAATGTTGTGATTTATAAGATTTTTTTTGCATATATTAGTTGCTTGAGAAAAAGAAAATTCAAGAGGGGAGGATTGTGATATCCTCACTTTAATAAGATTTAATAACAAGTAATTATTAAAATAATACAAAATAATAAATTATATAACTATATTATTAGTGAATAATACTATAGTTATATCTTGATATATTAATAAAAATATATCATACAATAGTAATATATTATAATAACACTAATGTATCAATAATAAACAATAATCAAAATATGAAAATATAGAAATAAATAATATAAGTTTAATATATTCAAATATAATATAATATATGAATATTTATATGAAATATAAATTTCTTATGTATTATTATTATTTTAAGGATTAATTATTATTGTGTGTTAATCTTGAGTAGATTCAAACCAAAGACCTCCCAGATGAGAAGCTCACAATTTACCATTGCATTGTAGGCTCTTGCCTTATTAATCATTTATTATTATAATCTATATATAATGAACCAATTAATAATTGCCCAAGGCTTATGTCTATTGGCCACCATTCGAGTAACATATATAAATATAAAGAGGGATATACATATGAGAATAACTATTGGAAAATAAGCAAAGATAAAAATCTAAAATATGGAGCAGCTGATTAGGGACATTACAAATAAAATCAGTTAGGAATTGACATTTTTAATTCCTAAAAAATTTGTATTTGTTTGCTAAAAGCATCAAGGTTTTTCATCAACAATATGTCTTCTTAGATGGAGTATCAGTTATTTTGTTTGACAACCTTGCACAACTACCCTTGTTATGGAAAAACCAATCTATACATCACATTCAAGTGCTAACTTGATTGGGGAGCAATACACTACAAATGTTACCTTGCAAACTATAATGACCCGCTAAGGGATCCAAAAGAATTAACCTAAAGCTTTACTAAGTTTGGAAACAATTTTTTTTTTTTGAACAAGAAAGATTACATATCAAACATATGGACTAACAAACCATCTAACTAATCATCATGCATAACTAAAAACACTGTAATAATCATTATGCATACATGAAATATATAATACCAAGTAATCTCATCATATAATCAACTGAATGTAAAACAATATCTAATAATCTTAAAACAATACTAGTAGTAATCAAGCATAAAAATGGCCTAAAAGAGTTTGCAATGATAACATAAATGTGAACTAGGGGCAAGCACTACATCCACCCCCCCAGACTTAGGCTTACTCCTGGAAACCTACGAGAGTGGTAAAACTAAAGAACTCACCGTGCGGGTCCCATTGAACCCTTTCCCCCCTGTAGGAGGATGACTTTACTAATAACACTACAACACACTTAGAGCAATATGATTCTAGTTTAATAGTAAACCAAAAATCATATTGATCCAACATTCATTCCTTTAACAAATACCAAAATAGATCCCCTAAGCACTCTAAACAAGAACAACATAATGCTCGCAAAAATAACCAAGGGCATACTACCTTAAGGCATAGATAAAAGATACATGTTCTACAATAGAATAGTTCCAATTTTCAGTTCGCCTATATATAGGTTTACGCATAATTTCAGCCTAAAGTTTTAAGTGTTGAAGTATGAAAAATATCCAACTAAAAGTTTCAGTTCTATTTCAGTTCAACTAGTTCAAGTTTCAATTTGATATAGGTACATGTAACAGTTTATAGTTTTTATTTTTGTTCAACTAGTTAACACTAGTGGCATTCCAATATACCCAGAGCTCCCGATGTAGAAACTTGGGCTTTGATACCAAATGTAATGCCCCACCAAGGGATCCAAAAGAATTAACCTAAAGTTTTACTAAATTTGCCAACAATTTTTTTTTTGAACAAGAAAGATAACATACACATCAAACACATAGAATAACAAACCGTCTAACTAATCATCATTAATAACTAAAAACACTATAATTATCATCATGCATACATGAAATATAGAATACCAAGTAATCTCATCATATAATCAACTGAATGTAAAAAAATATCTAATAATCTCAAAACAATACTACTAGTAATTAAGCATAAAATTGACCTAAAAGAGTTTACAATGATAACAGAAATGCGAACTAGGGGCAGGCACTACACAGTTCGACAACAAGGCAAAACTACCACACAAGCATAATTCTATTAGCTTTTACACAATATACGAGAAACAAATCCCGCACAACATGATTCGAAGCTCCTAATGAGTCATACAAACATCCACTTAAGAACATATGAAAATGGAGAATTTAATAGGTCTATACATCTAAACACTACAAATAATGCAATGAAGCTACATAGTAAGAAAATGCTAAAATCATTAAATCGCCACAAGCACAGCAATAAATTCTGGATGCAAAGATAAGAGCGAGATGTATAACAAACAATTGGAAAAACATGTACTCTTCTATATAGGATAAGGCATAATGCTTACAACAAACATTTGGATAGAAGCAGGGCTCATCAATGGAGCGATTGGTAAAATCACATATTTTGTCTATAGAACAGGTACCAAGCCACCAGATATGCCTATGGATGTTGTTATATGTTTTGAAAATTACAATGGACCATCATGGAATCAAGAGGAGCCAAAATGTGTTCCAATACTGCCAATCACATTAGGCAGCCGAAGACAACTACCACTCACCATGTCATAGGCTATCACAATAGACAAATCCCAAGGACTCACACTACAGAAAGCAACGGTTGATATCAGTGGAATTGAAAGACAAGGACTCACTTTTACAGTTATATCTAGAGTAAAAACAATAGATAGTTTTTGTATCCAACTTGCTTTCACTTTTGAAAGATACTTAAAAATAAAAAATAATCCATATACAATAATACGCAAAAAAGCGGAGGACTGCCTATATTAGATAGCTCTTCAGACAAAGCATTTGTATTCTAAGTGTGACAAGAAATCAAAATGAACAACTGAATCAAATACATTATATGAAAAACATACTCAAACAAATATTCAAAAGTACATAAGACAATCAGTGTAACCCTTGCATCAACAAAGGTGCAAATGCAAGTTTACTTCTATCTAGATATATCATTTTCCGTATCATATGTATTTGCTTGCGTAAAATATGAAAAAACTATCAATTGATTCAAAATTATTACTCAACAATTTACTTATCTATATGTATATGTTTACTATCGGTGTCTTATCTATTCATTTAACACAATCACCACCGACCCACATGCAGGAAAATGACGGTCCGTATAAAGGAATGCCCAAAGTCAACAGGAATATCAATGGATTTCTCTACTATCAAGAGTAAACAGTTTTCAAAACTCTAATATTCAAGTGTGAGAAAATCACTGCAGTGTACGCAAATTTAATTAGATATGAGATGTGAGATGACTAATTATTTGAGAGATTGAATCTCCAATTAAAATTCATATTCTCAAATCATTATGAAAGAAAAAGATGAGTTGGGTGAAAATGATCAATCTGAACAGGCTGTGTATTCTACTGGAAATCTTGTTCCACATATTTTTAATAATTATGTAGAACGAGACAAATCTCTGTCAAATCTTTGCCTACCATTTGTTATGCGAATTCGTTTTTGTCTGCCACGGACGCATTTTCACAGTTCTGATCAAGATGCGAGTGCTTTCTCTCGGTAAAAGAACATGTTTATCACACCTATTGTTTGAGGAAAATTTGTGTTTTGCTTTTTCTTTCATTGTCAAAACGAATATTTAATACTTTGCTGACATTCGCATGATTCAATAAATGGGATTGGTGAGCTGTAGTTTGGTCTGTCTTTTTCTTCCTTCTTTGGAAAGCTTTGGTTTGAATTGTCCATTGAAATTGCTATTTAGTATATCAGTTAATATGAGTAAAATTATATTAATTACAATAATTGTTAACATGTTATTCTCGCCTGTCCTTTCCTTTTCAGGTTTGCACTCCCTCGGTCTCCCACACCTGTCTTGGAAATAGAGTTAAGCAACACTCTCAGCATGTTAATCATCAGGGACATTGGTCTCCTTCTGAGACAGGCATTCTTAAATTCAACACTAATACTTCTTCTTAGGAAATCTTGGTCCAGCTGGTATTGGGGAAGTTGGGCATGATAGTTCTGGGGATATTCAGTTTCTGTTTTCTATAGACAAGGGTTACCATACTATTAACTTCATGGAAGCCTTGGCTGTCTTGGTTGCAATGGAGCAGCGTTGTCAATGTGGCTGGAAAAGAATCATCTGTGAGACCGACTTGCAAGTGGTTGTGAATTTATTGAATAAAAAGGAACCTTGTGCATGTGGATTGACATTTGGCTATGGTTATTCAACAGGTCATTCAGTTATGCAATTTTCTAGATTTTGTGTCTTTTATGCATATCCCTTGTGAGTAGAATAGTGTCGTTGATTGTCTGGCTAAATGAGCCTCTAAGCAAAGGCCAACTTGATTGTCTGGCTTGATTTATCTCAGATGTTGGTTCAACTTGTGGACCAAGATAAAGCTCTATAGTTTCCTTTGTTTTTTGTATTGTTCTGCTCTCTTTGATATTCAATAAAAATTTTACCCCTCTTTTAGTTTAAAAAAACATGTTCTCATCTATTGATAAAGTTGAACTGTTATAAATAAATCTACTAATGATCTTTTATTGAGTGCAAGTCTCTCACATCATAAAAAGAAATCTTCATTATTTAATTCAAAAGTTCATATTAATTAACTTGGGTCAATATTTTTCACCTAAAATACATAAGTACATATTACGTTTTAGAGCAAAGAATTGATAGAATTCACTACTCATCCTAATAGAAAGTAACAAGCAATGCAATAGAGTTCCTGAAGATTATTTTGTTATAACAATGTATAATTTAAATTAATTGGAGAAGTATATGAGAAAGGAGATTTTAAGAAATATCTAATATGCGCAATCACAATTATCTTGCCAAAAGAAATGAAATATATATAATATTTCATGTATTAAATGTATTAAAATCAGTGGAGTGAACAATCAATTGATAAAAAATAATTCAAAACTACCTAAAGAAAGAATATAAGCAATGGTAAGGTATACTAATTAAACATTAAATTTAATATTTATCTTTTTAAATTTGTGCAAATATTTAAGGAGCTTATGATTAGTCTAAATAATAAGAACTAATTAGAAAATGTAAGAATGGTTCTAATGACATATAAAAATTAGTAATTTAAAAAAAAAATATTGTATCAATAAGTTAGTAAATAGATTACAAAGTGATACAAATAAGTTACCTACATTGATTAAAAATAAAATTTATAGAATTTTTTATTTTCTAATTTTTTAGAAATATACCTATAATATTTCTTACAATTGAATTGAAAATTTTGGTATTCTTCTTGACTTTGGGACTTTGCATCAAATGGTACTAGTCAATTCTTACTTTTATCACATTAAATTTATTTTTCTTACAATTGAATTGAAAATTTTGATATTCTTCTTGACTTTGGGACTTTGCATCAAATGGTACCAATCAATCCTTGCTTTTATCACCTTAAATTTATTTTTCTTACAATTGAATTGAATAATTTTATTTCTTAATAATTAAAATTTTAATTATGTAATAATTAATTAATGAGAATAAGATTACATAGTAAATTATACTCACATAATGTAAATGAGATTTTGAGAAGAAAAAAATATGTAAAAGATCAAACAGTATAAATATTTTGATGAGATTTAGGAAAATATGTGCATAATCAAACATTATAAGTAATTTATTTAAAATGTAGAAATTATCCAAAAAACACACATTTATACTTTACATAAAATAAATATTTCTAAAATTATCACACCCCTACCACCCCTACTAGTCAAGAAGAATATCAAAATTTTCAATTCAATTGTAGTAAAAATAAATTTAATGTGATAAAAGCAAAAGTTAGTTGGTACGAGTTGATGCAAAGTCACAAAGTCAAGAAGAATATCAAAATTTTCAATTCAATTGTAAGAAAATGAATTCGATGTGATAAAAGCAAGAATTGACTGGTACCGTTTGATGCAAAGTCCCAAAGTAAAGAAGAATATCAAAATTTCCAATTCAATTATAGAAAAAATGAATTTGATGTGATAAAAGCAAGATTTGACTTCTAAAGAGATAGTTTGAGTTCGCTATTACAATTATCTTGATATGACATTAAAGAGGAATAGAAACGTGAGAAATATCAGTAATGTCAAGCGTATTATTATTACTTTGTGTTGTGTCGGTCATGTCTTCATTTTTCTTTATTTGTCTGCCTTGAACGACTGTTATAATGCAATTACTTTCAATTTGTTGAAAAACATGTTTAGAAGTGTTGGCTGTTTGCCCTTTGTAAAAATAAATTTTTTATTTACTTTTGCATTTGAATCATATGATAATGGAGATTGTTAACATGCAGTGTTCTTTTTAAACATGGTAATTATTTTATTGGTTTTTTATTGAAAGTTTGTATAGTTGTTTTGGATTAAAAAAAATTAAAAATATTGTGTATCTAAGATATACTTAGTATTGTAATATGTTATTGCTGTACTTGTCTTAAGTACTATTACATGTATTTATCTATTATAGTAATTAATAATGTTCTATTGTATTCATTTGTCTAATACATTAATTATATTGTTTTGTACCAATGAATAATAATTTTAAAAAAAAAAAATTCTTAAATTTTAATATTTATTTCCGTAATTTTATGTATATTATACAATTTTATTCATCTCTTGATTGAATTGTTAAAGGTAAAATATTTTATTATAAAACTACAAATATAAAATCATATTCAATAAAATTATATTAATTATATATATGTACACACACATACATACATATACATATATTTGTGTGTGTGTGTGTGTGTGTGTGTATGTACATACATGTATATTTGGTTAATTATTATAGATATACAAGATTTTGAATTTAAATTCTCAAATTGAAAAATTTATATTATCTATTCTAAAATAGACAACAAATATCTTAACATTATATTTTAGAGGGAATATAATTAATGAACACATGTACCTTAACATTATGGTGAACAAAAATGCTCTGCAACCCATTACCACTCAGATTTGAATTTTGAATTTGTTTATGGCAGGCCCTAGGCCTCTGGATCCTCCACCCTGCCCAAATCTACAAATGGTGCTAGGTTTGCACAAGGATTTGGAGGACATGACAGAGGGTGGTGGGTCCTTGGGTGATGTTGGGAAGACTTTCTCTGACACTGTGGTTCTGGGTAGTAGGGGACCAATTGGTTGTCCACTAGATGGAGGTCAAAAGTTGATAGATGGGACACTGAGAGGTTGGAAGAATGCACTTGTGAGCTATTTGGTGGCTAATGTTTCAATGGAGGATCCCAAGATTACTCATGGCATAGATGGGCTGTGATCTCCCTCCCCGATACCTTGGTGGACAATGTTACCTTTGGCCTTAAACTTTGTGTTGTGGGAAAATTCATAGCCTTTAGACCTACAATCAAGATGGTTCATAAATGGGTGAGTCAGAAATGGAAAATTAGAATGAGTGTGAGTTTTTTAGCAATGCCAAGTGGCCTCTTCTATTTTAAATTTACATCAGAGGAAGATATCAATCTCATACTCTCGGGAACTTGGTACTATGTGAAGCATTGTCTTGCCTTGACAAGGTGGCACCTAGGCTTTGATGCTAGTGTTGAGCTAAATAAGCTAGCTCCAGTCTAGGTAAGATTACCAGGATTACCCCTTGAATTTTGGAATGAGAAGATCCTAAGGTGGGTGGGGAATTCTTTTGGGCACTTTGTTACTATGGAAAAAGTAACTATGCAAAAATCACGACTGGTATACGCTAGATTCTGTGTGAATGTGGCTTTGAATCAGGCCCTCCTAACTATGGTCACGCTCAAAACCAAATGGGGAGAGAAAGTTCAACCCATTGAATATGAGAATGCGGGCCTATTCTGTCAGAAATGTGGTCAATTTGGACACCTTATTGTGGACTGTAAGGCTCAAGTGCAGAAGGATAAACAAAAGGAAGGCTCCCCGAGAATTTTTGTTGAAGAGGTTGGGGAACCCTCGATTACCCCAAGCTTGGTGGAGGAGACTGTCGATGTTCAAAAAATGGAGGATAACCTGGTGTTGACTTCCCTAGGTAAAGGACCAAGGGGGGATATTGATCCTAGGGAAGGTGGAAGATTTAGCAAATAATGAGAAAATGGGTGAATATCTCTTTAGACGTGAGCTAGAGGAACTAATGAGTTCACCAATGGGACAACTTAAGGAAGGAGAAATGATGGAGGAAGGTGAAATAGTGGTTAACCACCCTCTTCCTTACTCTCCATTAAAATAGGATAGAGAGGGACTCTAAGAACTAATGACCACAGAAGGTGCTGCCCAGGAGTGTGTATGTACCCTCATAAGGATGATAAAAGCCTCTCCAGCAAAGATTTTTGCTAAAGTGATGGAAAGCATTGAGAAGGTTAAAAAAGAATAAGGGCCCACTTCACCATAGGTGGGGGATAATGGAGAATGGGAGGTTCAAAAAAGGAAGAGAAGGGGGAAAAGAAAACTAGATGTAGGGGCACGTGGGACAACCAGAAGATCGACTAGAAAAGCAACCAGGACCAAACAAGCAACAAGAGATGTGGCCAATGGTAAGAAACTTACACTGGAGACTATAACTAGAGGTAAGAACTGAAATTCCTCTCTTGCAATCTAAGGGGGTTAAATAATCCCCAAAAGCAGTATGCTCTAAAATAATGCATATTTTAGGAAAAGGTACAAATTGTGTGTTAATACAAGAAACTAAAATGTCTAATGCTAATTTTGATAGAACTGCTAGTCATGTTTGGCTAGGTACTACTTACATGCATATGGATATTGAAGGAGCCTTGAGGGGCATTGCTACTATGTGAAACCCGTGCTCTATGATAGGGGTTGAAGTTTGGAAGGATAGAAATTTCATAATTACTAAATTCCAAACTAGTAGTCAACATTGCGGGATTATAAATATATATGCTTCTAATGGTAAGGTAGGGAGAAAGGAAACAAATGACAAGCTGGTAAGGATCCTAGAAAATATGAAAGATAAACAATTAATGTGTATGGGAGATTTTAATACCCTCCTTTATCATTCATAGAAACTAGGGGGGAAACAGGGACCATCCTAAAAGTTTGCAAGACCTTAACGACTTTATGAGAAGAATGGATTTTATTGATGTGAAGTTGAGAAGGAACTCATTTACTTGGACCAATAATAGAAAAGGGAATGATATTATCCAAGTGAGATTGGATAGGTTGATGGTGACAAGGAACTAGAATAGACTGAGAAATTCCCTACTAGAGGACCTTACTAGAACTGTTTCAGATCATTCCCCTTTAATCTTTTAGTGGGAGGATGGTTTAAAGGGTGGACCAAAACCTTTCAGGTATGAGATAATGTGGCAATCTCACCCATAATTTAAAGATAGAATTCAGGAATGGTATAAGGTTAGATGGCACTACTATGTATAGACTAACTCAAAAGCTTGACAATATAAGGAGAAATTTCAAGGGTTGGGCTAAGAATTCCTTTGGAGACTTGTTCAAAATCAAAGGAGAAGTGGAGGAAAAACTGAAAAAGCTCCAAGAAGAAATTGCTGAAGGAAATAACCTTGAAAGTGCAACTGAGGAAGAAGAGGAATATAGAAAAAAATGGAAGGATATTATGTTGAGGGAGGAAATTTTTTGGAAACAAAGATCAAGAGTCCAATGGTTAACTGAGGGCGACAAAAACACTACTTTCTTTCATAGGTCAACCTCCAATCATAAAAGAAGAAGCACAATCAGCAGATTGGAAGGGGAAGGAGGTAGGGTACATAAGGACTAGGAGGAGATGGGAAGACATGAGGTGGAATATTTTAGCAAGGCTTACATCAAGGATAATAATGTAGAAAATCAGTTTATTAGAAGTTTGATTAATACGATCCCACAGGTGCTGGGCATTGTGGAAAAAAACCACATTCTAGGAAACATCATGGAGGAGGAAGTGAAATGTGTTGTGTTTTCTATGAAAGCTCATAAGGCACCAAGTTTGGAGGGTTTCCCTCCAACTTTCTTCTAGCACTTCTGGGAGATTGTTAAAAGTGAACTGGTCTGGGCTACCAGAGATTTCTTTAAAACTAGGAAGATGCTAAAAAGGATTAATAAGATTTTTATTGCTTTAGTCTCCAAAACTCTAATACCCATAAGCTTGATGGATTTTAGGCCAATAAGTCTATGCAATATAGTATATAAGATCTTTGCCAAAGTTTTTGTCAATAGGATAAAACCATTTCTAGAAAAAATTATTGGTACTCCACATAAGGGATTTGTCCTGAGAAGACAAATCAAGCAACAAGGGATATGGCTAGTGGTAAGAAACTTACACTAGAGACTATAATTAGAGGCAAGAAATGAAATTTCTCTCTTGGAATCTAAGGGGGTTAAATAATCCCCAAAAGTAGTATGCTCTAAAATAGTGCATATTTCAAGAAAAGGTAGATTGTGTGTTAATACAATAAACTAAAATGTCTAATGCTAATTTTGATATAATTGCTAGTAATGTTTGGCCAGGTGATACTTACATGCATATGGATGTTGAAGGAGCCTCAGGGGGCATTGCTACTATGTGAAACATGTGCTCTATGATAGGGATTGAAGTTTGGAAGGATAGAAATTTCATAATTACTGAATTCCAAACTAGTATTCAACATTGGGGGCTTATAAATATATATGCTTCTAATAGTAAGGTAGGGAGAAAGGAAAAATATGAAAAGTTGGTAAGGATCCTAGAAAATATGAAAGATAAATAATTAATGTGTATGGGAGATTTTAATACTCCCCTTTATCATTCGGAGAAACTAGGGGGAAATAGGGATTGCCCTAAATGTTTGCAAGACCTTAATGACTTTATGAGCAGAATGGATTTTATTGATGTGAAGTTAAGAGGGAACCCATTTACTTGGACCAATAATAAAAAAGGGAATGATATTATCTAGGTGAGATTGGATAGGCTGATGGTGATAGGGAACTAGAATAGACTAAGCAATTCTCTATTGGAGAACCCTACTAGAACTACTTTAAATCATTCCCCTTTAATCTTTCAATGGGAGGGTGGTTTAAAGGGTGGAACAAAACCTTTTAGGTATGAAATAATGTGGCAATCTCACCTAGAATTTAAAGATAGAATTCAAGAATGGTGGCATATAAGGTTAGATGGCATTGCTATGTATAGACTGACTCAAAATCTTGATAATATAAGAAGAAATGTCAAGGGCTAGGCTAAGAGTTCCTTTGGAGACTTGTTCAAAATCAAAGGAGAAGTGAAAGAAAAACTGAAAAAGCTCCAAGGGGAAATTGCTAAAGGAAATAACCTTGAAAGTGCAACTGAGGAGGAAGAGGAATATAGAAAAAAATGGAAGGATATTATGTGAAGGGAGGAAATTTTTTGGAAAAAAAGATCAAGAATCCAATGGTTAACCGAGGGGGACAAAAACACTAATTTCTTTGTCAGCCTCCAACCATAAAAGAAGAAACACAATTAATAGATTGGAAGGGGAAGGAGGTATGGTACATAAGGACTAGGAGGAGATGGGAAGACATGCGATGGAATATTTTAGCAAGGCTTACATCAAGGATAATAATGTAGTAAATCAGGTTATTAGAAGAATGATTAATACGATCCCACAAGTGCTAGGTGTGGTGGAAAATAACCACATTCTAGGAAACATCATGGAGGAGGAAGTGAAATGTGCTATGTTTTCTATGAAAGCTTATAAGGCCTCAAGTCTAAACAATTTCCCTCCAAATTTCTTCCAGCACTTTTGGGAGATTGTTAAAAGTGAATTGGTCTGGGCTACTAGAGATTTCTTTAAAACTGGGAAGATGCTAAAAAGGATTAATAAGACTTTTATTTCTTTAGTCCCCAAAACTCCAACACTCATAAGGCTAATGGATTTTAGGCCGATAAGTCTGTGCAATACAATATATAAGATCTTTGTGAAATTTTTGGTCAATAGGATAAAACCATTTTAGGAAAAAATTATTGGTACTCCACAAAAGGGATTTGTCTCGAGAAGAAAAAACCTAGATGTAGCGATAACCACACATGAGATCATTCATTCTATAGAAAAAAATTAAGGACCTGGAATGGCCTTCAAGTTAGATATCTCCAAGGCCTATGATAAGGTGAAGTGGCACTTCCTCTATGATGTGCTCAAAAGAGTGGGGTTCAATGACAAAGTTATAAACCTAATTAAAAAAATGGTAGGATTGGTTCAATTTTCTATTCTTTTAAATGACTCCCCTTGGGGAAATTTTGGAGTGGAGAAAGGACTAAGACAAGGTGACCACTATCACACTACCTTTTTATTATGGTTGCTAAGGTATTGGGGAGGTCTTTCACCAAACTAGTTAATACAGGATGTGTTAAATGGATTAAGCCTACTACTACAAATGATATTGAAGTGCTACAAAAAATTTTTGATGATACTTTCCTCTTTGGAGAATCTTCGGTTATGGAAGTTGAAACCTGGAAAACTATTCCTTGTAATTATGAAGAAAGTACAAGTCAACAAGTTAATTACTATAAAAGTAAGATCTTTTTTTTTTAATACTGATGCCTCATTACAAAGGAAGATAAGAAACATTTTAGGTTGCCAGTCTGCCAACCTCTTGGATACTTATCTTGGCCTACCATTAACCACTAAGGAGGTGACTAATGACTTATGGAATACTATAGTGGAAAGAATTCAAAATAAGCTAGCATGATGGAAAGGGAAAATTTTAAGCAATGCTGGTAAATTACAATTGCTCTTAGCAGCTACATAGGGCATTCCAATTTACTTCCTATCCTTTTTTAAAATTAACCAAAATATGGCAAACAAAATTTAGAGAATATAGAGGAATTTCCTCTGGTTAGGGATGGAGGAGAAGAAAAAATTGAGTTTGGTTAACTGGGATGAGGTTTGTAAGCCAAAGGAGAAAAGGGGGTTGGGAGTTTGAAGATTTTGGGATTTAAATAAAGCACTCCTTACGAAGATAGGTTCGAGACTAGGAGAAGATAATATGGACTGGGGTAATATAATGAAAGCTAAATATTTGTCAAATTCTCCTTTTACTTAGAATCCCTTCAATAATAATCTTCCTGGAGGCTCCAAAATATGGATGAATATTGTTAGGAGTAGAAGCTTAGTAAGGGAAGGGACAAGGTGGATTGTGGGGAATGGGCATAGTATTAGATTCTGGAAGGATAATTGGATGGGGGGGAAACTGTTGGTTTACAGCAAATTTAAAAGACTAATGGAGTTACTAAAAGAAGACATGGGAAGAAAGGTGGAGGACTATATTGATCAAGGGAGGAAGTGAAAGAAACTATGTAAAGACACTTACACCCAAGAGGATATTAAGCTTAGTAAGGAATTGGAAATGATATTATGAGCACAAAGACCCCCAATTATGATCTAGGAGGATACTAAAGTTTGGGACTTAACTTCTAGTGGTCAATATAGTCAAATTTGCTAAAAAATCTCTTTAGTAAGGACTTCTGCCCACCATTATGAGGTAAATTTTGGATTAGTAATCTTCTCCCTAAAATTAATTTTTTCTAGTGGACTGTTCAGCATGGTAAAATTTTAACTCTTGACAATCTAAAAGGAAGGGGGTTTTTTATCACAAACCGATGCTATCTCTGTAAAGAAAAGGAGGAGAGTATCTCTCACCTATTCCTTGAATGTTAGTACACCTTGAAGATTTGGGCTATGGTGTGGGAGAAATTTGGTATAAATTGGGTTCTGAAGGACAACCTTTGTCAATTTGTGGAGAATTGGAGCTATCCCTTCTACCATGCAAAATTGGTTTTTCTATGGAGAATTGTTCCACCATATATTTGCTGGCATAAATGGAAAGAGAGAAACAACAGAATATTTAGGGATGTGGTTATGGGAATCATAGAGAAATTTTTGAAGGAAAATCTAAGGGTAGCCAAATGTAAGTTACCGAAGGAAGAACCAAGTAGGCTAGAAGGTTAGATTGTTGAAAAATGGGTTTATCTTTTTGATAACTCAAAAGTGTTAAAGAGACAACAAATGAGATGGAAACCACCAACCCTAACTCAATTCAAACTAAATTTTGATGGGGCTACTAGAGGGGGTATAGGAGCAGCAGGTGGAGTGCTGAGAAATGAGAATGGTGAAGTGTTGTTAATATACTATAGGAAGGTGGGGGTTGGAAGTAATAATTTGGCAGAAGCTATGGCTCTGCTTTGGGGTCTTTAGCTAATTAGTGAAATGCAAGTTAAAGAAATAACTATAGAAGGGGACTCCAAATTAATTATTGATTTGGTAAATGTTGTGTCCCAACCAAGATGGAATATTCAAACTATCATCATTAACATTAGGAACATTTTGGAAAGGATGGAAAAGGTCCACCTACAACACATCTAAAAAGAAGGAAATAATGTGGTAGATGTGGTGGTGGCCATGGGTTTTAAATTAACGACAGTCATGTGTTGGAGAAATATGGAAAATCTAAATGAGGACATAATGTCCTTGATTTGCAAGGAAAGAGGGGGGAGTATTAATTAATCATGACTACAACATTTAAGGCTGGGACCAATTTTGGCAATTTCTTCCTTATAAAGTTGAGATTCACTAAATTTAATAAAAGTTTTAGGGAAATGAGGAGAAGACGTGGTCATATAAATGGTAAAATGAATGTATGCAAATTAAGGAGAGTGTCATTTTTCCATTATGGTAACTTACTGCAAAATTTAAATTACTTCCTCTTTGAAAGTACGAATAATATCATTATTCAGAGTGTTAAAGATTTTAGGGGTCTAAAAATTATGATGTTAAACATGCATGATTCTCATAATGAATTCACATGGGATTTTGAAATGTCTCAAAAATGGGCTTGTATAACTATTTCACTCTTCACAGAGAGGTATAGAGCTAAAAATATTAGCAGTGATATTGGAGAAAAGGAGGTTTTGATGCGCATCATTGAGGTGGGGGATTCAAAAGAAAGTGGGGAAGAAATGGGTGGAGATTTGAATAGGTTGGAGCCCACAGAAATTGAGAATTTTAAAGATAGGATGGTGCCCTGGTTCCTATTAAAGGAAGGGGGATTTTTGCCTTACATGCAGGCAATGGCAGGGTATGATGAAAATTGTGCCCTCCAATTTGTCAATGTGTGGAATGACCACAAGGTAGCCATAAATGGTATTACTTTCCAAGTAAATGAGGAAGTAATTACCATGGCCACTGGGCCATCTATGAAAGGAAGAAAATGGAGAAAGGTCACTAAAATGGCAGATGAGGCTAGTATGAGCAATTTTTTTGCAGAGGGTGAAGAGCCAGTGTGCTATAGAGGAGCCAGTGTGCTATAGAGGAGGATTTAAGAGGGATAGACTACTAGCTCCATGGGATGATTTCTACCTAGTGCTAGTGAAATACATTGCACTAGAGGGCATGTTTGATGTTTACTACTATTACCATTTCCCCCTCTTGAATTATTTTAGAAATAGGGATTTTATTTCTATCCCAATTTTTTGGTACATTCTCTGGAGGATAAGGTTAGTGATGTTAGGGAGAAGAGGAACAAGGGCATTACTTTATCATTATTCATCAAGGCATGATTTTTCACCTATACCAATTCCATCTTGCCCTTTGCCCCCTAGGGTGGTAGTGGTTGATAACTAGTGCCACCGCCAGAGTTCCACCCTAAGTACAAGCATTGGTACTAGAATTCATACCCCACAACCTTCCCTTAGCTGTGAAAATAAGAAAAAGAAGAAATCTAAAGTGGTTGTCAAAAATAAGGTTGGTAAAAAGATTAAAGTAGAAAATATGGTGGAGGTGGAAGAGGAGGGCTTAGAGGAGGAGGGATGCAAAAAGAGTAGGAGAACATTAGGTAGACTTTCCAAATCCTAGGCAAGGAATAAGCAAAAATCTAATAGATTCAAGGTTGAGGAGGTGGAGGAGGAGAGCTCTGAGAACAATGAAAGGGAGAGGAAGGAGGAGAATAACTTTTAATCCAAGAGAGAAAAAGGGAAAGAGGAGGTAGAAAAGAGTGAGAATTCTATCAACAATTATGTTGATAATGCCTAGATGTCTAAAAGGAACACTTAGGTGTTAATTGGAAATGCCATCACTATGGAGACTACCCATGTTTTTGCCAACTTCACCCTAAAACCCATTACCTTCTATGAAGATAGTGACAAAGTTGATACCTCCCCCATTACCATTTCCTCCCCAGTCAAGGAAAAAGCCAAGGTTAATACTAACCCAAAGGTCTTGCAGGATGATAACCAGGTGGAAAAAGCTAAAGAAGAAGCTAAAAAGGTAGGAACTAAAAACAAAGAGAAGGTTGAGAAGCAAATAGAGGTGATTTCTCAATTGAATCAAAGGGTTAATGTTTTAGAGGAAGGATTCTCTACCTTCTCTAAATTCACCCTAAAGGTCACTCATGCTACTACCACAACCCTCCAATTACTGGCACAAGAGAAAGAAGAAACATGGATGGACATGGAGGATCATAAGCTTCTCTTTAAGTTTCTTGCTAATGATTGGGCCCGAGTTCTTTTGGCTATGAAGGGAAAGGAAAAAATTGAGAAATAAGTCTATAGTTTTAAAGGATCATTGGATCCTAGTTGTTTTATGTTATTATCTTGTTACTTGGTCTACTGGTATCCATCTGTTACTCAAACTTGGGTTGGCTTGACTATGCCAACAATTTTTTTGTGAACTTTAGTAGTATAGTTAACTCTATGGACTTCTACTATAGTTTAGTTGTTTTCGTTCATAGTAGTATGCTGGTTAGAAGTTTGAGTAGAAATATTGTGGTTAGATTACTTCTTAGTTTTCTTTCATTTTAGTAATGTTCTCTATTGGTTCTTGTTGGTTACCAACATTTTGGTTGTAAGGGCCGACCCCCTTGTTTTTGGTCACTTTTAATATCAAAAAAATTATGGTGAACCTCTATTAATTTTTGTCTTAAGTTTGATATTTTGTTTTTCAATTGACTATTTTTTATCAATCTATTGTTCATTATTTTAACAATTAGTATTAGATTTGGTTGTGTTCAACATGAGAGATTTGAGCTTGAGCGAAAGCAATGTTAATTGATAAAGGATTGATAGAAAATTTCAATATTGGTTATAACTATTAGTTATGAAAGAAGAAATTGGATGTCTATTTGTGATATAATTTTAATGGTGACCATTACATGGAAAAGAAAGAAAACCTTCAACCATGACAATTTTAGAATTAAATAGAGTAAATAGAAAATGAACTAGGAAACCCCATATTATTTTTATCCCTTTTTGTAGACTTTGATATATTTTGGGTTATCACATCTAATGATATCATGAGTAGAGTTAGTAAGTTGTATGATTTTTGTTGAAGAATAAATTTCTTTATATGAAAATGGTTGAAGATAGTTCTATTGAAAATTATGCAGATGGGTTTAATACATTTTCCAATGAGATACTATTTGTGAATATTTTTTTTGATGAAGAGATTCAGGTTCTTGCAATGTTGTGTTCTTTCCTAGAAAGTTTAAATAGCTTGGTTATTGAAGTCATCAATTCTATTTTGGTTCATTTGAAATTTGATCAAGTTGTTTATATAATCTTAAATGAGAATATATGAATGAAAAGTACTAGTGACACTCTAATGTTGGATCATTTTTTTGGGCATAAAATTTAAGGGAAGAATAAATGAAAGAGATAAGTACCCAAGTTATCATGAAAAACCATGATGAAGATAAAAATGAAGAGGTAAAGAAACTGTTTGCATGTATTGTTTTATCTTTGACTAGCTACTAACCTCTCTCTTTCTTTTACAATCTAATAACATCTCTCTCTAACTTATAAACCTTAAATTCTCTCTTTATTTGTGAGAGAGGTTAGGAATTAGTAAGAGAGAGTAAGTGGGAGATATTAGGAGTTAGTCCATGTGTATGTTTGAGAGAGAGATATTTTTGAGGGTATTGCTTATTTAAAGAGATGGGTATAAGAAGAGAGAGAGAGAGAGAGAGAGAGAGAGAGAGAGAGAGAGAGAGAGAGAGAGAGAGTAATATCATTTGTACCTACCTATTTGTTCCATGTTTAGGAAACAATGACTAAATATTTTAGACTTTACTTGAGTCAAATGGATGGAAAAGACAATATTAATCTTATAGGATTATTTTAGTTGCATTATGTTGTAGTACACATCAATATATTTCCCACCCATTTTGAACATAGTCAATTAGACTCTAGATGTAAAATTTATGGCTTTCAAAGTAGAGCCTATTTTTATTTCTTCAAAACCTAATCAAATTTTTAAGAAGTAAGATTAGCATTTCTCTTTTGCATATCCCAATTAGGTTTTCCCTTGGAATTGAATCAGGTTTTTCTTTTTATGTATTTTGCCAAGCTTAGTAACTAGCCTAGCTACTTTTTGAAATTTAAAATAACTCAATCAGGGTATTTATAATCGCATTGGGTTGTTAAAATTTTCAATTTTTGTTTTTGTGGTTTCCACTGAATTGTACACCATCCTTGTGCACGCACCCTATCCATTTTTTTCTCAAAACTAAAGTTTAGTATTTGGGTCATAGGCTTTATTTTGTTTATCAAATTTTACAAAAAATTAGTTTTTTTAGAACCTAAACTCCATTTTACACACTTCAATTTATTTATTTTGGTTTTTTATTAGCATTTGATGATTTCTAGGGGGCACATATATGTTTCACATTTTTTATATGCTTCCACTTACAAAATTTGTACAAGTTAAATATAGATTAAAAAATCAAATTAAATATTAAGGATAAACTATGTGGTGTTAGGTAACTTCTTACCAGATCGATTAAAGAATTTTAAAAAATTAGGGAGAGCACTCCTAACACTGTGTTATATTTTTACTAAAAAGTAATACCACTTTGTGTGCTTAGACTTTTTGAGGATCTTAAACTCTAGCATTTAATTAAAAAACTAGTAGTTTAGAATAAATTCAAAGAACATGATAAGGCATATTCCTCTATCACCCAACAAGGATGTCATTATTTGGGGGGTGACAAAGAACAACAACTACATTGTTTCCTTGGGATATGAAACTATGAAAAACAAGGAAACTACCCCTGTTTGGGCTAAAGCCTGGTATCCTGACCTTATTCCCAAAATGAACATTTTTTTTCTAGATAATGCTACAAAACCATATCTTGATGATGGAAAACCTCACCAAGAGGGGGAATTTAATGCCTAATAGATGAATTCTATGTAAAAGCTATAGTGAGAGTGTGGATCATATCATTATCCATTATCACTTCACTAGAGATATATGATCTTATTTCCTATCTTTCTTCAAGATGACCTAGTGTTTTCCTAATAACACTTCAAATCTCTTTGAACATTGGTACCATGGGGCTTATGGGGATGTGAATAAGGGCTTGTGGGAATAGAATTTGCCTCATGTCTTTTGGGGAGTGTGGAAGGAGCGAAACAACAAAATTTTTAGGGAGAAAGAAAGTAATGCTAAAGTTGTCTTCCAAAAAATCTTTAATGCTTTGTTAGAAAATTACACTACCAATAAAGGTCATAACACTCTTCTAAACATAAAGGAATTTGACATAAATAAGAGAGAGGATTACAGATTGACTATCCTGCCTGAGGGTTGGTGTAAAGCTAACTTTTATGGGGCTACCAAAGGAAACCCTGGCAAGGTTGGGTTGGCTGGAATCATTAGAAACACCAATGGAAAAGGTATTTCTTCTATCTTGGCTCCTCTAAGTATTCAAACTAAAAATTATTTGGAGGTGTGTATGGCTCATCAAACTCTCAAACTTTCTCTGGACATGGGAGTCAGAAATCTATGGCTTGAAAGAGACTCCAAGAATATTATAGACTATCTTAATGAGAAGAAAGAGAGCCTGCATGGATGATTGTGAATACTATTAAAGAGTGCATTTATAGGTTAAGTCTTTTGATAATATATATGTATCTCATGAGTATAGGAAATCCAATCAAGTGGTTGATAGGTTGGCTAACTAGGTAGTCAAGAATGATGAATTGAAAATGTGGAAGAACAGGCAAATATTTTGCCAAAAATCCATGAGTTGATAGAAAGGGAGAGGATCTCGAGAAATTTGGGAATTATTAAAGGTTAATTATGAATGGTTACATGTTATAGGAATTGTGTCAAAATATGATGTGTAACTACAATAACCAAAGCATGAAACACATTTTTTTCCATCATCGCACTTTGAGGCTCGATTTTGGATATCAAGTACATAAATTGAAAAGGTGTTTTCTGAAAACAAATCATATTAACAGGAAACAACCTTTGAAGCACATCAATACTAGAAGCAAAGCTTGCAAAAAAAATGAAAACATGGTGGGAGAAAGACATAGGAGGGAACCTGAGGATGAAACAAAGAAGTGGTGCTAGTGTCCACAGGTGTGGAGTATTTTGAAAAAATGTTACATTACCACTTTCATTTGAGCAGCTTCATGGGTGGAAACCCTTTGTTAGTTGCAGTATGGTAAGAGCTTCTAGGATACTCCTATATAAGTAAAGCACATAGGTGTTTGAATTTATCCACTCATAAAATTATAAAAAGTGCACATCTCAGAATTGATAAATATGAAAAAAAGAGTGAAGAAAAAGCAATACGAAACTTGAAGACTACAAAAGATTTGTTTAGTACAAACCTGATACTCTTTCTAATCTATCTAAAAGAAAAGAAGCTTCAATCCCACGTCCCCATAAACTCCAATACCTACCAAGTTGTAGATAGTGCAACCCAAGCTGCAAGGATCTAAGTCATAATCAGAAGTTATTGAGCTAGCTCAAACCAAGCCTAATGGACTCAAGTCATAGATAGAAGGAACTATGATTAAAACTAAAATTCAAGAAGAAGATGGCAGAACTCATTCAAAGACCAAGGAGCCTATATTAGCAAGATATGTCAGAAGGCATCATGCACCTAATCAGATCATTGGGGACAAACTAGATGGAACAATGACAAGAATCAAATTAAAAGGTACATGTTTACTTGCTAAATTTGAACCTAGAAGTGTTAAAGATGCTTTAGAAAATGAACGTTGTATTGAGGCAATGAATTAAGAGATAGAATAGATAGACAGGAACAAGACTTGGACTCTTTTTCCAAGACCCAAGGATAAAAATGTAATTGGTACAAAATGGGTATTCAAAAATAAGTTGAATGAAGATGGAAAGGTATTAAAAAATAAGATTGGTATGCAAAGTTAACTCTCAAGAAGAAGGTATTGAATATGGTGAGACTTTTTCTCCTATAGAAAGACTTGAAGGTGTTTGAACTTTACTAGCATATGTAAAACATAGAGGATTTAAAGTATATCAAATGGATGTTAAATCTACATTCTTGAATGGAATTCTTGATGATGAAGTCTACATTGAACAACCTGAAGGTTTTGTAGATCCGAATAGAAGAGACATGGTTTACAAACTACACAAAGAATTATATGGTCTCAAGCAAGCTCCTAGAGCATGGTATGAAAGACTCCATAATTACTTGGAACAGATTGGTTTTCAAAGAACTAATGATAACAATAGTCTGTATATCAAGGAAGGACCAAATAAGAAGATTGTGTTGGTAGAAATATTTGTTGATGACACTGTATTTATATGAAATGATGATCTATGTAAAGAATTCTCAGAGAAAATGAGTAAATAATTTGAGATGTCCATGTTTGGTGAAATAAAATTCTTTTTTGGATTGCAAATACAACAGAACAAGAATGGTATCTACATCACTCAATCTAAGTATATCAAGGAGATACTAAAGAAATTTGGAATGGAAGACTCAAGACCAATTGGAACCCCTATGTCTACTAGACATAAGCTTTCCAAAAATGATGATTCCAAAGAAGTAGATAAGACCACATATAGATCAATGATTGAAAAATTGCAATATGTAGTACACATAAGGCTTGATATTGCTCTAGTAGTTGGAATAGTGGCAAGATTCTTAGCAAATCCCAAAGAAAATCACATGATGGAAATCAAGAGAATCATGTGATATCTAAAAGGAACTAAAGACTATGGTTTATGGTACAAAATTGGAGGCAATTTGGACTTGAAAGTATTTACTAATGCTAATTAGATAGAAAGTCTTCATGACAAAAAAACCACTAGTAGTGGGGCATGCTTTCTTGGTAAAATATTAGTATCTTAGACAAGCAAGAAGCAAAATTCTACTTCTCAATCCACAACAGAGGAGAGTATGTAGCAGCAATAGTTAATTGCTCTAACATTATTTGGTTCAAACAACTGTTGGAAGGAATGAAAGTAGAAATCAAAGATCCAATAGTCATATACTGTGATAACACCAGTGCAATCAACATAACAAAGAATCTAGTAATGCATACCAAAATAAAGCATATTGCTATAAAATATCACTTTTTAAGAGAGTTGGTGCAAGATAAAGAAGTTAGATTGGAATATGTGAATGCAAATGAATAGATTGTAGACATATTCATCAATTCATTACCTAAGGATGCATTTCTATATCTAAGAGGTAAGCTAGGGGTCACTCCCCTATCCAAAATTCACTAAATTAAGTTTAGTGAATGCATCAACCAAAACCTGTTGAAGATCAATCAGTTGGTGCAAAATTGGCAAGGGCTTATTATAGATGAAACAGTACTTAAGGTACATTGGAATTTACAAAGTTATTATCTTTTCATGTGTTGTCAAAGAGGGAGAAGTTTACTATAATATCTATGAGAAATTTTTGGAACCAGAATAAAGTTAGAATCTAGAGAGGGAGAAGTCTTCTAAAGATGAAGTATGCTGAAAGAGGGAGGATGTTCTGAATGAACTAGGTATAAGCCATTATAGAAAAAATTCAGTGAAAAGAATTAGTATACTAATAAAGGAAATTTTCAAATCCAAAATTTCATTGTGCTATGACATGTTGTGTTGCCATCAATGCTAAAGAGGGACATTGTTGGATACAATTGATTAATTTTGTGTAATCTTTGATATTACACAAATGTCATAATCATTATTAGTCAGTATATGCCAAGCTCACTCAAGTAGTAAAGATAGTTCTCTATGTTTATCAAGTGTTCCTATGTTTGCTTAGTTTAGAAGGTTGTGTCTACTGAGTTCAATCAGGCATCGAAGGAAAAGTTGCAAATAGAAAGTGTTAACTGAGCTCACTTGGGTAATGAAGGAAAGTTGGATGGAACCAATGCTAACCAATCTCATTTGGTTGCCAAAGGATTTTCATAAGTTTGCAGTGTTATCCAAGCTTTTGTTGGTTAACAAAGAAAATTGCTCTAGAGTTAGTTTCTACTGAGCAGGGTCGGCTAGTGAAGGATTTTCTTATTTTGTTGTATTAAATTTAATTGACTTGTCTATTGATTCTGGCCAACTAAGGTGATGAATATTGATTATTGCAAGTTGTATTTGAGCTGACTTGACAAAGTGAAAGATATAAGGTCAAGTTGTGATTTCAAAGTGCAAGTGTATGAAAAAGTGTGCAAATGAATGCATGAAAGAGAATGTGCAAATTATGATGTGAGTGAATTTAAAGGATAAGTAGAATATCATTGTGGTGCAGAAAAGTCATATTTGATCAATAAGGATCAAGTAAATATCCTTGTGGTGTAGCAAAGTCATATTTGATCAAGAAGGATCAAGTACAAGCCAGAACAAAAATCTAAAATCAGCAAATTGGCTGCAGTCAAATCAGGTCATCTCATTGTTACTCTCTAACCATTATAGCAATGATCTAAATCTCTTAATAGAGTTGTCTTAATAGCTATTTACAAATCCTCTAACAAGGTGGCAATTCCATTGAATTGTTCTCAATACCTCTAACTAGGTCACTCCTAATAGGGTGATTAAATCCTTTAATAGGATCACACCTAACAATGTGTTTTGTAACCTTCAACAAGGTTGGCTCTTAACAGGGCTCACTTCAGAAGAATGAAAATTAGTAACTAGTTGTTGTTGTTGGTTTTTCCCAAATTGGGTTTCCATGTTAAATCTTGGTGTCAAATGTGTTCATGTTATTTTTTTATTTGTTTGAAACTAAGTTAAAGAAATGTTAATCACAAATAACATGTAATGGTTTATATGTTAATCTTTTATCAAGCTAATCCAGTTACTATTGAGTTAAGTAACTGATCCACCCCTCCTCTCTCAATTACTCCCCTTATATTTCCAACAATTGGTATTAGAGCTTTTTGTGCTTGCAGAGAAGGTTTCAAGGACCTGTGCTAAAGATCAAGATCTCTTACAAAAGAGAGATTCCCAAGTTAAATAAAGACAATTTTGTAGCATGGCAAGGACTTATGAGATTACATCTAGCTACCATAAGTGATTCAAGTTGCAAGTATTTTGTGTAGGGCCCATTCAGCCTCTGACATAGTTCCCTGATTCTTGGCTTTTCCTTCCAACGGCTTCCATAAATCCTTTTGATATAAATAGTCTTCCATTTGCATCTTCCATAACTGGAAGTTCTGCCCATTAAACCTATCAACCCTCAACTTACCCTCATCTACCATCGCTTCCACTCAACTATGAGACTCCCACTTAACCATGAGACTTTCCTCAAGAAGATAACTGAAAGACAACCTTGCTCTAATACCACTTGTTAGGATAAACCACAGACAGAAATAAAAAACTACATGCAAATATAACCAATAACAAAAAATAATAGAACACACAGAAATGAACACAAGGCACCAAGATTTAACGTGGTTCACCCAATCCCTGGGCTACGTCCACCAAACAACAAGTTCGATCTTATTACAATCCAGTGATTACAACCTGATTACAATCCGTAATCCCTTACAGCTCAATACCGCCGCAAGAACCAATTTCGTATCACCACACATGAAAAATACCCAACCCTAAGCCCTTTTTATACAAGTATTAAACCGCTTTAGGGTTATAACATGTGGGCCATATGTCGGCCATAATATGTTGGCTACTTCCCAAAAAAAAAAAAAATTCGGGCCGATGCCCCAAACCTCACTATTTATGAAGTATGTACAGTACTTTCCTGATCAGTCACCACAATCTAACAATCTCCCACTTGGGGACTGATTAGGCTCCACACTAAACAAAAATCTCCCACTTGGAGACTGATCCTGTAGCAATACAACTACCGCATGGGGCTCCCACTGGATCAAACCACCCTGGACTCTACTGTTCTTTTATTCACATTTAGTCGAAAAGACCAACTGAAGCTGAAGAGGAGTTCAGCTTCTCCCTTGTTACAACCTTTGTCAACATATTTGCTGGATTTTCATTGGTATGTATCTTCTCCAGCTTTAACTGTCCATCCTCCAAAACTGACCGAATGAAATGGTACCGCAACTGTATGTGTTTGGTCTTAGAATGCAGAGCTGAATTCTTAGCAAGATGAATGGCACTCTGACTATCTGTGAACAAATAATTATCCTTCTGAGGATGTCCCAATTCTTCCAAGAAGAACTGAAGCCATATCATCTCTTTGGCTACCTCTGTAGCAACAACATACTCTGCCTCTGTAGTGGAGATAGCATTAATCTTCTGTAGCCTAGAAACCCAGCTCACGGCTGCCCCACCAACAGTAAAGACATAACCTGTAGTACTCCGCCTGGTATCAATATCCCCAGCCAAATCTGAGTCAACATAGCCCTGTAAATCAGTAGTAGAGCCCCCAAAGTGTAAACACTTATTGGATGTTCCTCTCAAATATCTGAGAATCCACTTGACAGCATTCCAATGCTCAAATCCTGGATGACTCATATACCTGCTAACAACTCCCACTGCATGTGCAATATCTGGCCTAGTGCATACCATAGCATACATCAAAATTCCTACAGCTAAAGCATAGGTTACCTTGTACATCTTATCCTTCTCTTCCTGTGTCTTGGGACACATCTCCTTAGTCAATTTCAAATGACTAGGTAAAGGTGTGCTGACAGCTTTAGCATTCTCCATAGAGAAATGTTGCAACACCTTCTCAACATAATCAGCTTGAGATAGCGTCAATGTTCTGTTCTTCCTATCTCTGCAAATCTTCATACCAAGGATTTTTTTTGCTGCCCCCAAATCCTTCATAGAAAATGCAAGTGCTAATTGGCATTTTAGCCCCTTAATATGATCCATGTTAGACCCAGCTATAAGCATATCATCAACATATAAACATAAAATAATGTAGCTATCATCATCCAACCTCTTAAAATAAACACAGTAATCTGAATGACACCTATTATATCCATGCTCATGCATAAAACTGTCAAATTTCAGATACCATTGCCGAGGTGCTTGCTTCAAGCCATATAAATTTTTCTTCAATTTGCACACTAAGTTCTCCTTACCTTTGACCTCAAAACCCTGTGGCTGAGCCATATATATTTCTTCATCCAAATCACCATGAAGAAAGGCTGTTTTAACATCCATCTGCTCTAAATGCAAATCTTCAGTAGCCACAAGACTTAAAATAGTACGAATAGAAGTCATTTTAACAACAGGAGAAAATATCTCATCAAAATCAATTCCCTTTTCTGTGCAAATCCTTTTACAACTAACCTGGCCTTAAATCTTTTCTTACCTCCTTCCTCTTCTTTCAACCTATAAACCCATTTATTCTGTAAAGCCTTTTTACCTGCAGGCAACTTGCACAAATCCCATGTCTTATTTTTCAGCAAAGAGTCCATTTCATCTTTCATTGCAGACTCCCACTAAATCTTAGTATCCACCTACACAGCTTCATCATAACTTTCAGGTTCACCAGCATCAGTGAGTAAAATAGAATACAAAGAGGGAGAAAACCTTTGTGGAGGTCTAATTGGCCTTGTTGACCGTCTAACATTCACTGGTGTGTGTGGTATTTTTTGTTGCAGTTGTTGCACATCATGAGGAATGGCTGGAACATCAGCTTTTGTAGTATCATCCAGCACTACATAATCATCTTCTTTCTTCTCATGTTGCTGCAACAGATCTTTGTACAACACTTTTTCATTGAATATGACATCCCGGCTTCTTATAATTTTATGATTTTCAAAATCCCAAAGCCTATAGCCAAATTCATTAATGCCATATCCAACAAAGACACATTTCTTTGATTTAGCTTCTAGCTTGGTTCTATTTTCAGAGTCTATATGAGCAAAAGCTTCACAACCGAAGGTCTTGAGAAAAGAATAACTCACCTTCTTACCAGTCCATTCTTCCTCTGGAATACCATAGCCCAAAGGAGTAGAGGGACCTCTATTAATCAAATATACTGCAGTATTGATAGCCTCCGCCCACATGCGTAAGGGCAACCCAGCATGCAACCTCATGCTCCTTGCGTGCTCCATTATAGTCTTGTTCATGCATTTAGACACTCCATTTTCCTGTGGAGTCCTTGGAACAATTTTTTGTCTACGAATACCATTAGTGGAGCAATAATCTTCAAATTCATGACTGCAATACTCACCACCATTATCAGATCTGAGACATTTTAATTTCTTACCAGTCTCATTTTCAACCAAGCATTTCCATTTCTTAAAAGTTTGAAATACATTAGATTTTTGTCTAAGGAAATAAACTCATACTTTTCTAGTTGCGTCATCAATAAATGTAACATAATAATGAGAGCCACCAAGGGAAGATACCTAAGCCGGTCCCCATACATATGTATGCACAAGCTCTAATTTCTCCTTTTTGTTTTCCTTCCATGTCTTTACAAAACTCACTCTCTTTTGTTTTCCATACACACAACTTTCACAGAAATCCATATTCACACATTTTAGACCTGGTAAAACTTTCCTTGAATGAAGTACTTTCATACCTTTCTCACTCATGTGCCCAAGTCTATTGTGCCACAGTGCTGTATCAGAATCTACATCAGCTATTTGTTCTCCCTGCTCAATTGCAGTAATTGTTCCTAAATATTCATTTTTCTCTGAAACAATCAAAGTAGAAGAAACAATATGACCTATACAAAGATATAAGGTGCCTACTTTCACACCTTTTGCTACTACAAGGGAACCTTTTGAAACCGTCCAATTTTTATCATTAAAAGTAACTACACAACCCTCATCACCGAGTTGCCCTGCTAAAATTAAATTTCTACTTAGTTTTAGAACATGTCTTACCTCATGTAGTAGCCAATGATTCCCATTCTGCAACTTAATCTTAATTTTTCCCTTTCCAACAATCTGACAGGGTTCATTATCCCCCAAATAAACAAGCCCAAAATCCCCTTGGACATAATCAATGAAATAACCTCTATGAGGTGTAGCATGAAAAGAAGCACCAGAATCTAAAACCCATGAATCATCAACACTCTCTAAAGATAGAAGCAAAGCATCCTCTTTGGATTTTTTACTTACCACATTTACCTCTTTGTCTCCATCTGATTTATCTCCTTCATTTTTCTTTCGAGTCCAGCAATCTTTCTTTTTGTGCCTTGGTTTCCCATAGTACTAGCAATCATTTGGTCCTCTCGATTGAGACCTCCTCCCCTTTGACTTTCCTCTTGATTTCCCACGATTTCTAGAGTTACTTCCTCTTTCAGTCATTCTACCCCTGCTTTGTGCATTTAAAGCACTTCCTGATGTAGATCCACCTAAGGATTTTCTACGAGTTTCCTCACTTAAAATAACACCGATCACATCATCATATTTTAGGGTACTAGATCCAGGAATAAAATTACTCACCGCCATTACCAAGCCATTCCAGCTTTCAGGCAAAGAACACAAAATCAAGATAGCCCTAATTTCTTCATCAAAATTGATACCCACAGAAGATAATTGACTAGTAATAGTATTAAACTCATTTAAATGATCTACAATAGATCCACCTTCTGCCATTTTCATATTAAATAAACGCTTCATGAGAAATACCTTATTTGAAGCGGAGGGCTTTTCATACAGTGTCGCTAGGGTTTTCATCAAATCTTTTGTCGTCTTTGCTTTTGTTCAGGAAAGTACTGTACATACTTCATAAATAGTGGGGTTCAGGGCATTGCCCCAAAAAATTTTTTTTTTGGGAAGTAGCCGACATGGTAGTCGACATATTATGGCCGACATGTTATAACCCTAAAGCGATTTAATACTTGTATAAAAAGGGCTTAGGGTTGGGTATTTTTCATGTGTGGTGATACGAAATTGGTTCTTGCGGCGGTATTGAGCTGTAAGGGATTATGGATTGTAATCAGGTTGTAATCACTGGATTGTAATAAGATCAAACTTGCTATTTGGTGGACGTAGCCCAAGGATTGGGTGAACCACATTAAATCTTGGTGCCTTGTGTTCATTTCTGTGTGTTCTATTATTTTCTGTTATTGGTTATATTTGCATGTAGTTTTTTATTTCTGTCCGTGGTTTATCCTAACAAGTGGTATCAGAGCAAGGTTGTCTTTCAATTATCCTCTTGAGGAAAGTCTCACGGTTAAGTGGGAGTCTCACAGTTGAGTGGGAGCGATGGAAGATGAGGGTAAGTTGAGGGTTGACAGGTTTAATGGGCAGAACTTCCAGTTATGGAAGATGCAAATGGAAGACTATTTATATCAAAAGGATTTATGGAAGCCGTTGGAAGGAAAAGCCAAGAATCAGGGAACTATGTCAGAGGCTGAATGGGCCCTACAATTGGTATCAGAGCCTGGTTTTGGCCTGGTCATGGGTTCAAATCTTCCCGGTGCCTTCCTGACCCGCATAAGCACCTGGTATGCGCGTCGAGGGGGAGATTGTTGGGCGATGCGACACGCTCTCCTGCCCACAGGTGGTTAATTATGTGGTGTTCCATGTTCACTAATAGTCATGGCTTTTTTTGCAATGGCAAATGGGCCCTACATTTTGATGCTAAATATAAGACTCCCACTGGAACATTATTAGTTCAATACATTGCTAAAAAGAAGAATCATAATATCATGATGATTGATAATGCATCTACTCTTAGTTATGCTGAATTTGATGAGGTAAAAGATTAGAAAATTGCTTTTGCAATATGGAACAAACTGAAAGATATCTATGGAGGAGATGAGAGTGTAAGAAGAGCCAAAGCAAAAAGCCTTAGAGGAAAATTTGAAAAAATGAAAATGAGAGAAGATGAAAACATTGAAAAATATGTCGAAAGAATCAAGGCTAGTGTAAGTGCAATCAAAGCATTTGGAGGAGACATTAAGGAGGAAACTCTTGTAAGTAAAGTACTTAGAACTCTTCTTTCCACCTATGCAATTAGAGTATCTTCTATTCAAGAAATGAGATGTGATTCAACTAATAAGATAGGGTTGGATGCTCTAATTGGAAGATTAACATCTTTTGAGTTAGATAATTATGATAACTATGTTCTTGCTTCAGAGAATATTTAATTTACATTGAAAGCTAAGATTTCACTCAAAGAAAAGGGTAAAAAGTAAAAATTCATTCAATCAAGAAGTGAAAAAGATGGATCATCAGAAGAAAGTTTAGATAGTAATCTTGAAGTTGTTGAAGCCCTGCTTGCAAGGAAGTATTCCAAAGGAAGAGGGAAGTACAAAGGTAAAGTTCCTCTGATCCACTTTTCTTGTGAAGAAATTGGTCACATTGTTGCTAGTTTTCCAAAAAAGAAAATGAAAATTGAGAAGAAAATCAATAAGCATAAAGGCAAGAAGGACTCCAAGAACTATAAGAGCTTCAAGGAAAAAGGTAAGAAATCTTGTTTCATAGCTAAAGATTCTGATAATAGTAAAGATGAAATGGTTTATATTGCTATGAAAGATGAATCTGATGATGAAGGAGATAAGATGGCACTTATCTCTCATGTTAGCAAAAATAATATATGGATTATTGACAGTGGATACTCACATCGTATGACTGCTGACAAAACAAAATTTGAGCATATGGAATATTATGATGGAGGTAGTGTAAGATTTGGGAACAATGAACCTTGTAACATAAAAGGAAAAGGATGTATCTTGTTGACTAAAGAACTTGTATGCAACAATGCCTATTGGGTTGAAGGATTAAAGAACAATCTACTAAGTGTGGCACAACTAAATAACATTGGATTCAAGGTAGAATTCATGAATGGATAGGCCAAGCTACTGGATGTGAAAGGAAATCTGGTTGGTTCTAGCAAGAAAACAAAAGGTAATCTATTTTATCTTGATCTCAATAATTGTTCAAGTTTTATTGCTCAAGTAGAGGAAAGTTGGTTATGGCACAAAAGGCTATTTCATATAATTTTTTATAATCTAGTTAAGATAAGAAAACATAGAAGAGTAAGAGCTATCCCTAGTTTGAAGAAGCCTGACATGGGTCTATGCAAGAATTACCAAATAGGTAAGATGGGTAAGACAAGCTTCAAAAGAAAAGACTATCAATCAAAAGAATTCTTAGAAATTGTCCATACAAACTTATGTGGACCTATTGGAATAGAGACTTATAGTGGAGAAAATTTTTTCAATCTTTTTTTTGATGACTACTCTAGAATTATTACAGTAATGTACTTAAAAGAAAAATTAGAAGCCTTTCAAAAATTCAAGTTGTATTTGGCAAGAGTAGAAAAAGAAACTAGAAAGAAGTTGAAATGCCTAAGATCAAACAGAGGTGGTGAATTCATCTCCCATGACTTCAAAAATTTTTGCATTGAAAGAGGAATCAAAAGAGAAGTATATAGCCCTGGTACAACATAGCAAAATGGTATAGCTAAAAGAAGAAACAAATCTATCATGGACTATGCAAGAACCCTGATGATTGAAAAGAATGTTGCTCTCAAATACTGGAAGGAAGCTATTAGTATTGTAGTTCATACCTTGAATAGAGTTCAATTGAAAAAAGATTCAAACAAAACACCTTATCAGCTATGGTATGGCTACAAACCTAATGTAAGTTACTTGAAAGTATTTGGCAGTAATGTTACGTATTGAAAGAATCTAAAAAAGAGAAATTTGATGTAAAAGGTGATGAAGGAATATTTATAGGATACTCCTATAGAAGTAAAGCATAGAGATTTTTGAATCTATCCACTCACAAAATTATAGAAAGTTCACATGTCAGAATTGATGAATATGCAGAAAAGATTGAAGAAGAAAGGAATAAGGAACTTGAAGACTATAGAAAATTTTTTAACTACAAACTTGATAATCTTCCTAATCTATTTGAAAGAAAAGAAGCTTCAACTCCTAATTCCCTAGAAACTCCAATAGCTACCGAGTTGCAAATAGTGCAATGCAAGCTGCAAGGACCCGAGTCACAATCAAAGACTAGCAAGCTAGTTAAAACTAAGCCTGATGGACTTGAGTCATAGATAGAAGGGATTGAGCTTGAAACTAAAATTCAAGAAGAATATGGTGGAACTCATTCAAAGGCCAAGGAGACTATATTAGCAAGATATAGTCAGAAGGCATCATGCACTTGATCAAATCATTAGAGACAAATTAGATGGAACAATGACAAGAAGCAAATTTAAAGGTACATGTTTACTTGTTGAATTTGAAACTAGAAGTGTTAAAGATGCTCTATAAAATGAAAGTTGGATTGAGGAAATGAATAAAGAGATAAAATAGATAGAAAAGAACAACACTTGGACTCTTGTTCCTAGACCCAAGCATAAAAATGTGATTGGTACAAAATGGGTATTTAGAAATAAGTTGAATGAAGATGGAAAGGTATCAAGAAACAAAGCAAGATTGGTATGCAAAGATTACTCTCAAGAAGAAGGTATTGACTATGGTGAGACTTTTTCTCCTATAGCAAGACTTGAAGGTGTTAGAACTTTACTAACATATGCAACACATAGAGGATTTAAAGTATATCAAATAGATGTTAAATCTATAGTCTTGAATGGAATTCTTGATGAGGAAGTCTACATTGAACAACCAGAAGGTTTTTTAGATCCTAGCAGAAGAGACATGGTTTGGAAACTACAAAAAGCATTATATGGTCTCAAGCAAGCTCCTAGAGCATGGTCTAAAAGACTCCATAATTATTTGGTATAGATTTGTTTTCAAAGAACTAATGATAAAAAAAGTTCTATATATCAAGGAAGGACTAGATGAGAAGATTCCATTGGTAGAAATATTTGTTGATGACACTCTATTTATAGGAAATGATGATTTATGCAAATAATTTTTAGAGGAAATGAGTAAAGAATTTGAAATGTCCATGTTTAGTGAAATAAAAAATTCTTTGTTGGATGCAAATACAACAGAACAAGAATGGTATCTACATTACTCAATCTAAGTATATCAAGGAGATATTGAAGAAATTTGGAATGGAAGACTCAAGACTAGTTGGAACCCCTATGTCTACTAGACATAAGCTTTCTAAAAATGATGATTCTAAAGAAGTAGATAAGACCACATACAGATCAATGATTGAAAATTTGTAGTATGTAGAACACACAAGGCCTGATATTGCTCTAGTAGTTGGAATAGTGCTAACATTCTCAAAAAAATCCCAAAGAAAATCATATGATGGCAATCAACAGAATCATGAGATGTCTAAAAGGAACTAAAGACTATGGTTTATGGTACAAACTTGGAGGCAATTTGGACTTGAAAGTATTTACTGATGTTGATTGGGGAGGAAGTCTTGATTACAAAAAAAGCACTAGTAGTGGAGAATTCTTTCTTGGTAAAAGATTAGTATCTTGGACAAGAAAGAAGCAAAATTGTACTGCTCAATCCACATTAGAAGCAGAATATGTAGCAGTAGCAGTTAATTGCTCTAACATTGTTTAGTTTAAACAACTATTGGAAGGAATGAAGGTAGAAATCAAAGATCTAGTATTCATATACTATGATAACACCAGTGCAATCAACATATCAAAGAATCTAGTAATGCATTCCAAAACAAAGCATACTGCTATAAAATATCACTTCTTAAGGGAGTTGGTGCAAGATAAAGAAGTTAGATTGGAATATGTGAATACAAAGGATAGATTGCAAACATATTCACCATGCCATTACCTAAGGATGCATTTATGTATCTAAGAGGGAAGCTAGGGTTCATTCCCCTATCTAAAATTCACTAAATGAAGTTTAGTGAATGCATCAACCAAAACCTATTGAAGATCAATCAATTGGTGCAGAATTGGCAAAGGCATATTGTAGAAGAATCAGTACTTAAGGTACATTGGAATATATAGAGTTATTGTCTTTGGCATGTGTTTTAAAATAGGGAGAAGTTTACTATCATATCTCTGAGAAATTTTTGGAACCAAAATAAAGTTAGAATCTAGCAAGGGAGAAGTCTTCTAAAGATGAAGTATGGCTAAAGAGGGGGGATGTTCTAAATGAACTTGGTATCAGCCATTGTAGGTATAATTTAGTGAAAAGAAGTAGTATACTAACAGAGGGAGTTCTCAAATCCAAAATTTCATTGTGCTATGACATGTTATGTTTCCATCAATGCCAAAGAGGGACATTGTTGGATATAATTGATTAATTGTATTTTGTCTTTGATGTTACACAAATGTTATAATCATTATCAATCAGTATATGCTAATCCCACTCAAGTAGTAAAGACAGTTCTCAATGTCTACTGAGCATTCTTGTGTTTGCCTATTATAGAAGGAAGTGTCTTCCAAGTTCACTTGAGCATCAAAGGAAAAGTTGCAGAAAATGAGTGTTAACCTAGCTCACTTGGGTAACAAAGGAAAGTTGGATGGAACCAATGCTAACCAAGCTCACTTAGTTTCCAAAGGATTTTCATATGTTTTTAGTGTTAACCAAGCTTCTATTGGTTAACAAAGGAAATTGATTCAGAGTTAGTTTCTACCAAGAGAGGTCGACTTGTAAGGATTTTCTTATTTTGTTGTATTAAGATTAATTAACTTATCAATTGATTCTAGCCAACCAAGGTTATGAATATTGATTATTGCAAGTCATATTCGAGCTAACTTGACAAAGTGAAAGATATAAGTATAAGGTCAAGTTGTGATTTCAAGGTGCAAGTGTATGATAAAGTGTGCAAGAGAATGTTTGAATTGTGATGTGATAGAAGATCTATTAATGAGGAGAGAAAGTGAATTTGAAGGATAAAAAAAATATCCTTGTGGTATAGCAAATCCATATTCAATCAGGAAGGATCAAGTAAATATGCTTGTGGTGTAGCAAAGTCATATTCGATCAGGAAGGATCAAGTACAAGCTAGAAAAAAGATCTAAAATCAACAAATTGGTTGCAGTCAAATCAGGTCATCTCATTGTTATTCTCTAACCCTTGTAGTAATGATCTAAATCTCTTAATAGAGTTGGCTTAATAGATATTTGTAAATCCTCTAACAAGGTGGAAATTCCATTGAATTTTTTTGAAGACCTCTAATGAGGACACTCCTAATAGGGTGATTAAATCCTTTAATAGGGTCACACCTAATAGTGTGTTTTGTAACCTTTAACAGGGTGGAAATTCCATTGAATTTTTCTCAAGACCTCTAACTAAGCCACTCCTAATAGGGTGATTAAATCCTTTAATAGGGTCACACCTAATAGTGTGTTTTGTAACCTTTAACAGGGTTGGCTCCTAATAGGGCTCACTTGAAAAGAGCGAAAATCAGTAGCTAGTTGATATTGGTGGTTTTTTCCAAATTTGGTTTCCATGTTAAATCCTAGTGGCAAATGTGTTCATGCTATTTTTTTATGTGTTTGCAACTAAGTTAAAGTAATGGTAATCAAAGATAACATCTAATGGTTTATATGTTAATATTTTATAGAGCTAATCCAATTACTATTGAGTTACAACATTCTATGTGTTTAACAAGCTTTACCACTATTTAGTTATCTATTTGCATTTTGTACTCACATCTAAGGGATCTAGAAAATATTTTTGTAGTAACTAATTCACCTGTCCCCTCTTAGTTACTCCTCTTATATTTCCAAAAAATCTTAGAGAGGAGGAATGTAAGGAGAGGAAGGGTGGAAAGAGAAACATCACTATTAAGATGTCTGCCAATAGAGATGAGGATTTTGAGGGCAAGCCTAACAAGAGTTTGAAAAGAGGGAGAGATATCAACTCTAAGGAGGATAGGTAGGAGGAGGGGAAGAATAGCAATGAGGAAGATGAGAAGCAGGGGAGTGGGGAAAAAAATGAGTAGGAGTTTGAGGAATTTGGGTCTAGCCAATACACATGTATGATTTCGGGAAAAGACACAAATGTGGTTTGGAGAAATTTTCATAATATGTCTATGAGGATGGGGCTCAAGAGAGAGATGATCAAAACTCTAGTTAAGGAGAATAAGGAGGGAAAAATTCAAATGGCTAAGTGGATTGATCCTGCCCTTGTTATTTTGAGTGACATCACAAAGGAAAACCCTCAGATGGATGTGCTTAATAATGCTAAAAATAGTGCTACTGATAGTTATCGAACCACTAAATGGACTTTCCATGAAATCCAAGAGTTAAAATACATAGTGTGTAGACTAGTAATGGATAATTGCAATATGTAGAATAGGAAAATAGAGTGGAGGAAGTAAAGAGTAGAGCCTAAGCTATGGAGGGCACTCTACAAAGAATTGCTGAGCAAAGCTATAAAATTCTAAAAGAATCAAATGAAAACATAAAGGTGCTCATAAAAAAACTTGAGGAACATAGATCTAGTAAGGAGGATGACCAATCTCCCAACAATGGGAAGGATAAGACTCTAAAGGATGGTTCAAGAAAGAGAACCAGATCCAACACAAATAAAAATGACATGTAGGAACTTGAGAAAGATCTCTTAGACCTGTTGCCTCACTTTTCACCATATACCAATTTTGCAAAGTGGAGATTAACTTGTATGGTTTTTAGTTTAGTTGAGTCAATTGACCCTTTTCTTCCTCAAGTGATAAGTATCTCCATCGAGTTTTTCAACTTTTCCCTTCTCTCGCATTACATGGTTGGGTGGGTTTTGTTTATCATCATGAGTCTTTGGGGTAGTTTAGGACCTTGCTTGATGGAGATTCTTAAATTATGTTACTTCAGATGAACTTACTTACAAGTAATTTTTTTTTTAACATATAGAAAGTTAAACTGACAGAAATTTCAGTTTTGTCTTCTCCTTAGTGGATGTTTGCACCTTGAAGGTGAAACTCTGCCAAGATTCACAAATGCAATTTTCAAGCTTAAATGAAGAGAAGAGAATTATGTAATGGATAGATCAGTCAAGTGTTACCATGTTTTTGCTATGAGAATCTTTCAAAACTCACTAGGATGATTAAAAAGGGCATCGACGAAAAACTCAGAAACAACTTCTCCTCGACGAGTTTCAAACCAAGAAGTTAGTTTTCTAAAAGAGCATTTGTGAAAGAATAAAGTGAGTTAGTGGGTCCCACCTTTCATTTGTGAAGCCATTTTTATATTTTTTGAAGGTTTAAGGTAGAGAATGAAAAATGGGGGCAAAAGTGAAAAAGTGGAAATCATCTTCTCCTTTGCAGAGTTTCTTCCCTTGAAGGTAGTTTTCCGCATCCAACAGAGAATCACTTTTGCAAGAATGGTTATTTGATAAATTGATTACTGGAGGATAAAAAAAGGGTAAGGGAAGCATGTTGATCACTTTGAGGAAAGTATTCTATTAAAAATTTGGCTGAGCAGATTTTTATTCACAGAGTACTTCGTTCTTAATTCTTTGCAGCTTGGTGAAAAATAGGAAAGTAAAACTGTAATAAAGGAAAGTAACCATTGGGCCAACATAAATAGTGAAAAGAAAAGAAATAATCCATTGCAATCTCCACATTTACTAATCTAATGGATTTATCATTTAATTCATTTGTGTGCTGCAGATCTTAAAGATTAACGAGTGGATTCGAGTTTCTATATAGAGATGAACATAACAGATTTTCAAACTACTACTTACTCATTTAAACTATTATTTTGTTGAGTTGACTATTGATTTCAAAATCCCCATATTTACAAAGTTCTATTCTCTATCCTATTTTGAGTTTTAAGATTTCCAATTTATCTCTACCTCAGTCGAGATGGCAACAAGATTCGTTGGATTTGATGGATTGGGTGGAATCAAGTCTACATGGAAAAATATCACAGACACTTCACTCCATTTCTTTGACATGCAAGATTTCCAAAGAAGGTTGAGGATGGAACCAATCCATCTCATAACAAAGAAACTTTGAAGAAGTGGGTTGGTAGAAGTAGCATGATTTCTTGTAGCAGTACAAGCCCCTAAGCTAATTATTGAATGTACCAATCATTATAACCCAGATACAAACCAAATCTTACTACCTAATCAAATGGTGTTAATCTCAATTGATAGGCAAGCATTAGTCAATTTTCTATGGATTCCAGAAAGAGAGGAGTTCTCGGAATTAACAATTGGAGGAGCTATGTTTGAATTCTCTTTGAAGAAGATGGTGTGGCAAAAGGAGATCATGAGTTCTTGGTTCCAAATGCCAAGGGGAGCTAAAAGTAAAGTTCCTAAAACCCTTTTTGGCACTGATCTCAAGCCCAAGATCGTGGACATTCTAGTTCTTTTGCATTGATTGAAAGGTGAGGTTAAAGCCCTTAATTTTGTAGAACAATACTTCTTTTTGGTGCAAATTATTTTCTCAAATACACAATATGTTGACTGGGCACATGAGGTAAGTGAGCATTTTTCTAGGGCTCTCAGTATAGCCAAGTTCTACAATTCATTTTATATGTCTTCTTTCTTGATATATATGTTGGCTTCCCTACAATTATGGCCGAGCCTTCCCAGAATAGAGAATTTTCCAGATGATGTAAAGAGTTATGAGTTTTACCAATGCTTGCAGTTACAGAATAGTTATGCAGAGTATATTAGAGTTAATGATGCATTTACAATGAGGCTTTGCAGGGAACTCGAAGGGTTTTCGAAGAGGAGATTCAACCCAGAAGCAATGGTAGCCATCAGTCAATTTGTTAGTTATTTCATCTAATTCTCATCCTTTTCGTATTTGCATCTTGTAGCTTTCGATGGATTTCCCCTGAAGCTGCCCAGATATCTAGATGACATGATCATGCTCATTGAGATCGTGAGACAAGCAATCTAGGTGAATGTGTTGAGAAACAGTTTGAAGAAAAAGGGATACAAATTTCCCATAAAAGTTGGGGCATATAGTTGTGAGTCCCGATCAGATGCTAAAAAAATGCTCAAGGCTTTTTAGAACAAGTTCAAATTAGAAGAATATGAAGTGGTGAGGCCTATTTTTGACCCAAATGGGTATGACAGAGATGTGCTTCAAATTGGAAGTGTGATTAAGCATGTTACTACTATGGAAGATTATTGGGCGGATTGTAAAAATGAGTTGGAAAGCCAAGATCAGGCTTTTTCTAGATTGACAATAGAGAAAATAAAGACATATGGCATTAACTTAGATGTGGAAGGGCTAGAAGATGATGGGAAAAATATGTATAGTAATACATATTTGACCAAATTGAGAAATACTCCAATCAGTTCTAAGCCATATGTTGATGTGGAAGAAGACCTTGATGTTATGATGGCCTGGATTTTCAAAAGGACCAGAAAATGGGTCGAGTGGACAACAAAAAAGGGCCAGAGTAGGAGCAAGACTACTCAAGCTTCTCCAACCACTACTACTCCCACTTCCTCTCAAAGTGCCACACCTAGTGTTACAACTACAGTTGCTCAAGGGCTTCCTCAATTTGTAGAAGGAGGTGACCAACCCCCAAAGAAGAAAATTTCAATAGCTCCAACTTGCCAAGGCAGTCCTCTACCAATTATTGGAGCCCAAGCTAGCACCAAAGAGAAGAGGACTGAAGAGCCGAAAGATGGTGTTACTGCTCCAATTTCACCCCCACATGTTACTGCTCTAGTTTCACCCCCTCATGTTACTACTCTAGTTTCAACTCCTCATGTTACTACTACTCCATCTCCTCATCATAGCCCTAGTCCATTTGCAAGCTCTCCCCTTTTGAAGCCAATTGGTTCCCCCATTCAGATAGTAGAGATCGGGGATGAATAGGGCAGTAGCAATGAGTCCACTAAATCTGACAAAGCTGCAAGGAAAAATCAAGAGCAAGAGGAAGCCTCGAGTTCTTCTAGGCTTTTGTTTCAAGATCCTAAGAATCTTTTTTTTGCAACTTCAGCACCAGTGACTCCGGTGAAGAAGAAGATGTTCAGTATAGATTCACTTGGGGCTACTTCTAAAGTGATTAGTACAGAGTCCTTGCTAGAAGACATCTTAGAAAGGAAAGAAAGAGGAAAGAGGAGAGTATCCTTGCAAAGGATATTGTGTCTCAAGAAGTTCACTTTAGGTCTACTATAGTGAAAGCTAAGAAGTAGAAGACTTTATCAATACTTGGGCAAGATCTAGAAATAGGACACTTGACAATGAAGGTAACCAATCCAAACAAAGTAGGGAGAATTGAGGACATCTGATGATTTCACTCTACATTCAATTGATCTTGGAGAGGCTAGACATGATACAAAGGTGGGCCTATGGAGATCAGTAATGAGGTGATAGAAGAACAATTGGAGAGCCTCAAATTGTCAAAAATCAAGATGAAGGCCGAGATTGAAGAATTGAAAATATTTATCAGACAACTACTAATTCCATTGGCAACCATTACTAGTGTGCCTACTACTGAGAACCCCATAGTAGAAGAAGTGCAAGCTTTCATCTCACAGCTTCAGAAAGATAGACATTTTGGTCAGATCAAAAGACAATGGATTGAGAAACTCAATGCAGATGGAATTTCTCTAATCAATCAAATTGGAAATGTTATCCTTCAATTCGAAATTGAGAAGTATAATATCATATCTAATCACAACACCTTGGTCATAAAGAAGGCAAGGTGTGATGAATGTATTTCTCTCCTAAAAATGGTCATCCAAATGAAGGCAAAAGAGGTAGTTGAAGCAAAGATTTTTAAGAAAGGGACTGAGCCTCTATTCAAATGGCTTCAAAGTATGCAATTTAAGCTGGAGATGATTCAAGAGGCTGAAGAGGGACTCAAAGAAATAGGGGAAAAAGTGAGGAAGACCCAAGAAAGAGCATTCGAACACAAGCAAGTATTACACACTAACCCACAAACCAGTGGGCAAGGGAAAGCTCTCATTGGGGTAGAAGTGATGAAAAACAACTTCTCCACATACTTGAGTAATCTATCTAGAATGACTTCAAGCAGTCAAAATAGTTGCAGATGCTTGGTGGATACTTACATGTGGCTGCTGGAGAATTGACAAGTTAGCTAAATGTAGTGAAGGAGCTAGCTTGAGAGCATTCAAAGTGGCTCTTAAGATTCACTAATGTAAATGTTCCTAGTCACGAAGAAATGATTCCAATTATAGTAGTTGCTAAGGCATATAGAGCAAAAACTGAAAAGGGAAAGAAGTCTAAGTGATTTAGTTGACACTCTGTTTCATTTTCTGATGTAAATTTTGCAAAGTTTGTAAATTTTGTAATACAACAAACTAGCATCTTTCCATTTGTCATCCTCAAAAGATGAATCAATTAAAATTCCTATTGTAATGGTCATCTCTCAGCTCTATATGTATGAAGTTGAACGACTAATGAAAGGTCAAATTTTTTTTTGGGTGAAGTACTTTTTGTTGCAGAGTCAATTAAATGGTATTTTATGTCAATCATTTTCAATTCTAGTAGGTATTGTGTCTAGTTCACATTTCCTTTTTGTTAATAGAGAAATAAGGAGGAACAAAGCTTCATTTCCCCTATTTTCAAGATCATGAATGAATGTGATAAGTATTGTTACGATTCATTCAACGAAAAGATTTTGTTAACATTCCTGATTTGTCAATTATAGTTTAGATTTGAGTTTTGGCTTATTTTAGCATTATGTGAATAGATTCATGGATTCATAAGATGTGTGGGTACATGAATCTATTTCAGTATTGAGAAGTTTTTCTTGCCTGAATTAAGTTTTGGTTAGGCTTAATTTGGTTTGCCTCTTCTACTCTCAGGTTAAGAGCATACCCTACATTAGTTTTAGGAACAAAACATAAGTCCTTGAACATCATTGACATAGGGAGCTGTACCTACCAATTTAGAGAGAAGCCGATAATTAGAGAATGGCTTCTCAAATGTTGTAAATAGATATTGTTGATCATTCGGGCATTAAGAGTCATATTTTCATAGGAAACAAGAAAGGACATATCTGTTTACCAACAAGACCTAAAAGAGGTAGCTAGAAGAATAACTAAGCTAGAGATTTAGGCCATGGAAATCCTCAGATAAATTTCCTGAGCCTCTCTCTTGGCTTTTTGGGCTTGTCCTATTTTTTTTTGCTCTGCTTCCCTATTTTTTTCTATTTTTTTCTATTTTTTTGTAGGAGGCTATTGTTTCTATCAAAACCTTTTAGGCTGGTGATACTTTAAGTCCTTTATCTATATTTTTCTTTTACTATTTTAGGGTTTTAGTGGCCCATTAAAACCTATTTTCCTTGATAAAAAAATATCTTCAATTTCCTCTCAAAGTTCATAAATTATTGTTTAAATTTTTTTTGCATCTTACAACCACTTTTGTTTTTGCATATTTGTGAACTTACCCATTACCAAGGATGGGAAGGTGATTGAATTTGTATCCCTACATGATAATGGTGAAGAAATTAAATAAAGTGGAACAAGGATAATGCCAATATAAGGCAAGGAGTTCATCAAGATGATCAAGGATGAAGGAAGACCTAATTTTTCTATCATACCAATACTAGGCCAAAGAGAAGAGCCTGCTATTGACGAAAGGTAAGGGAAGAAGAAGGTGACTATTCTAGATGAGGTAAAGGAGATATGTGATAGTTATAAAAGCATAGTTGGAGATGAAATGACAAAGATTCTACTCTCTATAAGAGATATTTGTCACTATATGTATTTCATACCATAGGCTCCACTACCTAACAAAATAGCCTACAAAATGACACCACAAAAAAAATCAAAAGGTGGAAAGGTAAGTCAAGATTTTCTTGATTTAATCTTATTGATAAAAGTTTCATTACTTTTTCAATTCTTGTTAATTTTTCTCCCAAGAAGGAAGGTACAAGGAGGTTGTGCATACATTCAAGAGACATCAAAAAAATTACCATTAAGTATATTTATTTCTCATGCATAGGATGGCATACCTACTTGATTGTTTACGAGGGGAAAATTCTTTTTAGAAATGGTTATTACCAAATAAATAATAAGGAAGATAAAAAATGATGTGCTAGATGGTATTTTTCATATGGATTCCTAAGTTTGTTGCAAGAACATTAGGATTGTTCTTTGGGGAGCATGTTCTTTTATAATTGGCTCAGTGACTTATCTACCCAACTCAACTTGTTTTATTTTTCTTCTCCAATGCATTGGATTTATTTTGGTGTGAAGTGAGTTGGATTATGTTGGCTCAAAAGGTACTTTGTTGTGGTATTGTTTTAGAATGTGTGTATGGAAACTTATAACCTTTGGTCTAGAAATACTTTGTTGGGTGGTATTTTGAAGCATGATATCATCTATGAGCACTCACATTCAGATTCTAGCACTTTTTTTTTAGTTGATGTAGCACTCACATTCAGATTTACCTTCTATAGGATAGGATGGACTTTGGCCTTGTGTTCATGGCCAAATTGATTTAAGGGAGTTTTCATCTACACCTATTGACAGGGGACACCATCATGGACATGCATCTTCTCATGGTCTTCACAATAAAAATGTTCATGGAATCCAAGATGATGTTTACTTCTTGGGTTTCTAGTCTAGTCTTTCTTATTTTTGTCTAATGATATAATTATCTAAGTTTGTTACATGATGCGAGTATATTATCTTCAATGGGTATGTGCATTTTTTCTTTTCTATCATGCCATTTTCATTAATACTATATAGTTTGTGGTTGTAGTGTCATCAATGGGTATGCACATTCTCTTCTTCCATAACATTCACCATTTATTTTTAGATTAGTTAGAATCAACAATTAATAGACATTCTTAGTATATTAGTTTAAATGTTTTAGTTATGTCAATGTTCTTATGTAATGTAGTATTTTAACTTTATAGTTAATATTACATACAAGATTCTATCCTTCTTTTTTTTTTTTTGGGATCAAGGAAAGTAATGAATTGGAAAAGTCTTTTAAGCCTAATGAAAAATTGTATGAGTAGAAGTTAATTCCCTTTGGTTTATCAAATTCCCATAGAACATTCATGAGGCTACTAAGTAAATTTCTTAAGGAATTTACTAGGAAGTTTGTAACTATTTACTTAGACGACATCTTAATCTATATTTTAAAAAAAGGAACATTTGAGACACCTAGATATTATTTTGAAAAAGTTGAAAGAAGATAATTTGATGATCAATGTGGACAAGTGTGTATTTTTGTAATAAATAGTAAGATACCTTAGATATACAATCTCCAAAGGTACTTTGAGAATGGATGCAAACAAGATGATTTTAATCATTTCATGGCCCACCACTAGAATAGTTAATGATGTTAGGATTTTTCATGGTCTATCCACATATTATAGAAAGCTTACTAAAAAAATTAGTCAAAGATTTTCCCCTATGTTAGAGAATATGAGAATTAATAGGAAAAAATATAAGTTCTCATGGACCACTATAGTAGATGAAGTAGAGTGTGATGAAAATCATGTGGAAATAGAAATAGTATAGAGCCAAGAGGGGAAACAACTACATTCTTTAGTATTTACTCCCTAAGGACTTTGTGGTGTACATTGATAATAGATCTTAAGCTTTTTAAATAGACAAGATTAGTTATGACACAAACATAGTAAGTCGTTTGAGTACCTAAAAGATTATACATTCACAATTAAGAATAAGAAAGAGGTTTCTAACAATTTTGATGATGTTCTTAATAGAAGGGTCTTCACTATATCTGAAATATAGTTGCAAAGTATTAGTATTGAGGAATTAAAAGGCATGTATAGTGCAGATAAAGACTTCAAGGAGATTTATAAGGCATGCCTTGAATCTAGTGATAAATATAATGTGGAATACTCTAATTTTCTAATCCAGGAAGGGCTTTATTTTCAAAGGAGATAAAATGGGTATTCCAAAATCATCTATGAGAAGTAATATCATTAAACAAAATAATAGTGGATTTGTGAGTGGTCTTTATGGGTTAGATAAGATCATTGAACTTGTGAGAAGGAACTATTATTGGCTGAAGTTGTAGGTAGATGTAAGAAAATTTGTGGATTCATGCATGATATGCCAAAATGCTAAAGCAATAAAAACTAACACATGTCTATGCTAGCTATGTCCAACTCCTTCAAGGCCGTAGGAAAATGTAAGTATGGATTTTGTCATAGGCTTTCTTATGACACAAAGGGGTTTTGAAAAAAAAAAATAGTTGTAGAAAAATTTAGCAAGATGGATCATTTTTTCAATGTAAGTTTACAAGTAATCTTTAATATGTAGCAAAATTGTTTTTCAAGGATGTGAAAACTTGATATATGAACTACATTTGAATATTTTTTTAGAGAGAGGCGTAACATTTGTTAGTAATTTTTAGAGGACTTTATAGATAGAACTTGGGAAACTTATTAATATGTCATCCTAGACATTTTGGTGAGAAGTGAGATTCCATTTTTCCACAACTATATAGTATTCTTACAATGGTTTTTTGAATAGTTGTGAAGGGAATTATTCATTTCATATTTAATATGGTTTAAACCCAAGAGTAGTGTTGGATCTTAGAAATTTAAATAAATACATGATCATATTAAGTTAAAATATCAAAAAACTACATATAAATACATAACAAAATATGAAAAAAGAAAGAGAGACATGTACAATTTGAAGTTGGCAATCTAGTTTGGGCCAACTTGAAGAAGGAAAGACTTCCTAAAGGAAATGATGCTAAAATAATACCAAGAAAGACTGGTTGATGTCAAACCCTCAAGAAGTTTGGTTTAACATCTTATGAGTTAAAACTATCTCATAACAATGAATTTCTCCCATTTTTTATTTTATAGATCTAACTCCCTTTAAAGGTGATTTGAATTCTAGTAAATTATTGTAGATTATAGAGGATGAAGAAGGTCTGACAATATTTCTTAAACAATAGCCACCCAAACTTGAGAAGATCCTATAAATCAAAGTGGTTAAAATCATGAGAAGGAGAGTATACAAACAAATTTTCAAGTGGAAAGGACTCCTTGAGTCCAAGGTAGTATGGATGGATGAAGACCAAATGAATAAATATGATATAAATCGTCTCAAGTGGGCCAAAAATTTAATCATCGATGAAGTATGGTGTAGGAAAATCCCTAGAAAATAAAGGAGACCTAGAAGTAAAAGAACATGGTTGAGGTGTCTACATAATTAAAATATTATGCTTGATGCCAATGTAATAGATCAATAAGGAATGAGTCAATAATATCCAATGTTGTAAGGCATTGTCCTAATTTACATAACATAAGTTGCCATGGAAAAATGAACATGCATATTAGTAGGATTTTGAGAAAAGGTTGATTGTAGCTTTATAATTCCTAAAAGGACCTTAGGAGTAAATTAAGTCATTATATTACATGCATAAACCATTCAGTGCAAATATTGGATTTATTTTAAAAAGTCATCAATGCAAAAAGTGCAACTTTTGAGAAACTTTCTTCCTAAACTAGGAGGTTTTAAAAATATTAAAACCAATTGGTGAAGGAATAAAATGGTTTGTAGGATAAATATGGAGATTTTCTAAAGGTTGTGTATTTTTTTCCAAAGTGAATCAATAATGTTTTTTGTGTTTTTGGTGAATCAATAATGTTTTTTTATCTTTTCCTATAATTTCTTTACTCTTCTAATGGGGATGTTTGTGTATGGATTTATTATGGTTTGAAACCTATTGAATATGATAGCATAGTCTATAGTATTTATTTTTTAATCAAGTTTGATGTTTAGAAATAGTTTGTATATGGGGAATTTTTTTTTTATTATCAAAATAGTCTAGGAACCCTAATTCACCTAAGGTTTAAAATATAAATGATGACAACTAGAAATACCACCCTTAATTTTTATAACCATTGAGGTAATATTATTTGATGGCATGTATGCTATAATTTTGAAATAAATTTAAAGGTGCACTTTAGGACTAGAGAGAAAAACCCTAGCCAAGCTAGGCAACTTCATGTGGTTACTTGCAAGGAATGAAGAAAATATTATTTAAAAATGGGTTAAAGATGGAACCAAGTCCTAAAATTAAAAATTTGGCTGTTTAATAACCTAATTCCCCAAGATATATCGTTGGATTAAGTCGATGACACTATTTGGACACACTTTCTTTGGAAAATAGGTTGTTTTGCCATAACTAGATCTATCAACATAGTCATACTTAGGACCTCTTCACTTGGGATCATAGTTAGTAACTTTTGATTTTGATGTAACATTTTAAAGAGTATTTAAATTCTCAAATGGTTGTCCTATGTTAAATTTTAGAGTTCTTTGGGAAAAATGGGTTGTCAAGATCTACTAGTAATTAGGACTATTATAAAGCACCTCATTAACAAAAAGTTAGAAATTAAAAATTAGTGGTTGGGACATTTTCTTTGGGTCACAAATATTTAGTATGCAAATTGGTTTCATTACATCCTCTATATTGTGTGGATTGGCATGTTTGCCTGGTTGTAGCCTAGATAAGGGCCAAAGTATAGTGAGAATTTAAATATGGATCTTGTCACACAAATATTTATTCACCAAAATCATTGAAATAGAATTTTAAACCCTTGCATCAATAGGGATGAATGTCTTTAATGCAAAATTATTGTGGGTGTGGGTGATTGAATTACCCTATGATGATTGGGCTCTGCATTAGTACTAAACATATACATAATGACTCCTAATGGGGTCAAAATTCCTAATAGATTATTTTCATATTAGTACATAGTTGTAGATACCATCTCCACTAGGGTGTTCCCTTATGTTGAGTTTACATCAAAAAATGTTACATTGTTATGAGTTCTCATTTTCATATGCCTTACCTTGTAATATTTTTATTTCTAGATGCATACCATTTAATTTGATGAATAGACATTTTTTATTAATTAAATATTAAAGATAAATAGCCACAAAAAAAGGAGTCGGGGGATACAAGATCATCTTGTGCATTCACTTGGTACATAGCTAGATAAGACAACTATTCATTAAAAAAAAATATTAACATAGTAAAAAAGGAAAGTCCTCAAGTTCCAAGAGCAATGTCAGCCAAAGGAGAGTCTTTATCAAAACCCCAAAAGTCCTTGGGATTAGTAGATGGCTTAGGGGGAGTCCAACCATCAAAAAAGGCAGAAGCAACATCATTTATTTCTTTCTCTCCCTCCAACTTGGGAGGAGTGATAGCTAAATCCAGCCAAGGGAAAAACCATTTAGGGTTTCTATGAGTAGAAAGCCAGCCCACATTAGAAGTAGTAGGAGGAGCCATTAGGGACTAGCCTAGACCCATCCTCCATGGAGGTGAGGCTGAGAAAAAATGACCATTGAAACTTGCACTAGGAAATTAATGAGAAGGTTCTTACCTAGGAGTATGTGAGTGGTGCATAGAATGACTTCAGCCTCTCTGGCGACCATGAGGAGTATGATCATTGGTAAAATTATTTGGTGGTATCTAGGTGATCGTACAAGTGGTGTTACCCCAATGAGCTAAGAGCTCATATAGGTGAGAAACCTCCAACACCACCTTATCTTTCTATACTTAAATCTTCATTATGAAATTATTACAAATACATGCTTTAGTGTACATAGAAACATGTATATCAAGAAAGCTATGAGAGAATAAAACATGATTGTGTTCTTTCCAGATAGAAAATAAAATCTCCATTTTGAAAGCATTCCATATCTAGGAATGCTTAAAAGTAAGTAGGGTAGAATCTCCCATCACAACCATATGCTAGGTAAAGGCCTTTTGATGGAAAGGCTTAAAAAGATCATGAATCTAGAGCCAATAATTTTGGGCTCACCCACAAAATAAAAAATAATGCAAGAAGCTTTTTGGTTGGCCATAAATAGGAAATATAGGGTCCAAGACACCTAGATGCCAGAGTCGGGGGCCCAATCGAAGCCCTTGGAAAAGGAGATAGTAGGAAAAGTGAGAAAATTTGGGCTATATGATAGTTTTCCAAACTATGGAAAATCTAAGACTCCAAGTCTTGTGAGAGGACTACAAATGCCAATTTTGGTTGAGAGTTTCAACCATCAGAAGATGGGGAACTAGCCACAGATCACCCAACTTGGGTTTGTAACTAGTCAAAGGAGTAGCAACATACCACTTCCAATCTTTCCACCATGTACAAGATGAATGAATACCAAGATTATGTGACATATGGGGAGGCAACAAAGAAACTAGAAAATCAAATTTTTTTGATCTAGATGGATTAGCTTGAATTGCACCTACAGTTCCTCCCATCAGTGAAGGCTCATAGTAACCCTAGAAAAGAGATCTTTGGGTGTCTTGATTCCACTTCTAAATAATTTTAGTGTGCTAGCTCCTTTAATTTTAGCTAGTGGATCACCTTGAATAGAAAAAAAAGGAGACAACCAAAAATTTTGATGGTTCAAAGAGAGCCCATCTTTAACCCATTTCCTACCCTACAAATCAAGGTTTGATGGATTCCCATGATTTCCAAATAGTTTTAGCAACAAAGGTGACATGAATTTGCACTGGTTCATATTCATGAGGAGGGTTTGAAAGCTAATTACCTTCTAGGCTAGCTAGTTAACCAAAAATCCTAAAGAAATATAATTTCACAACAAGACTTTCTAGGCCTCACTACTAGTGAGAGCAAGAATGACCCACTTATCATAGAGGGAAACCCCTTATTTGTGAGTGGATAACATTCCAAGACCACCAAGGTCTTTGAGAAATCAACAAAAATCAATTTTTTTTTTTTTTAAATTTGTGATGCATACCATCAAATGCCTAAAGGAAATCCCTTAAGAGGTGTTCAAGCTTGAGGTATGAAGCTTTGTAAGGGGCCCAACACAGGGAATAATAAACATGCATAGCAACTAACACTTTAGAAAAAATCTAAAATTTTCCTACAAGGGAGAGGGGTTTGGTGATCCAAAGTCCAATTTCTTCTTAATCTGCACTAGGATAGCATTTCATAGATCCATAGCAAAAGCTTGAAAAGAAAATGGTATGCCCAAAAATCAAAATATTTCTCCATGATGACCCATTTCCACCTGTAGTGCTCAAACCATTGAGGGTTTTTTAAATCTATTATTAGAGGAAAAGTGTCCAATATTGATTCACCCCCCTCCCACCCTCCCCACTTATTATCACATATTTATAAAGATTAGTAGTAGATCTTATATCCTTAGAAAAAGTTTCACATATTGAGGAGAATCATGATGCATATATAAAATTTGCAAGTAAAGTTTGAAGTGACATCTAAAGATCTAGATAAAGCTAACGAGGAAAGAGAAATATTAAAATTTAATCTTGAGGATGCACAATACTACATTAAGAAACTCAAGGATCAAATTGATATTTAAATAATAAAGAAAAAAGAGTTAGTTGAATAGACTAAGGATTTCAAATCAAACAACTTATTATATTTGGTTTTAAAACACTAGAAAGAAAATTAGACACTCAAACATGGCATTGTAGTCACATCACTTCACATGGCTAGTAAAATTGAAGAAGCAAAATCAAGAAGGGATAAACTTGAAGCATATCTAAGAGGTGCGACTAGTGAATATGAAGATTTGAATGCTCATCTTGGAAAGGTGATGTATGAAGTTGAATAAATACACTAATAGTTTAAAGTTTGGTCTTGTGGAAATATAGTTAAATATTGAAATATTATATAAATATGTATAGAAAAACTTGATGAGAAGCTAATGAAATAGAATGTTTAAGGAGACATCACATATATTGGATATCTTAGAGGTGACTATTCTAAGCAATCAAAAACAATTCTAAAGAGAAAAAGAATGAATTTAAGGAAAGATGTTATACATGCAATAAATATAGACATGTGAAGTGATATTTCCAATTTAATACACATGCTAAATCATTTATAGGATATTGTTTCAAATTTTGGTTTTATGGGCATAAATAACATGAATGCAAAATACCTAATAAGTGAAATAATGGAAGAAGAAATGAAAGATCAAATGTGAATGCAAGAAGACCTCTAGAATTAAAAATTGGTATATCTAATCATGTCAGAAGTTATTTAAATGTAATTTTAAAAAAATGTCACTAGAGATTGTATATTACAAGTGAATCAAAATGAAAAAAGGTATGCAAACTTTATTTTTACATGTTACAACTGAAATTATTTGGGTCATATAGTTAGACAATGTAGATTTAACAGATCTGTGAAGAATATGAGAACTCCTATTGTTAAAAGTGTAATACCCTAAAATTTGTCTCCCAAACCAATTGCATCTAATTTAAAATATTTATTGGCAACTACTAGAGGTCCTAGTTGTACCATCTTAAAATGGATGCACTTCCTTTTAAAGACATTTTAGTTCCCTCTTCATCGTTCCTTGTTTAGACCATGGATAGTCATGTTTTCAATATCCTTTTTCTCTTATCTTGTTTCTCTTTCCACCCTATTCTTTCTAGTATCTACCCCTTCTTTATGTGGCACTAGGGACTGGAGCTCTAGACTAGGTCAACCTTGACAATTCTGGAGCTCGAGGCTTGAAAGGTCTCAGATATTTAATTAGTTTTTTGCTATTATGCAGTTGGCCTTTATTGTTTTCCTGCTTGAAAACTCATATATAAGGAGACTTGGAGACTTTTTTTTTATATATCTCTCCTTTGATTCATTCACACTCTCAATTTATTACTTTCAAGTAAATATTTGTTTCCTTTTACATTCAAGGAGTTCAAGTATTCAAGATCTTCAAGCATTTTAGCTAGGAAATTTCTATCTAGCATTGAAGGATCCTTTGTGTGCATTTCCTCTTTAGGATATAGCTTATTGTCAGTCATCAAGGGAAGATATATACATTGAATAATTCATTATCTTCTTGATTGATGCACTTTTATATCCATGGCACCATGATGAGATTATGGTAGATCTATTGCAAAGAATGGAAATACCCTACATTCCTAATTCAAGATCTAAATTAAAGTTAAATACATACAAACAAGGTAAATCCTAACATTTATCTTGTCTTTCAATTATTTACATTTACATTTCTCAATTACAGTTAATTCATTAACCTAACACTCAACAAAGGAATGCTCTCATCAAACCCCAAACCCCAAACCTTACTTTTTTGTGTTGATTTGCAGGGAGAGAAAATGATTATATATTTGGAATCAATTATTTGAAAGATTTTTTGAGTCATTAGTTTTTTATCACCAAACTACATCAACCTACTCATATGATATCTTCACAAGTTGATCTACTCCTTTAGTCTCAAGATCTAGGGAAGTTTATTGGTTTTGTTCATTTCATCATTTCATTCCAAGATTCATGAATGGATATTAATATATAGTTCATATCTATAAGTTTTGTAGTGAAAATACATTTTCCTTTATGCATTTCAAGGTGAGTCATTTATATTTTAGTTTCTTTCATATCTCTACCCTATATATATATATATATATATATATATATATATATATATATATATATATATATATATATAATTGGCTAACTTTATTTACATAGCATCCATATTTACACTATTTAAGCAACTTGTTCAATTCCACATTTACATTATCCTATCAAGGGCCTAAGAGAGTATATTTTCCTTATATTGCATTCCTCTTTATAATTCAGATTTATTATTAGCTCCCTTCTTCCTTTGGGTCCTAGCTAATCTAATTTGGATCATAAGTGGACCGTATTTGGAAATTTCCATCTTTCCCTCACATACATATTTTAATGACTTAGTGTAATTGTAAAGTGGAGGCCTACATATTATCAAAGTGCTTCCATTTTATAACCAAGCATTTTGGTGAACCTGACATCTTACCCTCTTTCTAAGAGTTAGATATTTATCTCTTTAATACCTCTCTAATTTTTTTTTTCATTGGGTGTTTACCTTCTTTTGGTGAACTTGACCTTGTTCCCCTTTCTTATTGGAGTTAGATTTCTTACTTTTGGCATTTACCTTCTTTTTCATTAACTTTTTGTATTTAGGGTTAGATTCTCTGATCTTTCTTATTTACCTCTTTACATCTAGAAGCATTTAAAACTCTTTTTTCGTGGATTTTGCAAAATTGATTATGTATTTTGTATTATTTATTTTTCAAATATTTATGGGATCTTGGATACATTTTAATGAATCAATGATTAGTGATATCTACTTTAAATGCACTTATCTTTTTCTCATGTTGCACAACTATTTTAAAGAGTATTTAAAACATTATTCCCTTATCTTTGACATTAAATATTACCCTCCTATATCTTCTTTTAGTCCTCCACCCTTAATGGACCTCACTTGAATGTGTGATCATTCCGCTATGGTGTTCTTTATTGATAGTTATGTTCCTTTCATTGATAATGACACTATTTGGGATTAACCTCTTGATGCTAATATTGAATATTCTCTTCCTCTTGAAAGAGTTAACATGATTGATACCATTTGGACTTTCATGTTTCTTCTTTTCCTAATACATATTCTTCTCTTTATAATATTTTAGAGAAAGAGGAAGAAATTATAAATTCTCTCATTAATGTGATCTTTCCTTCATTTGATATTCCTAGTAGAGATTATGCATTAATGGACATCCATAATCCCTATTCTAAGGATTCTTTAGATTCATAGGAAAATGGTAATATCCTTAATGCTCTCTTTTATTGTTGCATGTATGGAGAAGTGAGATCTTAATCAAGATAATCTCACTTAACCTATTCTCAATCTCAAGGTTTACCCTTCATCAAATAAATCTATTATCACCCTTAAGGTTTGTCCTCCAATAACTCTTAAAGGGGATCATAGTGATTCTAAGGATTAGCATGCAGTGTCTCACACCTATTGTATAAGGAATAATCCTTAGTCTACTACTTCTCTTCCACATTCTCAACCTCTTATTTTCCCTCCTCATTTTATTTTTCAAAATATTGGGTTGGATTATGATTTAGTATTGTATTTATGTAGTATTCCTACCAATAGTTCTCTTTGGGAACTTCTTAAAATATCACCTACATGTCCTAAAGCATTGAAAAATGATTTATCCACTATTCCTAGCCCATCCCCTAATAAATATAACATCAATGCCTTTTTATAATGGATGAATACTACATTAATTTCACCTCAAATTTTGTTTACTCAAGATGACTTACCTCCTAAAGATATTCAAGATCACTATGATGTTCTTATGGTAGTTTTCCTTATTAATAATATTATTATTTGTTGAACTCTAGTTGATAATGGATATGGGCTTAATATTTTTAGCATGGATATGCTCAAAGAAATTAATGTTGATCTTTCACATATCAAACTTGATAGTAATTCTACTTTTGTCTTTGATAATATTTAAAATAAAAATTTAGGCACCATCAATTTACCTATCAAAGTAGGTCCATTTGTTGTAAATACTCATATTCATGTTATGCCTAACCTCTCAATTATAATATTCTTCTGGGTAGACCTTGATTACATTCAATGCATGTTATTCCTTCAACTTGTCATCAAAAGGTCAAGTTTTTCTACAATAATATCATGCATACTCTTCATGGAGACACTACATCAAATAGCTGTCTAAATGTTGAGGAACAAGAAAATCAAGAATCTAATGATGATCCTCCTTCGACAAATACCCTTCTAGGTGATGATTGGAGATCCTTAGATTTCACACCAACCTTTATTGGAGAATATTTAGTTAAGGACTTTTCATTCATGAGAGATCGTGCAACTCCTTTCTTTACCAACTTTGTTTCTACTTCCACATATGATGAATCTAATAAGTCTATTGATAAAAATCATACATCCTAAGGAAATGGAGGGCATAGGAGCTCTTTTAAAACTATCGTTGATCATAATTTAAGATGTGTATGATAATGTTTTGAATCTCATTCTTTGTCCACATCCTCTCACAAATCTTCTCCTACTAATCAAGATCTTATCTTATTTAAACTTCTACATGCTAAGGTGAAATTTACTAGGCCTAAATGTAGAAAGAAACATAGTAAAAAAATTAAGAATCTTTCATTTTGCATGTATCATCGTTATCATGATCACTCTACTAATGATTTTCAAGATTTATTTTGTAAGATCCAACAAATTATTAATAATTGGGCTATTCACATATCTCCTTATAATGAGCTCTATTTTTCTTCTATTTTCTTTAAATAAAGTTTAAGTCCTTATTTCGGGGGGCTCATTATCATACATGGTATTCTTTGTGAGAAACATAATAGGCTATTTTCTCTTCTCTTGTTCCTATACTTGGGGGGTTTCTCATGGATCCACTATTTCCTTCAATTGAGCGCTATTTTTTATCATGTCACATCCAATCATATATTATTAGCAAGTAGTTTTTCATGGTAGATAAATCACTTACCTTGGAGACTCATAATAGTGTATCATCTTTTTCAACAATTTCCTTTTGTACTTCTTGCATGGTGTCTCTACATTCTACCCTATTATGAGCTCATAGGAGTCATAACCTCTTTGGTTTGGGCTAGGTGTTGCTAGTGGATACTATCTTGATGGCGAAATTGCTTTATCCTTCTTCATCACTTCCTTAAGATGCCAAAATAAGAAATACTTTTTCCATCTTAAGGAGGGGCTATAATATCCCCACTACTAAGGACAATAATACCTACACAAGCTATGTTAGAACTTATACAATAATAGAATATATTTTTCTATTCTACCCTCTATCGTAACCCAACCTTAAAGACGTATCTAGTGTTGAAATTCTAGTCATGTTTGTTATTAGTGACATACACTTATTCAAATTTTGAGTTCATACCAAGAATATTGTATAGTCAATAGTGTTAACCAAGCATTTTAGTTCCTAATGATTCCTAGAGTTGCTACCAAGTCCCATGGACAAATTTCAGTTTGAACTAAGAAATTACTGTAGGGTTGAAGTTCAACAATGTAAACTGAGCATTCCAGTGTATGCCAAGTTTACCAGTGTAAATTGAGTTGCGCAATGTTTACCAAGTTTGTAGTTGATGAGCCAATAGTGGCATGTTTTGATGGTTAAATTTTTGCATTGTTATCCTTTCCATCAAGGTTCAAATCTCATGGGGATGAGGTCCCCCGTTTGTGGCCTCACCGGTTCATAGCTCCAGGTCAAAGCGTTCACCCCTCTTTAAAAAATAAAGTTTGTAGTTGATGTGATGTAAGTCTAGTGTTGACTAAGCTACTCAATGTTAAAAAAGTGACTCAGTTCATACAAAGCTCAAGGTGATAGTGTTTACCAAGCCATGCGATGTTAACCAAGTGATTCAGTTTATATGTCAAGTTTCATAGTATTTTCCAAGTTACTAGTGTAGACTGAGTTCAAGACTACTTGTAAGTGATTAGTATGGACTGAGCTTCTCCATCTACTAAGTGCATGATGATGTTGAGCATTTATAGTGGATGTCAAGTTTCAAAACCTCATAGAGTCAGTCTTCAAAGCCTGAATTTCTACACTTTGGCCGGCTTTGTAATATTTTGTATGATCTTGTATTGTGACCAACTTTGTAATTATGTAATTGGATTGATATATATGTAATGTATTATATCACATCCAAATAAATTATGGAACAAAAAAGGAAGTAATGTAATTATCATAGAAGAGTAGAAGAGAAAATTACAAAGGCTACAACAGTATAATGAGAAGCAAAGATTCATCTATCACAACAAAGTGATTTGTACACTCAAAGGAATCTAATTTACCAAACCAAGTCGTAGATTAGAGATTAGCCACTGCTTCCTCCTAACAGGAGGATTGGTCAAATCCTTTAATAAGGTAGACCTAATATTCTTATGTAAATCTCTTTGCCGAGTGCATACTTTATTGCATGTTTGTAAATCCTTTCACAAGGTGGGCTTAGTAGTCCTTATTGCTCCTAATAGGGTAGATCATCAGAAGTGATCAATGTAAGCCTTAATAGGAAAACTTTATACTGCAGTACTAAAGCTTTTGGGTATCATTGCCACCCTAGTGTTACTTTCTATTTGGAAGGTTTATGGGTCACCAAATCTTGTGTCAAATTGTTATCTATTCTTTCATGTTTTCTTTGTTTCTTATTCATGAAGTTAGATCAGAATTCATATAAAGGATTAATTCCTAATTTGGATAAAAAATTTAGAAGTTACCAATTCAACCCTCCCCACTCAGTAACTTAGCTTGTCATAATATTTCCAACAATTGGTATTAGAGCATTGTGGTTCTTGGTGAAAATTTAAATAGCTTGAGCAAAGATCAAAGGCAATGGAGGTATTAGGACTTGAGAAGGCTATTGACAATGAGAAACTAGATTTGGAATTGGCCATTGGACAACTCAAGAAAGAAAAAGAGAAACTCTCCCAATCCTTGAAATGAAGAAAAGATCTTGCAATTCAAATAAATGATTCACTATACATTGAAGAAAGAATTGAAGACATCATTCCAAGAAATTTAGATGAAGCTGATAAAGCAATCAAAAAAATATTGGAAAATAATAATACTCTTCAAGAAGAAATACAAAAACTAAGAAGAGAGCAAGAAATTTGATCAATAAGATTGTGTGAAGTCATGGAAGAGAAAAATAAGATAAGAGAATAAATAGAAGGAAAGAACAATGAAAATTAGAACCTATCCCTTTAGCAAGTAGATTTCATTGATCAACTCACCAATGCAAATGAAGAAATCATGAACCTAAGTTCAGAGAATGAAATATTACATAATGATCTAAAAATTGAAAGGCAAACCAATGAAAGAATGTTGAAATCCCAAGCAAACATGAATCAGTTGAATGAACAAAGTCACTTCAGACAAAAGGGAAAACTAGGAATTGGATAAATAGAAGAAGAAGAATCATTCAAGCAAGGAGCTCAAAGGAACCAAAAACTTACTTGCAATCATTGTGGTAAGATAGGTCATACTTAAAAAAAATGTTGGGGTAGTGGGAAAAAAAAATTCAATAGAAAATGCTACAATTGTAATCAACATGGTCATAGAGCAAATGAATGCAAAGAGAAACCAAGATTTGAAGGCAAATGTCACAAATGGAAGAAGCATGGGCACAAATCATCAGAATGCAAAACCAAGATATTGAATTAAATAGAACAAATTATGAAGGCTATATTTGGTTGGGACTATAACACTTGGTGCAAATGCCATTTCCATGGAGAATTTGAACACATTGGTATGAATTGTGTAAAACATCACATGAGAAAAAGAGATACTACCAAAAGATGTTTCATCTATATAGAACTGGATCACCTTGCCAAGAACTACATGAATACTAGAATAATAGAAGATAAAAAGAAGGCAAAAGATGATAACATTAGAAAAAGAAAATGAGACAAAAATGGGTTCCAAAGTCAACCAAGAATCTAAGTCTAAGCAATGATGTTCAAGTCACTCAAGAATTGAATGACCCTACTATTTGCACTTGATTTTTTAGAGTAAAATTGGAACTAGGCTAGAAAAGAAGACATCTAAATAAGTTTTAGCTATTCAAGATGTGAAAGGGATCATTGAGTAAAAGGTACTAGTTACTATCAAGTTATCTTCCTTACTGAGTGAGGTCGGGTCATAGACTCTACCAAGTGAGTTTAAGAGTAACTAAGTTTTACATGTGGTTATTGAATGATGAAAGACTTTACCGAGTAATCAATGCAAGAAAAGTGGATGATAGATTGTCAAATCCATCTAACTTTCATACCATGCATTTATGGAAAAATTTAACAAAAGGAATGAAATAAAAGTCATTTTCACCATGAATTTTTGAGAGCAAATTGCACAGAGTGATCTTCAAAAGCATTCAAGTGATTTGAGCAAATTGTTTTTGAAATTTTTGAATTCTTTCAAGCCCTACTAAGTGAAGATGGCAACAACCAATAGCAAGGTGAAGCAAGGGCCAAACATGTTAGTTCATGGTGTAGAATGGAAGGCACCCAATTTTAAGCTCACTCCTACAGTCGTTAAAACCCTACACCCGAGTGGAGTAGTCACAAATCCCTTTCAAGGTACTATTGATCAAAAACATTCATTCTCATTTTAAATGTGCAATTCAAGATATTAGCACCCTAGAAATGGATTAATGTTTAAAAGATTTATTTTTTGATGGAATTTTGAAACTTGAGCACCAAAATCTTAAGGCTAAAGGTTTAACCTATATTCCTCACATGCCCCATGATTTCCAAGTGAAATGGATTAGGTATATTCTTAGCTATGTGCATAATGGATAGTTATGGTTGGAAAAACCTATTTTAATCACAAAGAAGATGATTCATAGGATTACTAGTCTCCCTGTGCTAGGTAAAACTAAAATGACAAAAACCCTAGGTCGAGTCAAACTAGAGAAGAAAACCCTAGCCAAGTGGGATGGTAGGAGAATAAAAATTAGTAGTATCACTAACATAGAATTAAAGTTTGGTATTAATTTCATTGCACACAAGATCTATAGTTTGAGTAGGTTGAATAGTGTGTTATGTGAAGCAGTTGACTTGGCATTTTAATTTGTCAAGAATAACCTTTCTCTTGAACTTGCCAAGCTACTATTGAATCAATTCAACAAGAACATGGAGAGTATTAGGACATCAAAGAATAATCTATGTAAGTTTGGTGTTGATATGTTTATTCTTTTATGTTCAAAAATTATTTCCATCAAAAGATACTATCATGTGGAGAAAAGATGTGCCAATACTCTATCAAATTAATTAATATATTGCTGAGATGGGAGAAAATCACACTATTATTATGGACAATTATTTTGATGCTTTCAAGGAGAAAATGAATAACAAATACTAAATCACCAAGAAACTAGTTGAATATTATAAGGATGATTTATGTTTTATAGTGGATAGTGATAAGGTATACATTTAGGCAATTAGGCCTAGAATTGCATGGGTAAAACCTCTAGAATATGAAGTAAATATTGATGAAAAAAAAGATATTATTGAGGCACTGATTAATGAACCAATTGACCCCAAGACTACATATTTTTGAACATGTGATAAGGCTAAGGCCCGGATAGAACTAGAGATCAAGCTCCCTCAGGTGGTTAGCAAAGGCAAGAAAAGAATTGCCAAGTTAAAAAAAAAGTTCTAATCTTTTGTTAACTATGGGAAAAGGTGAAGATAAAGAAGTAGAGGATGAAGAATTAGAGGAAGAGGAACCACTAAAGAAAAAGGGAAAGATAATCATTACCAAACCTAGCAAGACATCCACTATAGTATTCACTAGGAGATCCTCTAGGAAGTAGGTAGATAAAGAAGGGGGAGACATAATTTTCAAGAGTTTTCCATCCACATTTGAAGAGACAATAAAGGAATTGGAATTAGGTTCTGGGATGACAAGCTTCAAAGCATTAAAATATGAAACCAAAATAGCTAATGAGAAAAAATAGATTGAAGATATTCTAATATCTAAAATTGGCAAATAGAAATACTCTCCTGACTAGCTACACTCAACAAGTTCCAGATGCTTTAATGAATAAAATTAATCCAAGATGGGAACATGCAATGCAAATTGCAAAGGAAATTCATGAGTAGACCCTAAGGCAATTGATGCCAAATATGACTAACAAGGAAATCAAGGAGTTTTTAATGAAAAATGAAGAAAAACTAACTTTAGGATTCAATACTTGTCTAATTTTGTTGAAAGAAATAGAGCATGTTGTGAAGAATGAAACAAATACATGGAAAAATATATATCTTCTTCACAAATTGAGTGATTTTCCAGTTAGCATAATTGATAATGATGATGATGATGATCAAGAAAAGGATGAAGAGAAAAATGATGAAGAAGTAACACATTTTGATAATGAGGATGATGAATAGAAACAAGAGCAAGAGGCTACCAAGGAAGGAACTCAAGACATTGAGGAAACTAACCTAGTCAAGATTGCTACAGTAGTTATTACCTCACTTCCTCACTATCCAAGAAAAATAGTGACATCATCAAGCATGGAGACAACCTCTATAGGATTGATTGTGTCTAACACTACAAACACAAGCAGCCAATAAATCTTTGCACTAGTTTAGCTTAGCACATCATTGAATAAAGTATCAACTACTTCATCTATCGAGCTATAGACTCTTCCCTCTTCAATAGTTTTGAATAAATTTTTTTGGATACATCAATTTTGGATTTAATAGGTACTTCTACTAATATTTTTGCAATAAGTGCAGTATCAATTTTTGTAGCAAGCCTCACTATTTATACTATTGTTTCCATTCCAAGTACACAAGGTGCAATGAAAGTTGAGACCAAGCCTCAACTGAGCACAAATTTTTTGGGTAAAGGTAAAGAAAAGGAGAAGGATGTATATCTTGATGAGGAAATTAGAATATTTCAAAGCTCAATCTTGATCAAATGTAGACCTTTAGAGAGTTACTTCAAAAGAAAGCCAAGTAGCAGAGGCTAAGAGAAGAAAGAGATAAAGAATTAAAAATCATTGAGCATGCCAAGAATATTTTGGCAGAGGCTATAGGTATAGAGATTGATTCTTCTCAACTAGTTTTGTATTAGTTGGAAGAAGAAATCTAGAAGTATAATGAAGATGTAGTGCCTCTCGTGTTTTTAGTCTGTACCTTGTTTATTTTGATTCAAGAGATACTTGATACTCTTATTTTGTACCTTATGATGAACCAAGGGTTGGATGTTATACTTTAGTTTGGTAACATAGATGCTATACTACTACACTATTCAATTTATCATAATTATATGTTCATGCTATTTTGAGATGACAATAGATCTATGATGATATCTAGTTATATGGTTATTGGACATATTTTTTGATTATGTTATGTGACGGATTTTATGCTATGGTGATTTACTTTATTCTTGTATCTTTACACATTCTACAAATGTGAGTGGTGTAAATGGATTAAATAGGTATTCTTAATACATGTTTCTTTGGCTATGATACTATATGCAATTGCACTTGATCATGTATTTTAGTGTGCAAAAATTATATCCCTAGTAGTGGCACATGGAGTTAGTGATTCAATTATTCATATTTACCAATTTTGTCCCTATATGGTTGACTTATCCTTATTTTAATTGTTTTAATTAAAACCTTTTGGTGATTAGTAAATCTGAACTCATTTGCATTATGTGATTAGACCTATGAGTGTGTCTATACATTTAGAGGTTTTCTCTGTCGCAAAAGTGTTAATTTTTTGTGATTTTGGGTTTTCAAGAATTATATCTTTTCATATTTAATTTTTGGCAGATTTTCCTTAGATGAATTTCCATTATGGATAATAACCTATTTTCGTTTGGGTTGATTTAGAGTTTAGCTACTCTAGTTGGCTTTTTGCCATAATCGATTCTTCACTTGAAAAGTGAATAAGTATTGGAAAAGTGAATTTATTATGGACTTCTCACATTTTAGAAATAGAATTTTGAGAGCTAATTTGGAAATCCTCTTTTGAAGGATTGGTTTTTTGTTCATTCTGAGAGTTGTGAGCATGGGATCATCGTGAGGTTGGTCTCATTGGATTCAACTCAGGTAGACTATGCATTGATGTGAGTTTTGGCAGATAAGGTAGGTGATTTATTTTATTGTGCGAGGTTTAGTTTTTGCCCCTTTTGCTATCAGGTAGGGCTTTCTTGTTTTATTGTTTTTACCTTATTTTAGTTTCTATTTCTATTAGTAGTATGTTAGGAGGATGAGAACTAGTGTTCCCCTCTATTTCTATTTGCTAGTTCTACCTAGTTGGTTGAGTATGAACGTTTTCACTATTTTTGAAATGGGGGTTTAGGTTTTTGAGCCATTATGCTAGCTATTTTTGCATATCATGTCAAATTTCAATTATTTTTGAATTTTCAAGGTTTTTACACCCAAAGGCCAAATGGGTTTTAATTTTGGAAATTTCAAAATTTGGGGTTTTTGCCTCATTTTGTGTGCTACCCTAGTTTCTCAAGTTTTCTTGGCACAATGTGGGTCATGGACCTGGATGATCCCTTTGGATATCCGTCAGACCACTTTTTCACTTATGTTGGATTTGGATGTGTGTTGTGTCTGTCCTCCCAAGTCTATTTTAGTTGAGTGACTTTATGCTTGTGTTCTCATCTAGTCCTTGTGTTGATCTTCATGATGGTGGTGCACCACACATGAGTACGTACACATACATTTATCAGGTGACTTGCGGGGATCAATCTTTTGTTGTATTTCTAGAAGTCATTATCATTGGGGTTGGGTTGGGAGTTTGCATGCCTACGGGCACTCATCATTGGATGAGCATGGATAGGGTAGGGTAGCATATGGAGGGGCTTCTATCCTACAACCTGGTGACTATTTCCCATTGGTTGGAAAAAGAATTTTTATATAAGTGATAACTAAATTAAAACATTTGGGTGGTAATCAAATATAAGATAATTAAAAAAAAGAATTGTGCACCTTTTGTTGGGAAGTTGATTCTACCTAGAATTTTGCACCTTTCATTGGGAAGTTAATGTTGCCAATACTAGCTTCAGCTCGTTGATGCCAAGAGACTCTCCATGATGTCAGCCCCTATGTAGTAGCCTATTGAGATGTCTAACCAAGACCTGTAGTTTATGCATTATCTATATCTTGGATTTAATCATCATATTGCTTGGCGTGTATGTTAGCTATGGATGTTGTTTTTGTGTGTTTGTGGTTGGATCATTACTGCCATTAGCATGGTGGGTGTAGACCTATGAGTGCCACGTGGTTGGGAGACATAGCTACCTACACCACTACTAGGGATTGGTGTACAAAGATGATCTATTATTCTAGGATGACTGTTGCTAGATGTGTTCACTTGGTACTTTAGGTTCCAAAGTATGCTTCTTGTGATTTATGCTTTCATTGGTATGTTTGTTTATCATGTTAGGTGATCTTAGTTTTGATGCATTCCTTATTATGATGATTAGCATGTGATAGGTGATGTTATCTACTTGCAACTTTATCTTATGTTTTACTACTAGCATGTTAGATTTCCTTATGCTTATGCTATAGCATGTTTTAGTAGTGATGTCCCTATTACAATAGTACCGATGATCTAATTGGTGGCTTGGGATGTTAAACATGGGGGATGGCTATGGCCCATGATGGTCTTATGACACCATTGATGGTTGGGAGGAACCGCATACTTAGTTTGGTTATTTTGTATATTGTGATGTTATTTTTGTTCACTATGATGTTTCCTTTAGTATTTTTCCTTTCACTACTTGTTAGATGGTTAGATGTAGATTATTTCTTTCAATAGCATATTCAAGTGTTCACTCCTCAAATTGTGGATCTGGTACTCCCTAGTGTGGAGGTTTTACTCTCTATTTTTTCCCTTTGTGTTTTCCTTAAGTGTTCTTGTAGTTCCTGGGTGAGCTTTTGTTAGCATGGTGTGATACAATATTATATTGCATGCCCATTGAGATTGTATCATGTGTTCCCTAATTTTGTTGCATGCCTCTTCAAGTTTTATCATACGATACCAGAAAGTATCACACTCCCTTTGAAGAAATGTTGTGTGATACTTGAAAAGTATTCCATGGCCTTGAGAGAAGTATTGCTTAGTCCCTAAAAATCTCACCCTCCTTCTTTAGAAGTATTGCATGATACTAGAAAATATCACCTGGGTTTTGTAAAAACTTGTGCCAGCAGGTAGCGAGCACTTTTTGATGTGATCCAAAAATTTTGAGAATCATTTGGGATATCCTCTTAGGTGTTCTTCAACCCTTTGGTGTCACATTTTGAATTCAGAATGTCTTTAATTCAAATTTAGTGATGCGTTCTTCGTTATCGGTCATTTTGGTCAGTAGTGGGATTTGGAGATTTGTTGGTTGCTGGGATGATGGTTCAGTCTTCCATTGCAATCTTTGTGATCCATGTATGTTTCTGACATGCACTTACACTTTTTCTACTATAAAAAAAAAAAATTGGCTTGTATTTCTTCCTTGTTTCCAAGGATCTCCTATTGGGGCATTACATCTAGTATTAGAGCCCATGTTGAAACATTGGGATCTCTATATTATGCTTCCACTATGGTTTTTTTTCCCATTGTGTGCTATTATATTATGTTGTTATTTTGATATTTCTTGAGTTCATGTTTTGACTCTTATGCTTGTGATCTGATTGTTCTAACATTATCTTGTTGCTTCTATAGAGATGCCTCCTGCACATAGGTCTAGTTAGGGTGGTAACCGAAAGGTTGGTCATGATGAAGAACACCATGAAGAGGAAAATTAGGATGGAGAGGAAGAACAAGGTAATAATGCAAATTAGGATGGTGTGGGGGTATTGTTTCTAGTATTCCAGGAGATTCTTGCTTATTTGGGCCCTCATGTTGAGGAGTGCCAATAGGAACATGATCAAGAAGAGGGATCTCATCATATAGATTCCCATCACTCTAAGCATAGAGAGGAGGAATGTGAACATGAGCATTCTCTTACTCCACTAGGTGGCAGAGGGCACCATTGGGGTGGTCGAGACTGCAATAGTAAGGATTATATTAGGTTAGATATTATGAAGTCCTTCCATCAATCCAAACTGCCACTGTATGATGGCAAGGGAAGTGGCCTCAAGGCTGAGACTTAGTTGTTGGACATGAAGTGTTGCTTCACTATGTACCCTGATATAACCAATATGAAGGCCCATTGTGCAATCATGCAGTTGAGGAACCATGCATCCACATGGTGGAATATTGAGAGTCAAAAGGTTCAGATTACTATTGTAGATCTCACCTAGGAGATCTTTGAGGAGAGGTTCTAGGAGAGATTCTTATATCCTCAATTTAGAGAGGCCCATGTTGATGAGTTTAACTCACTCTGACAAGGAAACATGATAGTAGATTAGTATAAAATCTAATTTTTTAATCTCAGATAGTATTCTTGTTACAATCATGATGACTTACTCCTTGCTCACCATTTCATTTGGGGCCTTAAAGATGCCCTCATTGTAGAGGTTCGTATGCATCAGCCTAGGACTCTTGTTCTCACTATTGGGAAAGCACGTATTGTAGAGGAAAATCTAGCTAGAGGTTTTAGTAGTAGATCTAGTTCTTAGAACCAAAGTGCAAAGAATTTAGGATAGGATGCATAGTATTTCCAATCCTTAGGGAAGGGACAAACTCAATCTGCACCTACCCAAGGTGGTGGTAGTAGTTGTTGTATGTGGAGAAATGCGGCCTATGCTAACACACACACTTCAACATGGTCCTTATTTTCGGATTCATCCTAGAATGAACATTGAATTGTTCATCTAAAAATCAACTGGCAAGGGGACTTGTTGCCTTCTATCTAAAGGGAATTGCTTGTTAGATATCCTCAGATTTGAGGTGTTAAGAAACTAGACCCTCTAAGAACGAAGGATTTAAGAAATGAAATTAATCTATATGATTGTGCAGATTAATCTAGAATGAGAAATGCATTCTAATCTAGGAACAATTGAAACAAAACTAGATTAACTTATGCATAATTAAGCTAAATGAATTTAAACTAAGAATGCAATATGTATGTAAAAATGTGAGCAAATGTGAGTATGAATTTCAACAACACTTCGATACAAATTCCAATTCATCCCCCAAAAATGAAGAGATGAGGTTCTCTTAAATAGACTTTCCTGGAATCCATCAATGGTTGAGATCGATTTCAATCAACAGTTAGGATTAAAGGTGAAGTTTAGTCATAAAGGAAGATTCTCAAATTAAAGGGAGTTAACTGATTTCTTTTGAGTAGAATAAGGAGTTAACTGATTTAGTTTGAGTAGAATAAGGAGTTAACTAATTTGATTTCTTTTTTATCAACAGTGAACTAGGAATTTCCCTTTTTTGAACTGAAGAGAGATTTTGGTGAGATATTTAATTTAATAAAATGAGATATGCTCTCATAATTACCTTTTTCATTTAATTAAATAATTCTATTTAATTAATTAGAGACACTTTTCTTATTTAATTAAATAACTTTATTTAATTAATTAGGAATGACTTCCCATTTAATTAAATAACTTTGTTTAATTAATTAGAAGTAAGTTCTCCATTTAATTAAATAATTCTATTTAATTAATTAAAATAGGCACATTTATTAAATTAAATAAAGTTAATTCCATAGTACATTAGCCTTAGGATATAATTTAATTTAATTAAAGTATAAATACTTAATAATTAAATTAAATCTTAATTAATAGGTTTAATGTGACTAATATGAGTAAATACTATAGGAATTAAATAATAAGCATGATGAATGTAGATTATGGTTTTCTGCATTTGACAATTAGGTCAAGTAGTGAGTAGCAGAATAAGAATTGCCTATTAGAATAGGTAATATAATTGATCATAATAGACCAGAATTGGTGATCATGGCAATGAGTCAATTTTGGGGTATTACATTTTGCCCCTAGTTGAATGAATGTGCGAGTAGCACATTCAATTCAAAAAAAATCAGAAAGCCTGATGCGAAGATGAGATTGGTTTCGAAGTTTATGATACGAAGACCAATTGATAAGCTTTTAAGGACTATCTCTAGAATAGAGCTTAATCCTAAGGGATCCAAGCAGACTTCCTCGATACCTAAGATTGATAAGCATTTAAAAGACTATTTCCAGAATGGAGCATAATCTTTAAGGATCTAGACAGAACGTCTAGATACCTGAAATTGATAAGCATTTAAAAGGTTTCTTCAGAATGAAGTTTAACCTTTAATGATCTAGATAGAACACCTAGATACCTGAGAGTGATAGCATTTAGAAGACTATCTCTAGAACGGAGCATAACCTTCAAGGATCTAGATAGAACACCTAGATACCTGAGATTGAAAGTATTTAGAAGATTATCTCCAGAATGAAGCTTAACCTTCAAGGATCTAGGTAGAACACCTAGATACCTAAGATTTATAAAAGATAACAAGGTTGAATCATGAGTCGTAGAATCATCCCCAGAATGAAGCTTGATCCTTAGGAGTCAAGGTTTAGACTGTCCCAATACCTGTCCATAGAACTCTGAGAAGAGTTGTTATAAGGTTGATCAATTGATGAAAAAATAAGATAGATGGCAAAGATGCCAGATAGAAGGGAACAAGAAGCCCTGAGTAATGAGATGCCCCAAGTGATGAGGACATGAGATGGGGACGAGATGCCCCGAGCAATAAGTATTCAATGATGTAATCATCCTACCCCCTCGAGAGAGAAATTGAAAGATGACACACCAAAAATATGATTTGAAGTAGTAAATCATGAGATATACAAGAAATTAAGATTCAGCAGAATATAGAAGAGATATGAACGATCGAAAGAAGATTTAGAGTTGATTTGAAATGATTGCAAAGTTGCAAAGAACAAGTTTGACCAAAAGTTGACCAAATTTAGCCACAGTTGACTTGATTTAACTATTTCCAAAATGGATTTTGAAAATATGGAGAATGTAGAGTTGAAAGGATTCCAAGAACACAAAGTATTAGATAGATTTGGGTTGCACAAGCGTTCGATTGCGTCGATCCCCAAAATTTTAAAACATATTTTTGAGGCTCTTAGGTGTGTCAGATTTCAAATTTGATCTCGAAAATGGATTTAGAATGGTCAAATTAGCCAGGGGTGTGATTTTTGCACAGATCCTAGCACTTTGAAAATTTTGGTCAACAACTATATAAGGACTCGAGGGGTCATTTTCAATTCATTTGTGCTTGTTGTCTTCTATTGATTTGAGCTTTGAGAGAGACATGGCAGTTAGCATGAGACATCATCAATTTGAGCACTACAGATGTCACAACTGCACAACAAACTATGGACCACTGGTGAGTTATCGATTCCCTTCCCTCATACTTTCACTTTCATACTTTACGGGGTCATTTATTGCATGTTTTAGCATGTTTTAAGGGGGTCCAATCTCTCTTCACCTGAGATCTATTGGCTTTAGAGCAAAGATCTTCTTTCTTCATGCAAAGAAATAGGGTGCGCTATTTCTTCATGCGTGACGAGGAGGATCTTCATGCAGGAGACATTAGCTCTCGCGCGAAGAATTAGATTCTCCGTGCGAGTCAATTCATTTTTTGTGTATGAAGGTCTTTTCTCGCACGAGGATGAGATTTTTGTGTGAGGCTAGAGATATTCACACAAGACTTGGAGAACTTCGTGCGAGATTTCAAGAAATTTCATGCGAAATCTCATGACAGTTATGCTGAAAAGTTTCAATTTCGTGCTAAAAAATTGCATTTTACTTTGTTTTGATACATCATTTTGACTTGATACTGATTGTTTTGTGTGTCACTTCTTGTTGTGCTTGCAGGAGGTTTTTGGTGACATCACATTCAGATCACATTTTCCACCGTATAGGGAGCTATTGCAGAGTTTCGATGAAGTTGATCGGGCACACATTGCATGATTGGATTTGTCTTCTTTGTGTCGGATTCTAGCCATGATAATGAATCACTACCTTCTCATTGCATTGGTTGAGTGTTTCCATTCAGAGATGAACACATTTCATTTGTCGATGGGTGAGATGACGATCACCCTAGAGGACATATGGAGGATATTGAGGATCCCCTTTCATGACACCTGGGTCATCTATGATACAGTGCCCCAAGTAGGGATAGATGCACTATCTATTGTGTTTGGGAGAGAGCTACTAAGGGGCAGGGCCATCAGCTAGGATGAGCTGATGCACACTTATGGACTGACACACTAGCTGGCAGCTATGTTAGCTATATTTTTGAGCTATTTCCTATGGCCTGACAGAGGACAGCATGGTTTGGAGTGTGGGTGGGGATTCATGCTCCAAAAGATGTTAGAGGCACCTGAGATCTTTAGGTGGGGTCAGTGCATGTTGGCTCACCTTTTCCATGAGATGCACAAATTCATCTTCCATGAGAAGAAGACCATGGTAGCCAAAGTATATGTTTTGCAGTTCTGGGCCTGGGAGAATCTTCCCATATGTAGGCCAATTCTTGAGGATGCCAGAGAGCCCATGGAGCTCTATATTTGTAGATATCAAGGGAATAAATTACCCGAGCCCACCTGGGTAAGATAGAGTAGTGGAGGATACATCTTGATGACCTAGTCTCCATTGTATGGAAACCTTGGTGAGAGACAGAGGACTGGGATGATGCTCCCAGAGAGCTACCATGGATGTTTAGTTCTCGACCTTTGGCAGGTAGGACAACATCTGTTATTGAGAGATTTTTCATCTCACAAGTGTGGTAGTAGTATGGATGACCATAGGACATTTTTTCTGAGTATTGCATGTATGCCAAATTGCAAAAGGATTTTGAGCGGGGCTAGCCAGCACAGATGGATCCAGGGCAATCCATGATAGACATTCACAACCTAGCTATAGTTCAGTGGGACTACCTACCAAAGGTAGGAGATGCAGGGATGATGCCTACATATTTGGAATTTTTGATCAGCCATTTTTTCCCATGTTTTATAAATCCAGTGGGGATTATAGGGGAGGCAGAGAGATAGGTACCCCAGTAGCAGTAGGCACAGCCACAACCACTAGTTCAGCTATAGCAGCAATCATAGGTCTGGCACTAGGTTTAGTAGATGCAGATTCTCCCACATTAGATGGGATCAAACCCAGGTGCTGGGGGTAGTGGGATAGGGCACAATTGGTGCCGCCGACAGAGGACAAAGGAAGGGGCCCCACAGCAGGAGGATCTATAGCAATAAGTGCCACCATAGCTGCAGGCACCTCCACAGCAGCAGACACCAGAGATGCTAGATGAGGATATGTTGTATTAGCTAGTAGGTGGGGTGTAGGACATGGTACGACAGTACCGAGAGAAGGTTCGAGTGGCCTCCCAACAGTTGGGAGAGTTTCCAATTTGCAGTAGCAATTTGGGATGCGTAGTTAGTGGAGAGACAATGGGATACATATTGATGGAGGGAGCGCGCCGAGACTACAAAGCAAAGATTGGAGCTGGCATAGGATGAGATCCAATTTTAGTCAGCTTGAGCAGTGTATTACTATGCTACATATACCAGCGTAGTGCCAGATGAGACACTCTAGGTGCAACACTTTTCTCAGTATGTGCGAGAGTCTGGGCACACACAACCTCTTGCTAGACTAGATATGCCACTGCCGCCTCTGCCACTTGCTTCTCTTACTTCTCCTAAAGGTGAGGGTGCAGGATAGAGTTAGACACTCTATTGCTAACTCTAATTTTGATTCCTAGCTATGTATCGACTGGTGTGCCAACACCACATGTATCATTATTTTGATTGATTGTGCTTCAGTAGCGCCCATTTTTGTACTGATCCATTCTTTTGATATATATATATATATATACGAGATCTTGAGCTGAGTATCCCTGTGTACATGTCATTGTCTATTTTTGCTTTACTTTGATGTATATGAGATGTATGTTGTACTTAGATAGAATACATATGTATGGACTGACATCTCACATAGTGTTGCATTTTTTTACTTGACAGTGATAGGTATTCTATTGAGGAGTGTGAATCGATGAACCAAATGCTTGTGCAACTATGGAGGAATTTGATAGATATGGAGATGCCCCCCAATCCTTCATTACAAAGGGTAGGAATAGAATGCCCATCAAATTTCATGCTTATGCAAATGAAGTATGTAATGCAAGACTATGTTAAATGCAACCCTAGGTCTGGTTACCAAGCCTCAATATTTAATCATCATCAGATATAAAACAAAGCTCATAGATCATACAACTCCCACTAACATTACAATCATGAAAATATGAATATAACATATGTTATTAGTTTTTTGGGATTAAATGTAAGCATTCGAGGCACAAGAAGCCAGAATGACCAGAACATTTGCCCCTTTTAATGTAGCAAGTTAACATAAGCATCAAAGCATAAACGCTAGGATGAACTAAATGTTGCTTGAAAATAGACACACCAAACACACAGGAGATCCATCTTATGCTAAGAATTTAGTATTTATTCTATTCACAACGACCCTTACGTTCATAACCTAAGACAGAAGTGAGCTAGATATATTCGCAGTGACCCGTATGTTCACTTAGTAGGATGAGTATAAGTATTTACTGTAGCATGAAGAGTTTACTCCAACAAACAAGGAGAAGAACCAACATTATTGGCATATTCATATAAAAGGAGTCAAGGTATACATGACCATCCAATACAAGATGGAGGCTCTTATAGTGGACACTCCTCTTATAGGAATAGATCAACTTATTGGAACTAAACCACAAACAGAAAGCAAAGAAAAGATCATACCCCAAGTCATTACTTCTCTAGTCGAAGATGACATCATCGAGTTGCTCAAGGGGATATGATAAAGAAAAACAAAGCAAACAAAGAAAATGCTTAGCATATCCAAACAAGTATATCATTTTTGAGTTCAATGTTTTTGGGATTGATGTCAAGTGTCAATGTCCAGAACATATTTGAAAGAAATCTCTTTAGTAAGGTGACAATAGTAGGTAGACACAATCAGAGTGACTAGTGATTGAGATCAAAGAGGAAACTTCAAAATGAAGAACCTAAAGGGGATTGAGCGATAGTAGACAAACACAGCCAGGATGACTGGTGACTAACACAAGAGGGATCTTCCATAAAGGAATCTAGAGGCATGACCTTAGCAACAGTAGGTAGAAACAGATGAAACAACTGTGACTGTTGTGAAAAGCATTCTATGAGGAGAATCTTGAAAATGGTGACACTAGCGATAGTAGGTAGACATAGTCAGGACCACTAGTGACTGTCGTGAAGGAGATTCTATGAGGAGAATCTCAAAAAGAGTGACACTAGCGACAGTAGGCAGATGCAGTGAGGACCACTAGTGATAGTCATGAAGGAGATTCTATGAGGAGAATCTTGAAAAGAGTGACACTGGTGATAGTAGGCAGATGTAGTGAGGACCATTGGTGACTGTTGTGAAGGAGATTTTATGAGGAGAATCTCAAAAAGAGTGACACTAAGGGGAGATGCCCCTGAGCTGTGACAAGACTCAATCCATGGATACATGAGCAGAAAGTAGGAAAAGAAGAAAAGAAAAAGCATGAAAGCAACTGTACAAAAAGCTAGAAGATGGGCTACAAGATGGAGCATTGGGAACAAGAGGTGCCTATTTGCCAGGTTTTCACCTTCTCCACAAGATTTTCTTTTTTTGCTACCATGATGCATGTTTCTAGGTTTTCACCAATGGTACTTTTCTTGTTTTTCAATTTTTTTGTATTTTTTTTTTCTCTTTTTGATTTTTTTGTATTTTTGAGATTTTTCACTTTTTTGGTATTACCAAGGTGCCTATTGCTAGGTTTTCACCAGGGTAACAATTTTTTCGGGACTTTTTCTTATTTTTATGATTATTTTTAGGACATTTAGATATGTGCAAAGAGCTTGCTGAGATTAAATCAACTATAAAATCACTTCAGGTGGAGAGTGTTGACCAGCTCTTTAAGCACTTCTCCTTCAGTTTTGGAAAGCTGATAGGCGCTAGATCTGTATACTATAGTAATGATGTAAGGACCTAGCCAGTTTGGTTCAAAATTTCCCTTTTGCACTCACTGTTGTTGATTCTTAGGGTTCTCTCTTAGGACGAGGTCACCCAGCTAGAATTCATGTGACCTGACCCTCTGATTGTAGCTTCATGCCATTCTTTGTTGATATGCTCACAGATGATCACATGCCACTTTTCATCATTCATCCAGTAACACAAGCTCTTGAAGCTGAGCTATCTTGTAGTCATCATCAGTGATAAGGCCTTTCATAGAGATTCTCAAGGTAGGAATCTTGACCTCTATTGGAAGCACAACATCCACCCCATACACTAACACAAAGGGAGTTGTGCTTGTTGGAGTTCTAATGCTTGTCTTATATGCCCACAAGGCTGGGTTGATTTGGAGATGCCAGTCTCTCCCTGACTTATTGACTATGTGATGAAGAATTTTGAGAATGGCCTTAGTGGATGCCTTAGCTTGGCCATTACCCTGGGGGTAATAAATGGAAGACCAATGTTGTGTGATCTTGAATTTATTGCACAGTTCCTTGAGGTCTTTATTCTTGAATTTTCCTCCATTGTTAGTAATGATTGAGGATGGTACACCATATCTGCAGATGATGTAGTTTGTGATGAAAGGTGTTATAGTTTTGCCATCAGCAACTATGAGAGGTACTGCCTCTACCCATTTCATAAAATAATCTGTAGCCATGATGATGAACTTATGTCCATTAGAAGAGGTTGGGTGAATCTACCCCACCAAGTTGAAGGCCCATTGTTGAAATGGCCATGTTGTAGTAGAGGGAATCAGCTCTCTGGCTGGAGCGTGAATGAGATTCTCATGTAGCTGACACTACTTGCAGGACCTAGCATACTTAATAGCTTCTTGCTCCATTTTAGGCTAGTAGTAACCAGCATGAAGGAGTTTGTGAGCTAGTGTTAGGGCATTAGAATGAGATCTGCAAATGCCTTCATGAACATCAATTAGTGCGCATTTAGACTCATCGGGTTCTAGATACCTAAGGAGTGTTCCGTCGAGACCTCTCCTATATAGATTGTCAGCAATAATGACATAATGTGAAGCATTATGGATTAGGTAATGTTTCTCATTCTAGGTTAGACCTTTCGAAATGGTTTGATTATGAAGGTAGGAATAGATGTGATGGTAGTGAGATGATTCTTGTCTTATAATAGAACAGATCATCCTAGAATCAGGGGTGTCATAGGCTGGGTAGTGTAACGCTTCCACCAAGAACTCATGTCATAGATCATTTTCAGTCATTTGTAGCAGGGAAGCCAGAGTGGCCATGACATCAACCACTTTATTATATGCTCATGGAACTTGCTGGAAGGTGATGTGTGCATAATACTTCTTTAAGTCATCAACCATGCACTTATAGGGAATTAGTTTCTCATGCTTTGTTTGATACACATCATTTACTTGGTTGATAAAAAGTTGAGAGTCACCAAAGATGTTAACTGATCCACTCTCCATTAAGCTGCATTTTCATGCCATTGATCAAAGCCTCATATTCAGCAATGTTATTTGTACAAGAAAACATAATTTTGTATGCTTTAGGCAATGAGTCTCTTTGTGGTGTAATAAAGAGTAATCCAGCACTCGATCCTTGTTGTGTGAAGGACCCATCAAAGAACATAATCCATGTGTGGTGTGTGAGTGTCAGAATTGACACATCTGGAAAATCAATGTTCATTGGTAGAAGACTCTGTAGGGGTGCCTCGGCTAGCTAGTCTGCAATTGCCTATCCTATAATTTCCTTGCATTCAACATATTGGATGTCAAACTCACTGAGTATAATAACCCATTTAGCCAATCTCCCTGTGAGAGTTTCCTTACTGAGTAAGTATTTTAGTGGGTCTATTTTAGCCATGAGCCATGTAGTGTCTCAAATTCTGGGAAGCAAAGACAACTGTCAAATAAGCTTTCTCAATAATGCTATAGTTCTTCTCATAAGAGACCAATGTTTGGCTCAAGTAGAAAATGGCCCTTTCTTTGTTATTATTTTCTTCCTAAGCCAATAGGATGCCTAGAGATGTTTTAGTGGCTGAAATGTATAAAAGCAAAGGCTTCCCATGAATTGGAGGCATCAAGATGGGTGGATTAACAAGATATTGTTTGATCTGAGTTAAGCTTTTCTCACAATCTTGGCTCCAATTGAATTTCACACCTTTATGTAAGGTCTTTGTGAAGGGTTGTCATCTATCCACCAATTGTGAAATAAACTTGCGAATAGATTGAAGCCTTCCCTGTAGCCCTCTAATCTAGCTGATGTTCTGAGGTGGTGGCATGTCCATTATTGCTTGTACCTTCTTTGGATCTACTTCAATTCCTTTGGCAGAAACAATGTATCCCAACAACTTCCTTGATGTAACACCAAATGCGTATTTCTTAGGATTTAGCCAAAGATTGAATTTTTCTATATGATCTAGGATGGATCCCAAATCTTGCAGATGAGTATTATGTTTAGCGCTTTTGACCAAGGTGTCATTGATGTAGTCCTCCATGGTTCTATGCATCATGTCATGAAAAATCATAGTAACAGCTCTCTAATACATAGCACCAGCATTCTTCAAACCAATTGGCATCACATTCCAACAAAAGGTTCCCCATGCACATGTGAAAGCGGTTTTCTCCTAGTCTTCTAGCGCAATTTTTATCTGATTGTATCCAAAAAAACCATCCATAAGTGAATACATCTCATAGCCAACCATCATGTCCACAATCATATCAATATTAGGGAGTGAAGAGTCATCCTTAGGACATGCCAAGTTAAGGTCACAGAAGTCTATACAAACCCTGATAGATTTATCACGCTTGGAAATAGGAACAATATTGGATATCCATTCAGCATAATCAATTGCATGGATGAAACCAGCCTTTAGAAGTTTCTCCAATTCTGCTTTGACAAGTAATGCAATGTGAGGGTGCATTTTTTGAAGCTTTTGTTTAACTGGTTTGATGCCTGGTGCTACGGAAAAATGATGCATGATAAGATCAAGATCCAATCCTGGCATGTTCGAGTATGAACAAAAAAATAATAATTTCTTTTCCTTGAAAAAGGCAATGAATTGTTCCTTCTCTTTAGGTGATAGTGACTATGCCAGATGCATCATATGAGGATGTTCTTCTATGCCTAGGTTAATTGGTTGCATTGGCTCTATTAATAATGATGATCTTTCCTAGAAGTGACTGGGAAGGACATCAAATATCTCATCCACGGGTGCCTCAAAGGGGTTTTCACCCTTGGATACATCTTTTGTTTTTACTTTTTTTGGTTTTGACACTGCCACAATGTGGCTTTCACCATCAGACCTTTTGCATTTTTTCTTTTTAATTGTGTGACTGAGATATTTGATGTCAGCCTTAGTCATGTTGATACTCTACTCATTGGTGGAAGACGTTATAGGTTTGATAGAATTTAGGTAACAGGCTAGAGCATAGTCATTTTGGAACATGGGGACTTCACTAGATGTATTAGGGTTCCAGTCTATAAGCTTGGGATGTGTGAATGAGAGAGCAGTGGCTGGTTCAATTGTGTTCACAATATAGTCATTAAGTGCTTGGAACAACAATTCAAGACCTACGACGACTTCATCCACAGGTGTGTTCAAATTCCTTGAAATACAAACGTCAGTAAGTGATGACTCTAGGACACTAGTTGGATCAAACCCTTGTAACCTAATCCTAGACATTTCACCCACTTCGATTTGGTTTTCATAGACATGAACTTGGTCAATATCTTTATTAGTAGTTGCTTCTGAAAGAGAGTCAAACTCATATTCCTTAGAATCAGTGCTACACAATGAGAGATTACAGAACTCTCCTACAGTGATAGGGACATAGTCTCCTTGATCCTCTAGATTCTTACACAAATACTCAACATGACATAACTAACTAGATTCTCCCTTTTCTGAATGATATTTGAGTTGCTTAGTATTGTCCTCAGAAGAATCACTAGTATCATCCACAATGCTAACACATGGCACAAAGTCATCTGGCTCAGCAAAGAATTTAGCAAGATCATAAGGGATAGGATAAGGATAGGAATCTTCATCATTAGATTCTTCCTCTTGAGTATCTGACTCAGCTTGTGACTCATTTTTAGATGAACTCTCAAGTTTGGAGATGAATTTGTTTGATCCCAAATGGAAAGGGACCTTCTTAAATCCTAGGCTAGTTGTATCACAATTGCTTCAAGCTCTTGATTTGATAGGATCGATTAGGCCATTGTTATTGCACCTAATAGGGCCGGTTCCCTTGTAACCAAAATACTTCATAAGCCTAAGACCAGGTCCATATTTCTTAGGAGTGATATCTCGAACTTTCTCTATTAGGTCCACTGGAGCCTCTTCTCTGTAAATCCATGCAACAATGGCTCTATTTTCACTTTCATCTTCCAAGGAAACTGTAGCTTTGACAAAAGCACCATTATACTTGGTCTGAGGTGTCAACACAAATGACTTCTTTGCTTCTGATGGTCTCCCATTATGCTGAGGAGACTTTGGGAGAGATGTCAATGACAACACTGGTTTAATGTGATACTCTCCCATACCAATTTCTTTTATTTTTAATGACTACTCAATTTATTTCAATTTATTGTTGTGATAATCAGTAGACTCATGATTAGTAGGGATGAAAGTTTTAGCAGCTTTGAGCATATTGCAGGTGTAGCTAGTAGTGGCAAGAATAGTAACTTTGAAACCATGAAATGGGGACTTGAAGCATTGATGGTGTGTGGATGGCACAACGTGCATCTCATGTATCCATGGCTATCCCAACAAAATGTTGTAGGCCAAAGGAATGTCAAGTACCTGACAGGTGACATCCCTTTTGACATGACTGACACGAATTGGTAAAACCACAAGACCTAGTGATTTTTGTTCCACTTCATCATATTTTTTGATAGTGATCTTTTTTCAAGTATCAACAGAGTCCTTAGAATAATTCAATTGTCTAAGCCGAGTAGCAGAGACAATATTTAGGCCAGCACCATTATCAATGAGTAACCGACGAACACGTGTCTAGTGGATCATAACCTCAATGTGTAGAGGCTGATTGTGTGGGTGATTGAGTGAGTTGTCATCCTCCTTGGAGAAGGTCATAAGATATGGTGAGGTTAGGTGACATACCATGGATTGGAATCACTCAAGATCTATATCTTGAGGAACATTTTTCTTAGTGAGGGCTTTGTGCAGAATCTGCCTATGAGCAGGCAAGATTTTAAGTAGCTCAAAGATGGAAATCTGAGCATTAGTTCATTTCAACTGATCAAGAACACTATAATTGGTTATGGTCAAGTTCATTGTGGGTTTTGCACCTTTACCAGATGGACCAGCAAGGGCTTTGTCTTTGTGTTGTTTAGGATTTGAAGTAGGAGGTGCAGGGCCTTTAAGCACCAACTTGGCATGAGAATGGGTGACATCATTAGCATAGTGTTGTGAAGGCACACTATCTATTGCATTGGAAGTAGGGTCCCTCAAGACAAATGGTGTCTTGGGTTTGTTGTTATATTTCTTGCCCTTAATAGTAATGACATTGCAATATTCAGAATCCATAGGTTCAACCATATGAATCACATTGTCATCATTGGAATATGTATAGTTGACCTTATTGTAGGTTCTAGCTTTGAAGTCTCTCCTTTTTCATAAGCTGGGAAAGGTTCTTTGAATGCCTTGTGATCCAAATTTTTGTTATGTCTATCTACCACAAGATCACCAGCATCAATCATGTCCTGGACTTTATGGCGCAAGTTTATACAGTTGCTAGTTTTGTGTCCCTTGTTTTGATGATACTCATAAAATGAGGTCTCACTCCACCATGGTGGACATGGCTATGGATCATAGGGATGAGGGTTATCCATTGGTGAAATAAACTTGTGTTGTAGCAATGTTTTGTAAACCACATCCAAAGGTTCTCCCAAAGGCATATACTCTCACTTGGGGTGTGTTGTCCATGAGTTGCTCGATTTGTTCATAGACGTCTTATTGTCAATTGGAGGTTTCTTAGCATTTTTGGCCACTTTGAGGCAATCTATGAGATTAAACACCACTTTAGCGAGTGTGACATTGTCAAGAACTCCATCATGTACAATTTCTCGGTTCTTGTTGACATGTTTGGTTTTATCCCTGTTGGAAGTGCAACCTTGTTTTGCATCTCTTTGAAGAGTGAGTTCACCTTTCTTGACCATAAATTCTTCAATACAGATAGCCTATGTAATCATTTCTTCAAAGGTATGTGGACCTTGTAGTTGGACTTTATACTCGAAATTAGGTAAGAGGTTATCAGTGAAAATGTCAAGCTTCTCTATTTCTGGGATTTTATGGGAATACTTAGTGTATAGTTGTCTCCACCTTTGGAGGAAAGTGAGAAAAGGCTCACCAACTTTCTATTTAAGGTTGCATAGATCTCAAATATTGACAGGGTGTTGTATGTTATGAGAATATTGCTGAACAAATGAATTGGCAATTTTTTCAAACATCTTGATATCGGGAGGTAAATGTGAGAACCACTCCAAAGCTTGACCACCTAGGCTTCTAGGGAATAAACGCATGAGGTAGGTTTGATCGTGTATAAACTCCATAGACAAAGCACCAAATTCCTACAAGTGATCTTGGGGATTAGTAGTACCAAAGTACTTATCATATTTTGGTAGCTCCATGCCTCATGGGAAAGGCGACATTTTTATGCTTTTGTCAAATGGAAATGAACAAAGAGAGTCCAATGTGTACATCTTTGTGGGTTTCTCTTTCTCATGCATCATCTGAGCCAATTGGTCTTGCATAATTTTCAATTGTTTTTGGAGTTTAGAAGTCTCAATTTCTTCTTCAGGCGTGATAATGGTTTCCACATTGAATTGAGAAGGCAGTTTAGCTCCCTCTTGGGCAAGTTTGAGAAAGTACTTTTCTTTCTCTTTGTTGATTAGGATTCCCATGACCTTTTGGAAGTTTTTGTCTCTTTGACATTTTGATATGTGTTTAGGTAGTATTTCCACCTCTTCCTATTCCTCATCATCATCATAGTCTTTCTCTTTCTCTTTGTCATTCCTAGGTAGTTCTTGATGTCGACTATGACTACCATGTTCAAGTTCACGATTAGTCATTATAGGAATGTGTTCAGTTTCTGTATGTTGTGTTTCAAAAGGTTCTCCGGAGAAAGAATCATACATTCTATTTGGGAATGTAGGACCTCTACCTATCTCAGTATTATGACCCCTAGCATGACCAAGTCTAAGGTTATGGGGATAAAACACATTGCCGCTTTTGGTTGTGACAATCATAGACAAGGATAAGAAGCTAGAACTGGACAAGGACTACACTAAGACTGAGTCTCAAAAAGGACAAGATAATAGTAAGAATGTTGTTCACTAAGGCACAAATGGTCTGATTTAAAGGCTAGAACAGCTAGAGATTATGACCAATTCAACAAAAAGTATGACAAGCATTAAGACAAGGACCAAAAAATACTTATGAGATGAGACTAGTCAAAGTACAAGACACAAGTCTTTGGCTAAGTGAAGTGTCACTATTTTAAGACTATTTGTAGACAAAGAGCAATAAACGGATGTAGAAAAAGATAGTGTGCAGGCCATAAATAGCTAAAACAGACCCAAGTTGGTAATGTTGACACAAAGTCTCATGTGAGAAACCTTTACAGGCCGCACAAAGAAGTTTTATAGGCCACACGAAGAAGTTTTCTAGATCACGCAAAATTCAATAACAATGTTTTAATTTTGTGGGATGAAGTTCACAAGGTCACGCAAAGACTGATAATAGAGGTTTAATTTTGTACCAAAAGAAAATGATTTCATGCAAGGACTAGATGATTTCACACGAGACCCAAATGATTTCGCGTGAGAAGGTAGACCAATTTTACAATAGCAACTAATTTTGACAAGGTTTCTGGACTTTTTAGACAGATTGGACAGATTTTCGAGACAAGTCAATATAATAGACAACAAGGTTGAACTTGCAAGACATTTGGACAGTGCTTTCAGTTCACAATTTTTCAGTTTGATTTAAATGACAAGTATGTAGTCAAAATCAACTCGTTGTTTTGGAAAATTTGATCATTTTAGTAAGCAAGCAAATAAACAGGCATGTAGAATAGCAAGTAGGTGATATCAAGCATGTCTGAAAACAATGAGCAAGGGCAAAAGCAACCTTGCACATAAACAATCAAGTGGCTTAGTACGCACTGATTCCTAAGAGAGCTAATTGTGTATATTTTTGAAAGGTTTTGCAATCATGCATACATCCCTAGATAATAAAAGTTGGCCTCTCTAAGATTTTTAGTAATGTTTTGACTCTACAAGTTTTATGACTCACAGGGGTGACCTCCAATCTCGGCACATCGAGGTTTCAACATAGTCCAAGAACTTAATCTTCAAGAGCTACTAGGGAGATCTGACAACCCACAATGAACCACACCCATGGAGATTTCTTCCAATAGGACATTTATATAGCGGTTGTCATTACCATGTCAAAAATGGCTATTATCGCTCAAGGTTCTATCAACACAATTTTCCCTGTAGAGGGATTGTCTGCTATAGTTAACCCTCTATAAAGGTGACCGACTCACAATAGAGTACCACAAAGGGACTTAGCTTCCAGATTTAAGGTTTTGACACCTTTTCACTTTTAGCCCAATCAAAGCAGACAGATTAATCTGACACGCTAAACTAAGAGTATCTCTTAAAGATCTATGATATCAACTCCCAGTGATCTATCAAACTTTCCAAAGAAAGGATGCCTCAATCAACAAGTTGAAGATTCATCTATATGTGAGATGCTCAAAGTATCCTCCCCACCTACAAGGAATCTATCGTACAGAGGAGTTTCACTAGGAACCCACTCTCTCAAGATCCACGAATAGTGTTCATGGGGTCTAATTACTATGTGAGTATAGATGTTAATTCTTGAAAGAAAATCTATCCAAAAGAAATCAAAGAGCACAAGGTGGTACACTTAACATTTTAACTAATGCGAGGTGAGTCCAAAGATGTGGAACATTTAACCCCTCACACAAGCCAACACGAGTCCACAACTCAAAAACTAGTGATTTCTAGAAAGCACAAAAGGGTTGCCTAGTGGAGCATTTAACACTTCTTTCCTGTAGACCCCTCCCCTTTAACATGATGCTGATCTTGCAACCACAAGGTGAAACGAGGGGCTGACAGATTAGCGAGTCGAATAATCCAAGATAGCTAATTAGATCTATCACTAGTAACTAAGCCTGCTAGATGAAAACTAATGGAGATCACAACCGAGTATCAAATTATGAATGTGTTGTAAAATGAGAACATGGAAGGAAACACACACAAGCTTGACATGAGAGATGTTCATTTTAGGTCCAAATGAAGTGTTATCAGTCAAAGAGAATTACCTAGTAATCCTCGCAATGCGCTTAGTAGATGTTTTACCTATTTTTAACAACTTTATCATGCTTTTCCAATTGTCCCACAAACCACTGTTATGCTATTCTAAAAAGTTAGAAAACACAAAAAAACTAGAAACTGTGAGTAGTTAGCAGAAAAAACTAGAAAACACAAAAATCAATGCAAAAAAAATAGCCTCTGTCAATAGAGTCTAGCATGAAATTCTTGACAGAGTCGCGCAAAATTGTTTTGAGCTCGCTTGAAGAAGTGTTACGGCTCACACGAAGAAATAGGTTCTGCGCGCTCAAGAACTTTCTCATGTGATATAGAGAGAATCTTCACGTGAAGATTCTAGATCTTCATGCGAAAATGAACAGTCTCGCTCGAAGATTCCCGAATCTATATGAAATAGTACGGACAAAGAACAAAAAAATGATTAAAAAATGTAGAAAGAGGCCAAAAAAATTGTTTTTTTCTGCCCCACGGTGGGCACCAAAAATGTATGCATGGATATGAAGCCTATGCTAACACACACACTTCAATATGGTCCTTATTTGCAAATTCATCCCAGAATGAACATTGGATTGTTCATTCAAAAATTATCTGGCAAGGTGACCTGTTGCCTTCTATCTAAAGGGAATTGCTTGTTAGATATCCTTAGATTTGAGGTGTTAAGCAACTAGACCCTCTAAGAACAAAGGATTTAAGAAATGAAATTAATCTATATGATTGTGCAGATTAATCTAGAATGAGAAATGCATTCTAATCTAGGAACAATTGAAACAAAACTAGATTAACTTATGCATAATTAAGCTAAATAAATTTAAACTAAGAATGCAAGATGTATGCAAAAATGTGAGCAAATGTGAGTATGAATTTCAATAGCACTTCGATGCAAATTCCAATTCATCCCCCAAAAATGAAGAGATGAGGGTCTCTTAAATAGACTTTCTTGGAATCCATCAATGGTTGAGATCGATTTCAATCAACAGTCAGGATTAAAGGTGAAGTTCAGTCATAAAGGAAGATTCTCAAATTAAAGGGAGTTAACTAATTTTTTTTTAGTAGAATAAAGAGTTAACTGATTTAATTTGAGTAGAATAAGGACTTAACTGATTTAATTCCTTTTTGATCAACAGTGAACTGGGAATTTTCCTTTTTTAAACTAAAGAGAGATTTTGGTGAGATATTTAATTTAATAAAATGAGATATGCTCTCATAATTACCTTTTTTCATTTAATTAAATAATTCTATTTAATTAATTAGAGACACTTTTCTTATTTAATTAAATAACTTTATTTAATTCATTAGGAATGGCTTCCCATTTAATTAAATAACTTTGTTTACTTAATTAGAAGTAAGTTCTCCATTTAATTAAATAATTCTATTTAATTAATTAAAATAGGCACATTTATTAAATTAAATAAATTTAATTCCATAATACATTAGTCGTAGGATATAATTTAATTTAATTAAATTATAAATACTTAATAATTAAATTAAATCTTAATTAATAGGTTTAATGTGACTAATATGAGTAAATACTATAGGAATTAAATAATAAGCATGATGAATGTAGATTAGGGTTTGTTGCATCTAACAATTAAGTCAAGTAACGAGTAGTAGAATAAGAATTGCCTATTAGAATAGGTCGTAGAATTGATCAGAATAGACTAGAATTGGTGATCATGGCAATGAGCCAATTTTGGGGTATTACAGTTGTCATGGATCTCAATAAAAGGGATTTTGGACCAAAGGTGGACAAATTATGGTACCTCTAGTAAGGGAGGAGATAACCAGAATCAAGGGTAGAAATCTCAGCAAGATCATCCTCCTTAGAGTGCTTAGTAGAATTCTAGTAGGGTAGAGCACCATACCCTAGTACTAATTAGGGTAGTCATGGTTCAGGTTCCAACTTTTTAAGGAACTGCTATTCTTTTGGCCAGCCTAGTCATAAATCATTTGAGTGCTCCATCAAACCATCTTTAGGACTTGGTAAGGTTGTAGCGAGATCTAAGCGCATTGTAAGAGATGTGGGTAGGAATCACAGAGTCTTTGTGGTAGTTGGCAATTTTCAAGCTGAGCATCAAGGTATGGTAGTTGAGGCTATAGGTACGTTACATGGTATTTCAACTTTAGTTTTGTTTGACTCTTTTTCTTTAGATTCTTTTGTATCACCATCTCTTATTCAACAATGTGCGCTAGTGGCAATGCATCAGGTTGATAGGTGGTAGGTTGAGTTAGCCATGGGTTCTAGAGTGATAGTTGACTTGTTAGTTAGTGGTTGTGTATTTAATTTGGGAACTTGCATCACCATAGTGGATCTATGCATTCTACCTCTGGGATCGTATGACATTGTGTTGGGCATGGATTGGTTAACTGCCCATTAGGAAAATATCAATTACCATCATAAGGTGGTATAGTGTGTGGATGACACAGGTGGGTAGGTGAACTTTTGGGGGTTTAGAGACCAGTCTCAGCTAATCAGCTGAAGTGGAGTGTGCAGAAGGGTTGCTAATTGTTTCTTGTGTCTCTTAGTGATCTCGATGAAGCCAAGAACTGTACGGTGACTCTTGATGATCACCCACTCCTTCGTAAGTATGTTGATGTGTTTCGTAATGAGATTCTAGGTATGCCACCATAGTGGGACATTGATTTTCAGATTAACCTTGTACCAGGAGTGGAGCTGATTTCATGAGCTCCTTACTGCATGACTACTCAAGAGTTGAGTGAGCTCAAATTGCAGTTAAGGAATTTTTGGCCAAGGACCATATTCATCCTAGTGTATCCCATGGGGTGCACTGATCATCTTTGTAAAGAAGAAGGATTGTTCTTTTTGGTTTTGCATTGTCTATCGGTAGTTGAATAAGGTGACAGTGAAGAATCATTATCCTTTATCAAGGATAGATGACTTGTTCGATTAGATGAAGGGAGCTCCAATGTTCTCAAAGATCAATCTTAAGCTAGGATACCATCAACTTCATATCTAGGAGGTTGATATTCATCAAACAATGTTTTGTACACGGTATGGGCATTATGAGTTCATGGTTGTACCCTTTGGGTTAACCAATGTGCCATCAATATTTATGAGTTTGATGAATGGTGTATTTTGCATTTACCTTGATCAATGTGTCATTGTATTTTTGGATGACATACTAATCTATTCAAAGAATGTGGAGGAGCACAAAGTCCATTTACATTAGTTATTGTAGTGCTTGAGAGACCATTAGTTGTATGGAAACTTGAGTAAATATGGGTTCTTCTAGTCAAAGGTGAAGTATTTGGGACACATCATTACTAGTGATGGAATTGCAGTGGACCTAGAAAATATTTGTGCTATCATGGATTGGCTAGCACCCACTAATGTCTTAGAAGTTCATAGTTTTATGGGATTAGTAGGCTACTACCATCACTTCATGAAGGATTTCTCATGAGTAGCTCATCCCATCACTTCTCTTTAGAGGAAAGGGAAGAAGTTTGTTTGGTCAAACCCATGTGAGATAACATTTAATGCTCTTAAGGAGTGTTTGACTAGTGCACCAATCCTTGTAGTGCCTAATCCTATAGGTGATTTCATAGTTTGTACAAATTCTTCTTTGGAAGGTGTGGGTGTAGTGTTAATGAAATATGGTCAAGTGATTGCATTTGAGTCTAGAAAACTCAAGGACCATGTGCTTAACTACCCCACTTATGATTAGAACTTGCAGCCATACTGCATGCTCTTGTCCATTGGAGGCATTTTCTTTTGGGGCATAGGTTTGAGTTGCATAGTGATCATAGGAGCTTGCAATATATCTTTACTCAACCAAATCTGAATGCACGATAGTGTGATTGGATGTAGTTCCTATGTGAGTATGACTTTGATGTTCATTACATTGAAGGGAAGGAGAATGTCATCACAAATACTTTGAGCAGAAGGCAACATGAGGTATCAGTGATGTCATTGGGAGTGGATTTGTGAGGCTATATCTTGGAGGCTTTTCCTAGTGACACTTGCTATTAGGAGGTGAGGGTAGAGATCAAGTCTAGGCATACCCTTGAGGGGAGAGTTCTTGGTTGTGTTCTAGAGTCTGATGGACTATTGTGACACATGGGGTGTATCTATGTACTTGTGTCAGGTGATCTTCATACCTTGGTTTTGTTAGAAGCACATCGTGCACCATATTTTGCACATCCTAAAGTCAAGAAGATGCATGCTAATCTCAAAAAGTTGTATTTTTGGGTAGGGATGAGATGTGATGTTACTAATTTTTTTGCTAGATTTCTTGAGTGCCATAGAGTGAAGGTAGAGCACTAGCATTTGACAGATCTTTTGCAGCAACATACCATTCCAAAGTGGACATGGGATATGATATCTATTGATTTTATCATAGGGTTGCTTATGTCATCGCAGAGACATGATTGTATCATGGTGATAGTGGACAAGTTGTCCAAGGTAGAACATTTTTCACCCATGAGAGCATCCTACACAACTTCTTATGTAGTGCATGTTTTCTTGGTAGATATTGTTCATTTGCATGGGATTCCTCATCAGATTATTTTGGATAGAGATCCAATGTTTACTTTGGCACTGTAGAAATCTCTCTAGCATGCTTTGGGTGCATAGCTCAATTTTAGTTCAACTTATCACCCAGAGACTGATGGTCAAATTGAGAGAGTGAATCAGGTTCTAGAGGATATGCTTCACATGTATGTTATGGATATGCACTTGAAGTTGGAGGACTATTTATACCTTGTTGAGTTTGCATACAATAATAGGTATCATAGTTCTCTTGGCATGTCACCTTTTCAAGCCTTGTACGGTAGACCATGGCATACCCCTTTGAGTTGGGACCGTTTAGAGGACCGAGTTCTTTTGGGTCTGGGGATGCTTCAAGATATGGAGCAGTAGGTTGTTCACATTAGGGGGTATTTGGTTACTACTCAAGATAGACAAAAAAAAAATGCAGATGCCCATAAGTTGGATCGTCACTTTTATGTTGGTGGCAGGGTGTTTTTGAGAGTCTGGCCAAGGAAGAGCCCCATCCATTATGGGAAAGGCTCTAAGTTGGCACCACATTTTTTCAAACCTTATGATATCCTTGAGAGGATTGGTCTTGTTGCTTATCAACTAGCATTGCCACCTAGCCTATCACACATCCATGATGTTTTTCATGTTTCTATTTTGAGGTAGTATATTTTGGACGTGACCCATTTTCTTGATTGGGATGCTATGCAAGTAGGAGACAGTCAGCTTACTTTGGATCCCATTTGTATCCTACAGAAGCAGAGGTTGACCTTACAGGGTTGGGACATAGAGCAGGTAAGGGTCCAATGGGACCCGTGCAATGAGACCTCAACAACTCACAATGATGCTTCATAATTGAGGGGATTGTACCCCTATCTTTTTGTTGGCTTCCAAGAGTAAGCCTATGCTCGTGGGGGAGGATGTAATGCCTCTTTTGTTTACAATATTTACCTTATCTATTTTGATTCAAGAGATACTTGATACTCTTATTTTGTACCTTATGATGACTCGAGGGTCGAATGTTATACTTTGGTTTGGTACCATAGATGTTATACTACTATGTTGTTTAGTTTATCATAATTACATGTTCATGCTATTTTGAGATGACAATATATCTATGATGATATTTAGTTATATGCTTACTAGACATATTTGTTGATTATGTTATGTGATATATTTTATGCTATGGTGATTTACTTCATTCTTGTATCTTTACGCATTCTGTGAATGTGAGTGGTGTAAATGCATTAAATAGTTATTCTTAATACATGTTTCTTTGGCTATGATATTATATGCAATTTCACTTGATCATGTATTTTAGTGTGCATGAATTATATCCCTGGCAGTGGCACATGGAGTTAGTGATTCAGCTATTCATATTTTACCAATGTCGTCCCTATATGGTCGACATATCCTTATTTTAATTAAAACCTTTTAGTGATTAGTGAATCCAAACTCATCTACATTATGTGATTAGACCTATGAGCGTGTCTGTGCATTTAGAGGTTCACTCTATCGTGAAAGTGTTAAGTGATTTTATGTGATTTTGGGTTTTTGGGCTTTAAATCTTTTCGGATTTAATTTCTAGCAGATTTTCCTTAGGTGAATTTTTGTTATGAATAATAACCTTTTTTTTTGGGTCAATTCAAAGTTTACCTACTCTAGTTGGCTTTTTGCCATAATCAATTATTCACTTGAAAAGTGAATAAGTATTGGAAAAGTGAATTTATTATGGACTTCTCACATTTTAGAAATAGAATTTTGAGAGCTAATTTGGAAATCCTCTTCTGAAGGATTGGTTTTTTGTTTTTTTTGGGAGCTGTGAGCATTGGATCTTTGTGAGGTTGGTCTCATTGCATTTGGCTTGGCTAGACCATGCTTTGCTTTGAGTTTCGATAGATATAGTGGGTGATTTATTTTATTGTGTGAGTTTCAATTTCTGCCACTTTTGCTATCAGGTAGGGCTTTCTCATTTTATTGTTTTCATTCTATTTCAACTTCTATTTTTTGTAGCAATATGTTAGGAGGATGAGAACTAGTGTTCCCCTCCATTTATGTTTGCTAGTTCTACTCGGTTGGTCGAGTATGAACATTTTCCCTATTTTTGAAATGGGGGTTTAGGTTTTTGAGCTATTATGCTGGTTGTTTTTGCATATGGTGTTTGATTTCAATTTTGGGAGTTTTGCACCCAAAGGTCAAATGGGTTTTAATTTAGAATTTTTCAAAAATTTAGCATTTTGCCTCATTTTGGGTGCCACCTTATTTTCTCAAGTTTTCTTGGCACAATGTGGTTCGTGGACCTGGATGATCCATTTGGATATCCGTCTGACCACTTTTGCACTTATGTTGCATTGAGATGTGTGTTGTGTCCATCCTCTTGAGTTTGTTTCAATTGAGTGACTTTATGCTTGTGTTCTCATCTAGTCCTTGTGTTGATCTTTGTGATGGTGGTGTGCCACACATGAGTATGTATGTGTACATTTTTTGGGTGACCTACGGGGCCTAATCTTCAGTGGTATTTCTAAAAGTCATGATCATTGGGGTTGGGTTGGGAGTTTGCATGCCTAGGGGCACTCATCATTAGATGAGGATGGGTAGGGTAGGGTAGCATATGGAGGGGCTTCTATCCTGCAACTTGGTGACTATTTTCCATTAGTTGGCAAAAGAAGTTTTATATAAGCGATAACTAAATTAAAACATTTGGGTGGTAATAAAATATAAGATAATTAAAAAATGGAATTGTGCACCTTCCATTGGGAAATTGATGTTGCCAATACTAGCTTGGGCTCGTCGATGCCACATAAATCTCCATGATCTTAGCCCCTACATAGTAGCCCATTGAGATGTCTAACTAGGACCTATAGTTTATGCATTGTCTATATCTTGGATTCAGTCATCATATTGCTTGGTGTGTGTGTTACCCATGGATTTTCTTTTTGTGTGTTTGTGGTTTTATCATTACCTCCATCAGCATGATGGGTGTGGACCTATGGGTGCCACATGGTTGGGAGGCGTAGCTACCTACTTAGTTTGGTTATTTTTTACATTGCAATGTTATTTCTATTCACTGTGATGTTTCCTTCAGTATTTTTCCTTTCACTACTTGTTAGATGGTTAGATGTAGATTATGTCTTTTAGTAGTGTATTTGAGTGTTCACTCCTTGAATTGTGGATTTGGTACTCCCCAATGTTGAGATTTTACTCTCTTTTTTTACCCTTTTTGTTTTCCTTAAGTGTTCTTATGTTTCCTAGGTGAGCTTTTGTGAGCATGGTGTGATAGACTATTGTATTGTGCGTTCCCTGATTATGTCACATGCCTCTTAGAGTTTTGTCATACGATATTGAAAATTATTGCACTCCCTTTGAAGAAATACCATATGATACTTGAAAAGTATTGCACACCCTTGAGAGAAGTACCATCTAGTCCCTAAAAATGTAATCTTCCTTTAGAAGTATCATGTGATACTAGAAAGTATCACCTAGTTTTGTATTAAAGTATCACCTGGGTTTTGTAAAAACCTATGTGGGTGGGTAGTGGGCACTTTTTGATGTGATCCAAATTTTTTGGGAATTGTTTGGGATACCCTCTTAAGTTTTCTTCAACCCTTTGGTGTTGCATTTTGAATTTAGAATGTGTTCAATTTGAATTTAGCTATGCGTTCTTTATTATCGATCATTTTGGTTAGTAGTGGCATTTGAAGATTCGTTGGTTGTTGGGATGGTGGTTAATTCTTTCATTGTGATCTTTGTGATCCACATATGTTGTTAACATGTGCACTTACACTTTAAAAAAAAAAAAAAAAAAAAAAAATTAGCTTGTATTTCATCCTTGTTTCCAAGGATCTCTTGGTAGGGCATTATAGAAGATCTAGATGGACAAGACAAGTTATTACAGAAAGCAAAGAAGAAGTTTGAGAATAAGGTCTTGGAACTTATTGCTCAAAAGGTTTCTATTTACTAAGTAGATTTATCTACTATTTTTGGTTCTCTTAAAACTTCTTGTACAAATGTAACTTTACTTTTTGATAAATTATGTGATATTCCATGTTTTACAAAGGAAATAAAAGACACATTTTCTAAGATTGATGAAGATCTAAAGGCGAGTGCTCAACAATTGCAGCTTGAACCAAGTTCAAACTCTACCCATTTTAAAAGTATTAATTTATTGATAGACATGTAGGCAGAATTGCTTAAAGAAGAGGCCAAAATCATATCTATATTGGTAGATATTCAAAATATGATACTCCCTAACATGGATACACTGCAGAAGCCTATTGCTTATTCAAAAAATCTCATTCATGATAATAATTTCTCTATTGTAGACCATATGATTGAACTATTAGCAGAAGTGCATGTGGCATTGCACACATGCAGGGTCTTGCAAGAGAACTAGGACAAGACTTTGGCAATCATACTAAAGGTACATTCAGGTTTCTTGTCTCATTTTGGCATTACTATGTAAATACATATAGTATAACTCTTTGACATTAATGTCAAAAAGGGGGAGAAGATATTGAAAAGATATAAGATGATATAAAGAGGAGAAAGATGTAAAAAGACAAGGAGAGAAAGTTGTAAGACAGTGTGGAGAAATATATATTGTATGTATAGTATACTATATATTATCTTTGAAGGAAGCATTACCATGTATAGAAATGTATCCTTTACAAATTTTTTTTTGAAAAATCTCAAAAATAGTATACTCTACCAAGTTGGAGATATAAGGTGATGGATAATTCAGTTTTGCCTGATAAGTGTTTTTTTCACTAATGCCAAAGGGGAAGATTGTTGACATTCCAGTCATTTTTGTTATTAGTGACATGCACTTATTCATATTTTGAGTTCATACTGAGCATATTGTACAGTCAACAATGTTATCCAAGAATTTTAGTTGCTACTGAATCCTACAGTTGTTACTGAGATCCATGGATAGATTTTAGTTTCAACTGACCAATTACTATAGAGTTTAAGTTCAGTAGTGTAAACTGAGAATTTTAGTGTATGCCAATTTTACCAGTGTAAACTAAGTTATGCAATATTTATCAAGTTCATAATTGATGTGATGTGATTCTAGTATTGACCAAGCTACTCAGTGTTAACCAAGTGACTTAGTTTATACCAAGCTCAAGGTGATAGTGTTTACTAAGCCATGCAGTGTTAACCAAGTGATTTAGTTTATATGCCAAGTTTCATAGTATTCACCAAGTCACAAATGTAGATCGAGTTCAAGACTACTTGGAAGTGATCAGTATGGACCGAGCTTCTATGTCTATTGAGTGCATGACAATGTTGAGCATTGACAATGGATGCCAAGTATTAGAACCTCACTAAGTCAATCTTTAGAGCCTAAGTTTCTACACTTTGGCCAACTTTGTAATATTTTGTGTAAACTTGTATTGTGGCCGACTTTGTAATTATGTAATTGGATTGATATATATGTAATGTATTATATCACATCCAAAACAAGTATGGAATAAAAAAGGAAGTAATGTAATCATCATAGAAGATCAAAAGAACAAATTACAAAGGCTACAATAGTATAATGAGAAGCAAAGATTCATCTATCATAGCAAGGTGATTTGTACACTTAGAGGAATCTCATTTAACAAACCAAGTTGTAGATCAAAGATCAACCACTTCTTCATCCTAATAGGAGGATCAGTCAAATCCTTTAACAAGGTAGACCTAATAGTCTTATATAAATCTCTTTATCGAGTGCATACTTTATTGTATGTTTGTAAATCCTCTCACAAGGTGAACCTAGCAGTCCTTATTGCTCCTAACAGGGTAGATCATCAAAAGTGATCAATGTAAGCCTTAATAGGCCAGCTTTATATTGTAGTACTAAATCTTTTGGGTATCATCCCCACCCTAATTTTACTTTCTATTTGGAAGGTTTTTAGGTCACCAAATCTTGTGTCAAAGAGTTATGTATGCTTTCATGTTTTGTTAGTTTCTCATGCATGAAGTTAGATTAGAATTCATATAAAGGATTAATTTCTAATTGGGATAAAAGTTTTACAAGTTACTCATTTACCCCTCCCCTCTTAGTAACTTAGCTTTTCATAATATTTCGAACATCTAGATCTAGTTTCCTAATGCTTAGTTAATTAACAATGTTTTCTAGAGTGCACCACTTAAGGGTTTCATATGCATATGTTGACACCATCAAAATATTATTACCATTATATTTCCTCAAGAATGTTGGTTAGATGGAGATAAAATTTCTTGCATACCAACATTATAGAGGTCATATACTTTTAGGTAGTGTTTGGCCAAATGGGCATTTCACCTATCTCTGATACCAACACTATATGTCCATGTCTATTGTGTTAGTCCAATGGGTAGTTATACCCATCTTTGATACTAACATTGAGATTTTGTGATATACTTCATCATGTGATCGAAATGGGAGTTTATGCCCATCTTTGATATTTTCACTATAGAAATTATGACCAAATATTCTCTCCACAAGACATTTCATTGATCAAGTAACCTTTAATGAATATTAATATTATTTATTAATATAAAAAGGGACTATCTTGATCTTAAATGATTAACCATTAAGTTGTGCATGTTATCCATTTTGAATTCCACCTTGACATATGCATATGTATATGTACAAATTATCTAGAAGTATGATTCATTAATGTAAATAAATTCATAAACATAATTTATAAAATATAATTCACAAACATACCTTTCTTAGCTTTCTCCTTTCTTGGTCCATGTGGATCTATCCTTAGTCGACCCATCAATAAATTATTTCTTCTAGATTATCTCAACTTTATATTACTTTCTAAAATTCTTCCTTTTCTAATTATAAGGAAAGGATAAAATCTACATTTTTTGTTTCTTCTTTTCTAAGATTCACAACCTTTCATAATACAAATTGTTTGAAAAGTCACAACACTCCATGGTTATAGTCCTTTTGAAAAGCCACAACACTTCATAGATAAAATCATTTGGAAAAGTCCCAATACATCATAATTACAATATTTTTGAAGAGTCATAACTATTCATAATTATGATTGTTTTGAAGGTTCACATCCTTTCAATAACATTGATACCCTTTTAGGAATTCACTTCCCTATTTTCTTCATATTACTTTCCTCTTCCAATTTTCCTTTTTGAACTCATACTTCTTCGATTCTTTTCCCCCTCTCTAAAATAAACTCTCCTCCCTTTTATATCATAATTTTAAGCAGTCGTGTCTATTTGTTAAATATCTCTTGACTTCTCATTAAATTTAGTTAGTTTATATTATTCTATATTATATTATTTATTTTCTTACTTATTTGTGCATATTTTTATTATTATTAAATTATATTTACAAAGTTAACATACTTTCTACAATATTATCTCTTGTACTTAATTTTATTTGTTTCTTTATTCATTGTAATATATTATTATTTTATTTTTGATAATATACATTTTAAAAGTATTTATTATTTTTATGTTTTAGTATTAATTTTAATTTAACTTTATGATCATTATTTATTTAATAACACTATATTATATAATAATTATTAAAATTTTGTCTTAAAATAAGGATATGGCAGGGGCATACATGGTACCCTATTTTTATTTTTCAAAGTACACCATATGGAGTACACTAGCATGACATAACTTGCCAAGATTAGTTGCTCTCTATTTTTATATATGTCCTAGATTAGTTGACAATCATGCCAAACACACTTGCTAAACCATTTGATATATCCAAGAGCATACACAAACCATTCTCATAGTATAGGAGTACGATATCACAAGAGTGCAAAGAAAATTTGTAGGGATGGCTATCAAGCACACAAACATATTAAACCATTCAATAATCTCCCCTTTTGAGTGATTCACAATAAGGAACATAAACTTATTGTTAAAATTGATCGCACCCGCTTTTCTCTCTTTCTTTTTTTAATAATATCTCCCTTATTGTCATTTTTGGATTTCATAGAGACTCAAGTTTCTTAGGGGAAAATATGGATTCTAGGTGTGGTTTAGAGTACTTTAGCCTTTATGACTTGTTATGATTTCTGGGTTATCTTAAATTATATTAATTATTCCTAGCTTGACACTTTCTTTGTCTCCTAAGTTATGGTAAGATAATATTTTTGTTTTGATCTAATTTACCATGAGTTTGAGGCAACCCATACTCTTGTTAAAGTGGGGGCTAAATGTGTCGTCTTAAAATGGACACACTTGTCTTTTAAGAACTTTTAGATCCTTCTTCAAACCATGGATATCATCATGCTCAATCTCCTTTTTCTCCTATATTCTTCCTCCTTCCACCCTTTTTTTTTGGCACCTACCCCTTCTTTATGTGGCATTTGGGACTTGACCTCTAGGACCAGGTAAACCTAATCATCTGAGGTCAACCTAGCCCTTGAATAGGTCAACCCATATTGATCTATTCCTAATAATTGTAGAGCTTAGGGCCCAAAATTCTTGGAGGGTTTAATTAGTTTTTTAATGTTAGCTAGTTCAGTTATATTTGTTTTCCTGCCCAAAAAATCATACATAAGGAGATTTGGGGGATTCAATTTCATATATCTCTCATCTCACTCATTCACGCACTCAAGATCTTTCTCTCAAGTGAATATTTCTATCCTTTTACAATCAAGGAGTTTAAGTATTCAAGACTTTCAAGCATTTAAGAAAGGAGAGTTATATCTAGCATTGAAATATCATTTCTGAGAATTTTCAATTCAAGATCTAGCTTGTTTTTGACCACCAAGGGAATAGATCTACATTGAATCACTCATCATCTTCTTCAATGATGGATTTTTATATCCATGGCACCATGATGAGATTATGGTAGATTTTTTGCAAAGAGTGGAGATACCCTACATTCCTAATTCAAGATCTACATTACATTTACATACATATAAACAAGTTGAATCCTAACATTTATCTTGTCTTATAATCATTTCCATTTAAATTTCTCAGTTATATTTAATTCCTTCACCTAGGTCTTCACCAAGGGAAGCCCTCATGAAACCCCAACCCCCAAAAAACATTTCTTTGTTGAATTTTAGGTTGGGAGAAAAAAAAGATTATAGACCTGGAACCTCTTGTTTACAAGATTTGTGGAATTTTCACTTATAGATTGTTGGACTATGTTAACCTAGTCATAACATATCTTCCCAACTTGACCTAGTCCTTTAGTCTCAAATTCTGGGGAGATTTCTATATTTGTTTCCTTTCATCATTTCATTCTGAGATCTGTGGACATATATTCAAATATAGTTAATATTTTTGAGTTCCAGAATGAAAATACATCTTTCTCTATGCATTTCAAGGTGAGTCATTTATATTTTATTTCCTTTCATATCTTTACCCTAGATTTACATATTAATTTGGCTAATTGTATTTACATATAATCTAGATTTACATTATTTAAAAAATTAGTTCAATTCCACATTTACAGTATCCTATCAAGCACTTAAGAAAGCATATTTTCCTTATATTTAAATCCTCTTTATAATTCAAATTTAGTATTGTCCATCTTCCTCCTTTGGATCCTAGATAATATAATTTGGATCATAAGTGGGATCATATTTGGAAATTTCCATCTTTCCCTCACACACATATTTGAATGGCTTACTAAACCTATAAAGTGAAGGCCTACATCTTAATAAAGTGCTTCCATTTACCAATAAACACTAATAAAAGGAACCCTAATTCTATTACTCTACTTGATCTTAGTATCAATTGCATAACCATTAATTTGTAATAATTATCAAATATCATTTAATTCCTAAAAATCAACATAACTTGGGATTTAAACCCTTTCAATTGATTAACTTAGTCTAAAGTCCTTACACTTTAATTAAATTGATCCCTTTTCTTCAAATACACATGAAAAGGAATTAAATTGATTTCATTGAGTTTAATCTCTCAAAATATCAATTTATTGAATTTATATATTCATTAATTGAGAAAATCAATTAAAAATTAATTATTACTTTTGCATATCCTCCTAAAATTGAGAAAGTCAAGTTGAGTTTAGAAATGGAAACAATTTTGTTAAACAAAATAAGAAAAGGAAATAGAATCTTATTTCAACAAGTTAATTCCTAAAATCTCTCAAAAGAAATCATTCAAAAGAAACTTCCTATTTTTGAACTCAACTATGGATTAATCTTAGCAGTTCATTGGATTCAATCTTGATTGCCAATTTATTTGGGTTTCTATAAAAGGAGGCTTTCTACCTCTAATTTGATATGCATAATTTGAGTAATGAAATTTTGATAATTTATTTCTAGGCTATTTGTGCATCTTGCCATTAGATTATTATTACTTATTCTCATACTAGTTTTAGTTGCATATCTTTAAATTAAATTTCTATTATCTAGAGTAACACCTATTTTACATATCATCTAGACAAGTTTCATACTTATTGCATTAGTAAATAGAAAAATATAAATTAGTTGCATTCTCATAAAATCCTTCATTTTAATGAAATCTAATGTCACTGAAAGTGCTTGGTTCTGAGAGCAATCAAACTCCCATTAGGTAGAAGGAAATAGGTTGATATGCTTGTATTTTTAATGAGGGATTATCCTACATCCATTTGTGATTAATCTGACATACAAGGACTTATTAAAGTTTGTTGTTATAGTTCTCATTGAAATATTTTTTACACACACACTTATGTACCCCATCATGAGCCTTTCTATGCCTCAAGATTTAATTTTGTTTTTTTAACGAATTTGCATGTCCATTTTTTTCTTTGCAGATTTTGATTGTTAAGAGGTAAAATTAAACTTATGAAGAATGAAATAAAACCTATATATTCTTTCTTACATTCTTACACAAAGTTTCATCACCATTGAATAAAACTTCTATCTTCTATCTAGTATTCATTCAACATGCACTTGGTGGATTTATAATGCTTTTTTTATTCTATAATTATCTTAAGTGTTTAGATATTTTTAATCATTTAGTATATTTTTCTTTGAATGTTAAATTAGGAAAAAAAGAGAATAACTATGATGGCTGAAATATTCCATATCTAATTAGTTAAATCTTGCATGTTAGCTTAGCTTTTATCATTTTACTTGCATGCACATATGTGCATTTCTTTTGAGAATTCTAGCCTTTTGGATCATTTGGCATAATTCATATTTGTATATTACATTAAATTAGATATATTAATTATCATGGCTATGCTATTTCATCCTTTTTAGTTTAATCTTGCATTTAGCTTTATTTTTAATCATTTTAATATCATGCATGCATCAATGAAGATCTTTAACTTCTTGCAAAATCATTTCATGCTATCTATTTAAATCTTCTATATCATATTACACCTTGCATAAGTCATGCTTTCTATATCTAAAACCCACTTACATATCTAATTTTATTTCTATATGTTATGGTTAGGAAATTGTAGGCTGACATTTATGGATTGAATTAATGAATTATTAAATCTCTCAGATCGGAGATTTTTTAATAAGTATTCATGCTCATTTTTGCTTTGCATTATATTACCTAACTTGCATATTTCATTGGTCAAAGAATTTTTCAAAACACTAATTTTAGGATGCTTATCAAAGAGTATTGTTCAAACCCACTAAAACTACCGATGAGAGCATTGAGGTTTCCTTGAAGATAAATCTCAAGACAATGTTCTTGTTTGGTGTTTTATTATGAACATAGTTTAAATAGGGCCTTGTTAAAGCTTCCATAAGGGTCTTGATAGAAAAATAGGGGAATATGTATTTTTTTAATGTGGAAATGATGCCCATGGACCAATAAGAAAACTATAAATTGATAAGAGATTGACTCTTTGGGAGGAAAGGAAAGTTAGTGATTTTTTTAGATTGGCCTTTTAGTGACAAGATTATGCTCTTTTCTCCTTGAGAGGAAATCAAAAAGAGGAAACTTTTAGACATTTTTTATGGATGAGCTAGCTCAATGATTAACATGTTTTGTGTTTTTGGGGAAGAAAAGAGGATGGATGAGTATGCTCCTTTCCTTTCAAATAATCAACAACTTGGAACCCATGGATCTAACCATTCAGTATTAAGAGTCACCTTGAGTGGGCCTATCATATGAGAAAATAATCTCTCCAAGAATAGCCTAAGTAAGAATACACCTTTCATTGATGATTCTAACTTACTATAATAAAACTAATTTTGTAGATTTCGAAGTCTAGAAAACCATGTTAATTCTATCCTCTCAATTATTTATACTGCATATCTTAAGGATGCTTTACACATTAAGGGTGTACACTTGTAGGTATTGGTGTGGCTAAGAGGCCTCAGTTTCACTCGCAAGAATATCAATGGTTAATGTGCATGAAATACAAGTAAAAAATTCTTCTCTGAAAGGGGGAATATTCTTTATACAAGGAGGGGGAAAAAGTCTCCCCTATAAATCCTCACCATAAGTATACACCTGGATGCTTGAAGGTGGTATATGATAATAGTCCCTAATTTGTTAGATAAACTTTTAATATATATTATTGAGTCCTTGGAAACACCAAAAATATGAATCCCCTCTAGGTCTGATACAATTGTGTGAGGTAAGCATATACATATAAGATGTAAGAAAAAGGTTCTTCCTTCTCAACCATTTTCTTTCTTGAGATAAGCTTATATTTTTAGTTCTTTTATGTCCAAATTGGTCCATCAAAACTCCCTCGTCCTTCCAAGTTTCTTTCTCCTTGATTGGATTTATTTTTACTATTTCTTGTTACACTATTGGTTATTGTGTAACAAGTCTGATAAACAACCTAAACACTTTAGAAAATTGTCAAATTTGCCTCGAATTCTCAAAAACTAGAAACAAGTCTAAAATGTCATTCTAAACTCTAAGAAATTTCATAGAAGTTAATATTTTCAAACCTATTGTCACTCTTTTTTTTTTACAAGAGTTGATCATGTGTCATCCTAGACTAGAAAATACTTTGCATGAGCATCAAAATTCATGAGTCTATTACTTTTTCTAACCTTGTCATTGTCTGGAAGTTGTCTGCTTATTCTTATGCCTACAATCGTCATATTTGAAATTGAAACCTTCAATCAAACTGTTAGTTTAATATCTCAATCTTTGTAAGAACTAGTTTTGCATCTCTCTTTTGGCTATCCCTATTTATTTTGTTTCCATAAATGTTACTACAAGAGTCAACAACTTGGCTATCTAATCCACTAATATGATAGCATATATCTTGGTGTACTTTAATTTCACTACTACATTTATCTGCCTTAGACAAATTTCACAAGTAATCTTGATAAAAAAAACTATCATACCATTGTTTTCTTGAACCTTGATGAATTTTCAACTAGGAGTTTAAGAGAATTCATAAGATATAGAGCTAGAAAAGGAAAAGGTAGAAGTAGAAGTCAGTCTCGAGTCTTGATATACTTTAAACCTAGTAAAGATTCCTTGTGGTTTCCATCCCTTTTCATATGATCTACATTTCCTAGAGAAGATTCATCATGATATCTATCACCTATTGTTCAACCTTATCTAAGATGCCCTTTCTCACAAGATTGCAAGAAAATTTGAAACCCATTATTTCCTGAACAACCACAGATTTCATTTTTGATAGATCATCTCCTGAACTTGGTTTTATCACCAATAGTAGGAAACAAGAACTTATTGTCTAAAATGCACAACATTTCAATACACATAATATTTTTCAATATAATCAAAATAAGGAAGAACCAAAGATAAATAAAAGAGATAAACATAACAACCATATCCCAAGAGGTGACAATGAGGAAATGACTCAATAAGACATTAAAAATGTCAAAATGATAAGAGATTTTGTAAGACAGTGGAACTACTAATGAAATAGGTAAAGAAGAAGTGTTTCCTTGAAATAGCTCTTAAAGGATACAAACTACCCAAACACTTCAACCTAGAGACTATTTTTGTAAAAGAAAAAGAAACTAAAACATCCATCATTACCAAATAAATGAAATCTATGAAAGAAAAACTACAACAAATAAAAAAAATAAATAGACAAAATAGCCATAGAATAGTTGTTTTGGTTTCACAATGTACACCCCATTTCTCCAAAAAATGGGGACCCTTAGTAATTTTTTTTGTATTCTCAAACCCTAGTCTAGGGCATAAGTCATTTTTAGGACTCCACTTGGACTCAGGATCCAACCCTTGTGCTCAGACTGAGAAACCTAAGTGCCAAAATTAAGAAATTTGGAGGAAAAGTGTGTTTTAAGTGTTTGAGAGTGCACATGTACACCTAGCACACATGCACAGCTATCAAAGGTTTGCAAGTGTGCTAGATTTTCACGTGTGCATTTATCTCCCTCTGGAGATGTGCACCTATGCACATGTGTAGGTGCACACCTCAAAAGAGTGTAGACTATCCTAGGTATATAAAAGCCTGGGACCCTTCTCTCCTTCTATCATTCTTCTCCTCACTTCTCCCAAGAATGCACATCTTTACCTCCAAAGGTGTGACACTTTGTTGGCCTACACACACAAACAATACAAGTCATCAAAGTTGTGCACATGTACACCTATCCAAGGTGTGAATGTGTACACCTTTATTTGTGCTGAAAACTAAAAAAACTAAAAAAACTAAAAACACACTAAGAAAACTTAAGCTCACCAACAAAAGGTGCACATGTGTGCACCTCCCCAAGGTACACACATGTGCACCTTTATCATAGAAGCAAAAATTACCTACGTAACTATGCACATATACACACCTTGTCAAAGTATGGTTTTTTGCACCATTTTCAATTTAAAGGAACCTAAGTGCATATACGGTGTGCACAGGTGCACCCAACTAAGGTATGCATGCATGCACCCTTGGAATTTTTAAAACATATGAAAAATCCATTTCATACATATTGCAATGAATGTTTATAGTAGAAAACATGTACATTGCATAATAGATCAAGGTGTGCACCTGTGTAGGTGCACAACTATGCAAAAATGACTATTTTATAGTCATTAAGTGCACCTAGCACACCTATCAAGGTGTGAAAAGTTCACTAAATTTCTTTCTAGAGCCTTTTAAGGGGGATTTGAGTTTCTTTTAAGGGTTTTCATGCTTTGGGTTTAATGTTTTGGAAATTAGGGTTTATTTAGGGTGTAAATTTCACTTCTCTAGACTGATGATTTTCCATTTTGTGCAGATAAAATGGCTTCCTCATCATCCTCACCGGCTAAAACTATTGGTCCAAAACTTTTTGTCTTCAAGTTTCAAGGTGCACCAAAGAAATCATGTTTTTAGGATAATCATTCAAAGATCAGAGATATTGAGTTGGAACATATTCCTTGTACACTACAATAGGCCTAAAGAGAGGTCCTCGATGGTGTCAACACTTATCAGATCAAGGTTGGTGAATGTTGCATCACATCCCACATCTGTGCAATCTTCTAATCTCATTATGACTCTAGCTAAAAAATATAGGTCTGAAGAAAGAGTTGTCAAAAGCATCATAGGGGAGATAACCTTGGATGTTAGACCTAGGAATATTGAGAAAGTATTCCATCTCCCTAGACCTGATTAGTATATGAAGATAACTTATCATCAAGCAAAAAATCTTATAGGGAGAATGACAAGAAGGCAAAAAAGATCATACAATCATCATTTTTTATTGATAGAACACATGTGGGACACAAAGCGAGAAAAGTAGACATGGCCAAGGGATATATGAAGGAAGACATCAGATATGCTATTGTGTTTTTTAGCACAACTATGGGTCTACTAGTAGTTGGGCATCTTCACGTCTGGATGGTCCATTTCATAAAGACCATTAGAAAAACCAAAATGCCAATTAATTGGTCCATGATACTGAGTGAAAACTTAGATGAACAACTAATAGGAGTTAAAGGCGACCCCAAGTTTTACATGACATAATATTTGGTGTACTCATTGGCAGCAAGGACAACTAACTATCTATGACTATACAAGAAGGGAAGCATGCAAGATGCCAATTCTTGGCCCTATATGGTATATCCCCAATTGGTGAAGAAAAATCTCTCAGATCAGAGCAAGGAATATTGAATAGTGAATGATGCTTTCATATTTGCAATCATTTGATTCATAGAGGGTGATTATGTTAAGAGGATATCAGTATAGGCAATAACAAGGATCATAGAGATAGACACCTATTACATCTAGTTTAAAACATTCACTTAACTAAGGGTAGTTGTTATAATGGTGAACCTAAAGAAACTCCCAAGATATCCATCAGACAAGCTCATCTTATTGGAGATTGCAAGATAGCTCACATTTGCATATGAAAGAGTGAGAAAATAGCATAAAAATACATGGGTATGGCCTATTACTATAGGTTCATTTGAGGTAAAGAAGAAGAAATATATTATGACCTTTAACTCATAATGGGATAAATATCCCTTGGAAGATTACAAATCCCCTTGCCCTTATTTTAATAATATTGGCAGAGCTCAGCATTTGTCAAGGAAACAATTTGTGCGTGAAGATTCCATTGAAGATCATTGGATGAATGCAATAGATGACAATGATATCTAGATAAGGGATTATTTTAGGATGACTCTATTTCTAGTAGGAAGCACCTTAAATATAAGGTCCTACTCAAGGCTATTTAATAAGACAATCACAAAGTCTTAGATCCCTTGTATAATTGCCAAAAAAATATGATAGGTCGATCATGAATGTCGAGATAGGTAGAGATGAGAATCTAGATATTAGCCATAGGGCAAGGAACATAATTTAATTAATGAAGGAATGGATCAAGAAGCATTTTAACCTTGATCTAGTTCTATAAGTTTTCACCTTTCAAGCCATGACAAACCCCCAATTAAGGGTAAAGTTGCAAAAGTTATAGTACCAACTTTCCCTACTCAATCTCCAGTCAAGAAAGAAATAGTATATCAACATGATAAGGATGTTGGGTACTTTAGAGAAGATAAAGGAAAGGATAAGAGGAAAAGAGATTCCCCAAAGAAAGCTAAGCCCAAAACTAAAGAGCCTCAAGATGAAGAGGTGGCTCAAGCCCAAGATACTATACAAGTGCCCATGCAGGAATAGGAATAGGAATCAGAGTAGGAAGCACAAGAGGTGTCACCCTCTAGTCAAGAGGAAGAGGTCACTCCTTCAGATGCTAAGAAGGATAAGGTTGGGCCTATTATGAAAAGGATGCAAAGGGGGAGATTATAGAAGAAAGTCATTCCCATTCCTTCAATTCTAGATACCATCCGTAAAGTTGAAAACAAAGATGAAGAAGATGAAGAAGATAATCTCCCCTTGAGTTAGAGGACTCACTTGGCTAGGGCTTCTCAAGAAGATTGAAGAAGAAGCTCCACTATCATGATGCCATTCATTCTTAAGGAACCTATTTAGTTTACCATTTATAAATATGAGCAACAATAGTGGATGGATGAATAGGAAGGGCAAGAAAAAATATTTTAAACATTATTGATTTCAATTTTATGCCCTAGGAACTGAAATGGTGGGTGATAAGATACGAGATACACCCACTAGCCAACATTTGGGAGAGGATTGGAACCAAATGCCATCTCTACCACAAGGGTCTCTAGGTACACCACCACCATCATTTTAGGACTTGTATTTTATGGATAAAGGCTTAGTCACTCCTCTCCCTCCTATCACTAAAGATCAAGATCAAGAAGTGTATCAAGAAGAGCTGGAATAAAGGCCAATAGATGAGGTATCAGAGGAGGGATAAATACCTGAAGAACCTTAGAAAAATCATCAACATATATAAGAAAGGAATTTGGTTGTAATAGATACAAGGACTCCCAATGTAGACCTCTCTCAGAAGGAGAAGACTCTAGAAAAGAGTGATGAGGGAAAGAGCCAGTAGTGTAAACCTCCTCTTTAGCCAAATACATGTCTCTAATGGGCACTACACCAACATGGCTAAAGAGGGAGGTTATGATTTGGTAAAAGAGGTTGTTAGATATGAATCTTAAGGAGAGTATGGATGAGATGGTAAAAGAAATCAAGAAGCCTAAGCCACCTATGGGTGATGCACAATAATTGGCCTTCATAAAAAAGAATAAAGATGAGACTTACTTTCCTAATATAACCATCCCTCCTCCACATGCTGATACCAAATATTTGACTCCTAAGGACTATCATATTAAATAAGTCCTATTAGGAAAGACCATAGTAGACATGGCTAAAGTAATGATCACTATGTTGGAAATGATTGAAAAGCCATGAAGAGTAATGGAACTGGTAAAGAATGTTTTCAATCATTATTTTTTCATTGATATCAAACTTGCTACTTGTAGGAATGATAATTTATTTAGTGGTCCAAATACTATAAGTTAGTTGATTGATAAGGAGGTGGCAATCAATAAGATGTAACTAGAGTACCTAGAAAGGTTGAAGTTATGATGTTGTAATGAAGTATAAGGAACAACTAAGCCATTGATGAAATAGTGTATTGATGACATACTCTAAGACATAGAGGATGGATACACCAAGACATGTCAAAATTAAAGACAAGTTAGTTAGTGTTGAATAGACTCTCAGTTGAAGCCGAACAAAGTACAACTTAGTGTGTGTCGAGTAGTCTTCAAGTGCCAAGTGCAAGTTAGGTGCCAAGCAAGATACAAGTGCCAAGCAAGATATAAGTATTGAGTAAGATATAAGTGTCGAGTGATATTGAAGTGCCAAGTAAATTTCAAGAGTCGACTTTCACAAAATTTCTTCAAGTGTCAAGCATCAATAAATCAATAATGCCGAGTTGCTGCATTATTTTGAAAATCAAAGATTCACAAGATCTAAGCCAACATGGTAGTTATCTAGAATTTTGTGAATCAGATAGAAGATAAGAATGATGAGCTGGTGGCACATAACACTATGTAAACCATTTTTGACAAATACAATTGGATTCTAGACGAAGTTTCTAGATAAGAGCAAAATGTGGGATAGATACATTGTATCTTACCTAATCCATTGAAAGCCCTAAAGTTGGAGAGGGTGAATCAAGTGGGAAAGGTATTTTAGATTTCTATTTAAGGAGTCATAAGGTCACGAAGCAGAGGTGTGGTGAAAAAGCATGAAAGCATGAAAGCATGAAATGCTGAAGAAGGTGCTAAGGAGAAAGAGAGCATAGATACTCAGTTTCACTAGATGACCATAGATATGATTGCATTGGTATGATGAGAAAGAAGACTCAAGGAGATGAAGCTTGAGATGACAAGCTATTAGAGATGAAGTGATTAAAGCCAAGCAAAGGATTGAACAAAAGTATGATCTGTAATCTGCAAGATATGTTGTAAGTTGTATCAGATCAAAAGCCATTTTTGTTACTCTCTAGCAATTGTAACAATTAAAATAAATCTTATGGACTTAGGTTGGTTTAATAGCCATGTTGTAAATCCTTTAATAAGGTGACATTCTAAGTGAATGTTCCAAAGTCCTTTAACCAAGCCCATTCCTAATAGTATGGTGAAATCCTCTAACAAGCTCACATTTAACAATGTGTTGTAGCCTTTAACAAGGTAGGCTTTTAATAAGGTAGACCATTAGAAGTGGTTGAAATCAATTGTGCAGTTATTTTGTGGGTATCATCCCCACTCCAGTTTTACCTTCTTATTCCTAGAGGTTTTTTGGGTTATCAAATTCTCAGTGTTATGGTTTGATACATGTTTACTTTCCATAGTTGATTTAATATTAAAATTGCATGCATGATAAGTTCAGTTATGTGATATTAAAGATTTAGATAAAAAGTGGCATTGGACCTTGAATAACTGATTCACCCCCCACTTTCAGTTATTCTAAAGAATTATAACAATTGGTATCAAAGCTTAGCTATTGACTTAGTTTAAAGGGACTAGAAGCAAAAAAGATCAAAATGCCTAAGAGAGAAGTTCTCAAGCTCAAAAAAGATAACTTTGTTGCATGGAAAAGCTTGATGAAGCTACATCTTGGATCCATAGGAGATTATGCCCAAAATTTAATTGATATTGAACATGTTAATCCAACTGGTACTCTTACTATAGAAGATTTGAAAAACAAACAGGAACACAATCAGACAATGTTGGAAATTGCTTCTGCACTCAACTATGCTAAATTTGATGATATCAAAGGATGTGACACTGAATTCAAGATGTGGAAAGCCCTATTAGACATTTATGGAGGAGATCAGAATGTCCAAAGAGAAAAAAGAGAAAGTCTCAGAGGAAAGTTCAATGATATGAAAATGGAAGAAGGTGAGAATGTTGTTGAGTATGCCACTAGAATAAAGGAAGTGGTAAGTGCAATAAGATGCTTGAGTGGTCAATTAGATGATGATACTATTAATAGTAAGTTTTTAAGAACCTTGCTCCCTATCTATGCTATTAGAGTATCAGCTATACAAGAGCTAAGATGTGTGCCAGGAAATAATCTAAGTTTTGAAGGTATAGTGGGTAGACTCACTACTTTTGAGTTATCTAACTATGACAACTATAGACCTGAGAATGTTGAATCTGCTTTCAAAGCAAAGCTATCATTAAAAGATGTTGATCAGGTGAAATCAAAGAAGGGAAGAAAGATAAAATAAGTATCCAGTGATAGTAACACTGATGAGGAAGATGTGGAACAATTGGAAGCATTACTAGCTAGAAGATTTCACAGAGACAAAGGAAAATTCAAAGATAAGCTACCTATCATTTGTTTTAATTGCAATGAAGTAGGACATATTGCTGCAGGGTGTACATAGAAAAAGGAATACAAGGAAGGAAACAATTACAAAAATAGAAGAGAAGATGATAAGAGAGATTACAAAGACAAAGGCAAGAAGTGCTATATTGTTGAAGAGGATTCTAATGATAATGATGATGAAGTTGTCTATGTAGCCATGAAGGACCAATTTGATGAAGAAGAGCCTGCAACACTGGTAACATGTATGAACAAGAATGATAGATGGATCATAGATAGTGGATGCTCACATCACATGACAGGAGAAAAAAGTAAGTTTGTTGACTTTACTCAGTATGATGGAAATAGTGTTAGATTTGGTAATGATGCTCCATGTCAAATTAAAGCAAAAGGTTCCATTAAGCTTAAAGAGAAAATTTCATGTGATAATGCATACTATGTTGAAGGACTAAACTACAATTTGCTAAGTGTCTCACATTTAGGCAATGTAGGTTGCAAAGTAGAATTTGGAAATAAAACTGCAAAAATCTATGATATTGATGGTAGATTGATAGGAAAAGGAGATCAAACAAGAAGTAATCTATTTTATATTGATCTAAAAAATACCTCTTGTCTTGTTGCAAAATTTGATGATGTGTAGTTATGGCATAGAAGGCTATGTCATGTCAACTTTGATAATTTGGTCAATATTAGTAAATTGAAGAAAGTCAGAGGTTTACCTAAACTGAAGAAACCTGACAATATCATGTACAAACAATGTCAGCTAGGAAAGATGACCAAATCAAGATTCAAGAGTAAAAACTATACATCTAAAGAAGTACTTGAGTTAGTCCATACTGACTTATGTGGTCCAATAGAAGTATAGAGTTACAAAGGAGATAAATATATAATGTTGTTTGTTGATGATTATTCCAGGATGATGACTATTATTTTCTTAAAGAAAAAATATGATGCTTTTCAAATGTTTAAGTGGTATGTGGCTAGAGTTGAAAAAGAAATAGGAAAAAGTTTGAAATGCTTGAGATCAGACAGAGGTGGTGAATTCACATCAAATGAATTTGAGATATTTTGCAATGAGAAAGGAATCAAGAGACAAACATCAGCCCCTAGAACTCCCCCACAAAATGGAATTGCTAAGAGAAGAAATAGATCTGTGATTGACTATGCCAGAACATTAATGATGGAAAATACTATTGCTCTAAAATATTGGAGAGAATCTATAAGCATGGCTGTTTATACATTGAACCAAGTACAAGTCAAGAAAGGTACAAGTGCAACACCTTTTGAATTATGGTATGGTCACTCACCCAATGTAAAGCATTTCAAAATATTTGGTTGCAAATGCTTTATCCTTAAAGATGCTAGAAATGGAAAAATTGATGCAAAAAGTGATGAAGGCATATTCCTTGGCTAGTCCACTAGAAGTAAAGCGTACAAGTGTTTAAATACTAACACTGACAAAATTGTGGAAAGTGCAAATGTAAACTTTGATCAGCATGTAGATGTCTAAGATGAAAAACAAAAGAAAATGGATGACTACAAAACCTTTGTGTATTCTTATGAAGGAATGCCTATTGACAAAGATACTATCAATCAAATTGGGATTCAACAAGTTTCAATTTCAGCCAAGTCACAACCAGTGAATGTCGAGCTACATTTAGAAGCCGAGTTACAGAATGAAAGAAATGCTCATTTTGACTCTGAAGTTAGTACACATGACGGAGATGTAGAACTACCTGACAATGAAGTAGATAGTGATGTTGAATCTAAAAGATCAAATATGGAAACAAGGACAGAACCAAGATTGTCCAAATATGTGAAGAGGCATCACCCTACTGAACAGATAATTGGTGACAAAGATGCAAGACCAATGACAAGGAATAGACTAAGAAATGAATCATGTCTATTAAGCAAATTTGAACCTAAGATAGTGTATGATGCATTACAAGATGGTGACTGGTATAAAGCTATAGAAGAAGAAATTGATCAAATAAAAATGAATAAAACCTGGAGTTTGGTTCCTAGACCAATTGACAAGAATGTGATTGACACCAAATGGGTATTCACAAACAAGCTGGATGAGAATGGTGAGATTACTAGAAATAAAGCTAGACTAGTATGTAAGGGTTATGCTCAAGAAGAAGGATTAGACTATGGGGAAACATTTTCCCCTGTTGCAAGAATGGAAGGAGTAAGAACTTTACTTGCATATGCTACATATAAAGGTTTTAAAGTCTATCAGATGGATGTAAAGTCTACTTTTCTAAATGGTATATTGGAAGAGGAAGTCTATATTGAACAACCAGAGGGATTTGTTGATGAAAATAATAGGGATATGGTTTGTAAACTACATAAAGCACTCTATGGTCTGAAACAAGCACCTAGAGCATGGCATGAGAGACTTCACAAGTATCTAGTGCAAATAGGAGTTGAAAAAACTTATGATAACAACAACATGTACATAAAATTAGAAGAAGGTAAGGATATTATTGTATCTAAAATCTTTGTGGATGACATAGTTTTTGGAGGAAAGGAAGTGCTTTGCAAAAGTTTTGTAGACAAAATGAAACATGAGTTTGAGATGTCTATGTTTGAAGAAATCAATTTTTTTGTTTGTTTGCAAGTAATCATCTAAAACATGGTATATTTATGACACAATCAAAGTACATCAAAGAGATACTTAAAACATTTGGATTAGAAGACTCCAAACCAGTCAGCACACTAATGGCAACAGGACATAAGCTATCCAACAATGATGTATCAGCTGAAGTTAATCAAAAAATGTACAGATCCATGATTGGAAAACTACAATATGTTGTACATAGCATACCAACCATAGGATTAGCAGTTGCAATAGTGGCTAGATTCTCTACAAATCCTAAAGAGAACCATCTCATAGCAGTAAAAAGAATAATGAGGTATCTTAAAGGAACTAATGACTTTGGCCTATATTATAAAAAGAATGAAAAGTTTGAGCTCAATGCATACACAGATGCAGATTGGGGAGGTAACATTGATGACAAAAAGAGCACAAGTGGAGGAGCATTATTTTTAGGAAAAAGACTAGTTACTTGGACTAGCAAGAAGCAAACATGCACATCTCAGCCCACTGCAGAATCAAAATATGTGGCAGAAGTAGTCAATTGCACAAACATTGTGTGGCTCACACATCTATTGAAAGGAATGAAAGAAGAGGTAACCAAACCTGTGATATTGTATTGTGATAATACAAGTGCTATAAACATATCCAAGAATCCAGTAATGCATGCAAAAACCAAGCATATTGCAATCAAGTATCACTATGTCAGAGAACTTGTAGAAGACAAACAAGTGAAGATGGAGTACATTTACACAAAGGAACAAACTACAGATATCTTCACCAAACCATTGCCCACGGATGCTTATGAATATCTAAGAGGCAAGTTGGGGGTAATACCCCTAACTCAAGTAGTTTAAAAGAAAAGAAGCTACTTTGCATCAACTGGAGTAAATCATTGAAATATCAGAAGAATGATGCAGAGGATGACATCAGAAAAAAGAAACTCCAAATCAGTCACAAGCATGGTGATAGAGGGAGAAAACATGAGATGCAAAGCTTATATTTTGCATGTTAAAGATGCCCCATCTTTGGCATTTATGTCAAAGAGGGAGATATATGTAGAAAACTTATCAATACAAAGTAAGAAAGAGATACTCATGAGCGAGATATATATGAAAGAGGGAGATTTATGAGAAACTGAAAGGTAAAGATATGGAGATATATGAGATCAGTAGTAAAGGATGCAACAGTCAAGAAGGAAGCAGAATGTAGCAGGAAATGAATATGATTTTGGTGATAACTAAGTTGACCAAGTGATCAATTTTGTTTGCCATCAATGCCAAAAAGGGATATTGTTGGAAATGATTGAAAAGCCATGAAGAGTAATGGAACTAGTAAAGAATGTTTTAAATCATTGTTTTGTCATTGATGTCAAACTTGCTACTTGCAGGAATGACAATTTCTTTAGTGGTCCAAATACTATAAGTTGGTTGATTGACAAGGAGGTGGCAATCAATAAGATGTAACTAGAGTACCTAGAAAGGTTGAAGTTATGATGTTGTAATGAAGTATAAAGAATAGCTAAGCCATTGATGAAATAGTGTATTGATGACATACTCTAAGACATAGAGGATGGATACACCAAGACATGTCAAAATTCAAGAAAAGTTAGTTAGTGCCGAACAGACTCTTAGTTGAAGTTGAGAAAAGTATAACTTAGTGTGTGCCAAGTAGTCTTTAGGTGCCGAGTGAAGGTTAGGTGCCAAGCAAGATACAAGTGCCGAGCAAGATACAAGTGCCAAGCAAGATATAAGTGCCGAGTGATATTGAAGTGCTGAGTAAATTTCAAAAGCCAAGTTTCACAAAATTTCTTCAAGTGTCAAGCATCAGTAAATCAATAATGTCGAGTTGTTGCATTATTTTGAAAATTGAAGATTCACAAGATTTGAGTTGACATAGTAGTTATCTAGAATTTTGTGAATCAAATAAAAGATAAGAATGATGAGCTGGTGGCACAGAACACTATGTAAACTATTTTTGACAAATACAATTGGATTCTAGATGAAGTTTCTAGATAAGAGCAAAATTTGGGATAGATACATTGTGTCTTACCTAATCCATTGAAACCCTAAAGTTGGAGAGGGTGAATCGAGTGGGAAAGGTATTTCAGATTTCTATTTAAGGAGTCATAAGGTCATGAAGTAGAGGTGTGGTGAAAAAGCATGAAAGCATGAAAGCATGAAATGCTAAAGAAGGTGCTAAGGAGAAAGAGAGCACAGATACTCAATTTCGCTAGATGACCACAGATATGATTGCATTGGTATGATGAGAAAGAAGACTCAAGGAGATGAAGCTTGAGATGACAAGCTATCAGATCTGAAGTGATTAAAGCCAAGAAAATGATTGAACCAAAGTATGATCTGTAATCTGCAAGATATGTTGTAAGTTGTATCAGATCAAAAGCCATTGTTGTTACTCTCTAGCAATTGTAACAGTTAAGATAAATCCTATGGACTTAGGTTGGTTTAATAGCCATGTTGTAAATCCTTTAATAGGGTGACATTCTAAGTGAATGTTCCAAAGTCCTTTAACCAGGCCCATTCCTAATAGTATGGTGAAATCCTCTAACAAGGTCACATTTAACAATGTGTTCTAGCCTTTACCATGGCAGGCTTTTAACAAGGTAGATCATCAGAAGTGGTTGAAATCAATTGCGCAGTTATTTTGTGGGTATCATCCCTACTCTAGTTTTACCTTCTTATTCCTGGAGGGTTTTTGGGTTATCAAATTCTCAATGTTATGGTGTGATGAATGTTTACTTTCCATAGTTGTTTCAATATTAAAATTGCATGCACGATAAGTTCAGTTATGTGATATTAAGGATTTAGAGAAAAAGTGGCATTGGACCTTGAATAACTGATTCACACCCCCCCTCTCAGTTATTCTAAAGAATTATAACACACTATTAGTGTCAAGGAGGTGTTTAGGTAGTTAAATGGAAATGAGTCTGAATTGGTCAAGTTGCATAAACATAATGAGCTTCTAAGAGGCTATCTTCATGAAATTGTAGGCCCTTTAGACCAAGATATCTAGAGCTTACTCTCTCTATGTCATTAAAGAAGAAATATGGTTCATTTTTGGGAGCATGTCAGCAATGGCATGATAATTTTGAGTAGAAAGGTGTGAAGATAATATAGGGTAATTTAAACCTCTTACATTACATTGAATCTAGTGTGGAGAAATTGGTATCTATAGTGAACTAGGATTTTTGTTTGATGGATGAGGTGCAAACCTAGACTAAGGACCTTAAATTTTTTACAACAATAAAGGGTTAGAGATATTACACTCTCATGGATGTATATGCAATGGAGGAGTTGGGAAAATTAGAAGATTGGATTGAGAAGATAGATGCGAGAAATAAGGTCATGGAAGGACTTCATGAAGATATTTAGAAGTTAAAAGAATACACTCAAGAGATAATTGAGGAAGCGGAGAGGTATTATGATACTATTTTCCTTGATATTTTTGAAGACGAATAAAAAATAAAGCTCAAGTTAGTAGAATCACTGGTTGAATAATTTTGAGGAATTTTCGAGCATACTTCATTTGATGAAGATGTTAGGCAAGCACTCAAGACTGAAGAGGTATTGTTAGAACTGGACACTAGACTTGACAATTTTTGAGAGACTTGAATGGATGTTAGTAATTATTGGCAAATAGTTAATCATAAATATAAGGCTTTATATTTTCTAGATTCCATCCAAGTGATGGAGATTATAGATAAATTCAAGAGAAAGCATCTAGACATAGTTCTAACACAAAGGGGAAGAAAACCCAGAAGCTAGAATTTTAGTTTTAACACTTTAAAAAATCCTAGATTTTTTGAACCTGCCACCAATTTGTACAAGGTGTACTATTCCAGAGGTGTGCTAACAATTTTGAAGAAGTGATAGTTCACAAATAGTTAACTTCCAATTTCTAATTTAGATCTTTCCATGCACTAGAAACACATTTTGATGGTAGTTCAACTCCCAAAAACATTCAAAGAAGTTTGAACTTCCATTTTTAGAGCTTCCAGTGACTCTCAAATCCTCTTACAACTTCCTTCTTCTTATCTACTTCTTTCTTTTTTTAAAGTCATGTAAAGGCTCATGCCCCTATTAATTAATAAAAAAAAGAGTGGAGTCCTTCTTGTTGGAATTGTTTAGAATAATTGAGAGGGGGGGTGAATCAATTGTTCAAGGTCTTGATGTAAAAATAAAAATTTTCATAGCTTAGTAAACCCATATCCATAAAACATTTTATCATGCATGAATCCATTAGATTATGCAATCACTAAAACTTGTAGGTTACTGCCAAATCAATTTGTATAAATGTAAACATGAAATATAATAGATTCAATAACACATTAGACACAATGATTTAACGTGAAACACAATTTGGGAAAAACCACTAGTAACATTATGTTCATTCTCACTCTTTTGAAGTGATGCCCTTTGAAAGGCCAACCTTGTTAAAGGTTACAATAAACACTCTTAAATGTTACCCAATTAAAAGATTTCAATCACCCTATTAGGAGTGAGTCTTGTTAGAGGACTTTAGACCATTCACTTGGAATGTCACTTAGTTAAAAGATTTACAAATGATTGTTAGGTCAACATTAATCCAAAGGATTTACCCTAGACTAATATAATGATTATAAGGTAATAGTAAGGCTTGATCTAATAATAACTTACAACTCCATTTGTAGATTACAGATCTTTATTTCAATCCTCCATTCTGCTTGGCTTTCACACTCTTTAGCTTTGATAGCTTGTTCACCCTCAAAAAATCTGCACTTTTAAGCCTTCTTTCTTTATTTTCTAGTGCAGTCTCTTCTCTTAGGTCACTAAATGAAGTAATACCCTAGAATCCTTTTCTTCCTTAGGTTCTTGCACATGACAACCCTTGCTTCTAATCAACCATCTCTATAAATAAAGAGTTAAGATATTTTGTCATTCATCCTCCATCGTCCATTTTAGGGTTAAATTGGATTAGGTAAGATTTGATGAATCTACCCCTCATTTCATTACATTCCCTTCTAAAAACTTATCCTTTGATATCCTCTTTGAATTCACCTTAAAATTATTTACCATAAATTATGTGCCACCAACTCATCAATCTTATCTTCCACATGGTTCATACAATTCAAGAAATCAAACTTGTTAGCATAGATTCATCAAATTCTCAATCTTTCTCATCATGCTGAAACTCGACATTAACTAGCTTCTAATGCTTGACACAAACTATGTTTCTCGGCATCCACTATCAAAACACTCAACATGAACTAAATCTTACTAGTGCTCAGTATCAACTAGATTTTTATGCTTGGCACAAACTACATTACTATGCATCCACTATCAAAACACTTGGAATGCACTAAAGTTTACTAGTTCTTAGTGTTGGTGTTTGAAAATGTTACCAGTTTCCAATTACCCCAATGAGAATATGACACATATAGGGGCAACTAACTCCCATCTTTAACATATCAATTTAGACACTGGGCCAACTATAAGGCTTTGACCCTTCTTCACTTCAATCTCTACAAGACCTAGGCAGATGGACCTTAGATTCAACTAATATGGCACCAATGCAAAAACATTCTCTTGAATCTATTAAAGTAGATAAAAGCCCTTATATCTCCTAATACTCATGCAATAACACAGATCTATAGTAGCTGAATGCAAATTCTATGATATTCACAAGCTGAGTGAGGGCATCACTTTTAGGTTCTTCAACATGAAAGGGAAAGATCATTTGATTAATAATGTTGAATTCAACAAACCCTCTGATATGCAATAGTAAAACAAGTAATCCTATAACTAATCAATGCCTAATCCATTGGGAAATTCCATGAATGCAATACATACATCTATGATATTAGGACATATTTCATATACCCAAACATCAGATCTATCCTATCACCTTGTGATTTAGACATCAATGTTCATTAAGACCTCATTCTCATGAAATATTCTTCTCAAAATAACCAGTAACCCTGTCAAACACATCAAGCATTTACTTGGCCCTTTGTTCCAATAGAAAAATACATTAGACATACAACTTGAAGGGGATGCAAATGGATCTCATATCTTTGTTCCAAGACCACATAAGACTATAGATTACTGAGATAAGAGATGAGAATCAAAATGAAACTAATGAAATGCTTGCTCATTTGTATTGATTTCCTTGAAACTATACATTTAGATGCATACAATTAAAATATGAAAACACCTAACATATCAAAACTTGCTATATTATTTGCACTACTATTGTTCACATGAGAGAATTATGCTGAAGAATGGTGTTTCAGTATTGGGAATACATCAAAACTGGAACCAAAACTTGGTATCACAGTAATGAGCAAATTTTCGCCAAAAAGCTAGAACCTATATAATGAGAAATAATGAGAATCATATAGGAGGAGGTGAATTCCTGGATCTACTCTACAATTGACATGTGTCCACTCAAAATTCCCCCTCTTTGCAATGAAAAGACTCTCTCTAGTCTCTCTCTTCAATAGGTGAATCAAATCCTTGCATTTTACCTCTCAAAGGCATCAAATGTCTAAAAAACTTGATGATGAAAGAATGTAACTAATTTTGGTGTTAAAATGAATTCATGGTAAAAGTGAAAAACCAGTTACAATATGACCTCCAGAATGAAAGAAAATAGTTTAAGCATGATTTTCTCCACATTCAGATCTCAACAAGCCTTCAAATCTATCCTCTAACCAACTCTGATGCTCAATCATGAAAAACACCCAATCTGCTGAGAATGTCCCAGATTTTAAAAATTGACTTATAGCAAAAAATTATGAGCACCTATGCATAATCTAACCTCAAAAATAGAAAATTCAGCTTATTCTAGTTCTAGTGGTATATTGGAGCACCCATTTTTGATAAAAATTGGCCCTGTTATGCCCATTTGAAAATCGGGTTCCCATTTCATGGCTTTGCAAATTATTTTGTAAAAATTTAAACTTTTACTAGAGTTTAAACTATATGAAGTTCAAAAATTTATTTAAATGACCTACATGTGAATTTGAGGCAGAAATAATAAAATATTAAAATTAAAAATTTCTCAAATTCCCCACTATTTTCTATTCAGGTCAAACTTGGTTTGACCAACCTCGCCACTTGTCATCACATGATTTGCTCGGGCCTATATAGCTATCGAACCCTTCCAAATGGGTGCCACATGTTAGCATGAGATTTGTCCACCTGACCACTATTTCAGTGACACGTCATCTTCCTATTGCGATTGGCTATCTCGCCATGCTATCTTCCCTACAACTTTCCTTTGGAGATATAGCGAGAACCCTTAGATCTACCGCGTGACATGATCTAGTGCATCCCTAAGATTTTGTTGCCACGTCACTTTCTACTCACCACATGTCATTCACTAGCTCACTATCAAACTGCCACATCACATAGATGGGACCCATGTTCTCCTTTTGTCTCTGCTTGGCCAGATTTTTAAGTTTTCTGGCAATTCGCTATGTTGCATGCCAAAAAACCTTGAATTTTTCAGCTAGTGAAGTCGTGAGTTGCTGAATTTTTCAACTTCTTGATGAGTTTTTGACATCATCATTTATTCATGCACATTTGTTCAAAATTATGCTGACATCACTTTCAATTCTGGATGCTAGTGGGACCCTTGCACAAGCCACAGCCTTTCCAAAAGGCTATTTTTTTAATACACTCCATATTGCGCACAAGATAGTATTTAAAGACTTAAAAAGTCTTGCCCATGATGAATGTGGGATAAAGGCTCACTTCTTTGTCTAGCACTAGTGACCTCTTTATCCATGGCGTGAATCTTCATCATATGTGTGTGGGTTTCTCTTGAAACTAGCAGCTTTTTTTTTTTTTTTTTGCTACTACTCCTTGTTAATACGAGGCATTTTCTATTCATTGCTAGCTGCTATTTGCATGAATGTGAAACCTTTTTAACAAAAAGGTCCCTTGGCTCCTCATAAGCCATGCGTCTATGTGTAATACCTATGTGGCTTTTCTTTAATTGTGAACATATTTTTTGTTGGCATCTCCTTTTTTATGTCGCAGGGTTCTTTATCACTTGGTGTGACTACTTTGCCTTAGCATGCTTGATGTTTTTTAGCCATTCATATTGCATGAGATCTTGCCCTTCCTCTTGGCTATGTGGATTCCTCTATTTGCATAGGGTCTACATTTTCTCTTTGAAAGCATGGGTTTTGTCTTTTGAGCCAGTGGATTGGAGTCCTCGTCTCAAAACATGGGTGGCTTGATTGGATGCTTCCTGCTTTTAAAAACTATGACCCTTTCCATCTTCGACACGGGGTGCCTATTTCTTTAACTACATTCTCTCCCCAAGCTGCCTTCCTCTATTATGCTATGCTAGATTCTTTATATGCGTGAGTTTCTCTTTGTCTCTACATGCCCTCAAATTGTTGACATGGGTTTCTAAGCCTCCTACAGCTTCATTTTTGCACATGGGGTCTTCCTTATTTAACTTAGCCGTGGGTTTGATATCCTCTGTCAAAGCTCTACTATTACTTTGGCTTCCTACGAGTTTTACTCCATTTTAATTCTACATCTTTTAAAGAATGTGTGCGTGCTTTCTTTACTACTTGGGTCCTTTTCCATTTACATGCCACTGTCTTTCCTGATTTGGAGTGGCTTCCTTATATGTGAGTGTGGGTTCTTGTTTCATTGCCATTCCATTTTTCTTTATCATCTGATTCAATTTTGTCAGCTAGCTTGTATATTGGTTGAGTGACTTTGTCATGTTTAAAAAAAAAAAATGGATTGAATCACTCCATTTAGCATCTGCCATAGGAACTAATAAACCCATGTCCTTTAAAGTGAAACTGTGGAAGGCATAAATTCATTATAGTTGTATATGGAGAAAAAGTAACCCATTATAAATGATTTTGTTCTTCATGTTATACACATATGTCTCCAAGCCGTTGCGAGCATCAATTTTCTCTTTCACCTTCTTGTCCTCCTTAGCGAATTCTTCATTGTATGGACTTTCTCTTTACCTTTCATTCCTTCTGGATATTAGTACCAAGAGAAAACAATACTATATAATGTGACTCACTTCCCACTAGCCAAAATGGCCACCTAGGGTGTTTAAGATTTTGGCCACTACAAATAATCCATCACCCAAATCCATGGGGTCATCAAATATTTTTAGGCTTGGGAAATTTTATACTTGCATTTTCCTCATGAATATTTCCACAACTTTGCAAATGCTACTTAAAATTGACCCATATTTGCAATAATTCAGATGCCATAACAAATTAACGAAATTAGTCAGGCCCCAAGTGGGTTTGGCTAAAAAAAAATTCATTTTCAAACAACTGATGTCTCAAAACTAGCCCACTAACCTTTTAATATTCATTGGAATTGATTTTGAGCATTGATTGATCATTAAAATCTCATTTTATCATTTTTGCCAACTATCAAATTTGCATCAGGAGGTCCTTTGACTGGCCTTAAAAACTGATCAAAACACCTGATTGAGCTCTAAAAACTGGCACACTAACTCTTTGTTCTACATTCTTGCACCTTATATAATCTCATCTTATGAAAAATTTTGAGTCAAAAGATATTGACTGTCAAAGTTGACCTCTCAGAACTACCTACAAGAAAACATTTTAGATAACCATAAATTGCATTTGGAATCGGCTTCGAAAACTGGGTAAACTGACACTTGGGAAAATAAAAATTGGGGTGTTAGTTCTCTATCATGAGGAGAGTATGAATCTACAATTTGGGCTCATGAGAAAAAATGGGGTGCAAATGGTAAGCAATCTAACTAGGCTAATGGGATTTTACAGACTAGAAACAATGTTAGAAAAGTGTTTTTTGCAAATGGAATTGACTTGGAAAAGTGTGCAAATGGATTTTTCATGACTTGAAAACTAGAAAAATTTAATTATTTTAAGATGAAAACATAGTGGTATAATCAATTTGATCTCACCTGTCATAGATTTTGAAATATAACATCCCGAACAGGGGTACCAAACAATCTGCACTTACTAACACCAGCAAAACTTTAGAAATTCTATTTTGAATCACATTTGAAAACTAATCAAATGGATTTTTCATGAGCTAAAACCTGAAACATAGCAAGTCTCTGACCTCTAAAATGCAATACAAAAGAAATTTTTTTATTTAGGTCAATTGGTCAAAAGTTATAACTCATCAAATAGGGCTTCCCAGAATTATTTGCAATGTGCAAAAGCATGAAAATAATAAACTACCAACTTTGAGGGATTCAAAACCTTAAAAAATCGATTCAAAATGACTTAAAATATAAAACATAAACTCTTAGGTATAAACACTAGATACTCCCAAAGCAACAAGTCATGAAACGTTTTTGTGTGTGAGATATTCAAATGAAAACATAGCCTCCTATCACTGTTTGACACAGGTGAAAATGCAGATCTGACACTTGCTCAAAATAAGAATTCACGAAATAATTCAAAATTTTAGTTGAACTTCATGGAACAAGTGGACATGTTGGATGGAAGGTGTTAGAAACATTAAATAGCTTAGGGGCCTCAAAGGTATAGTCAGGTACAATCTTATTTAAAAGCGCTTTATAAGGCTTGATTTTCTCAATGGTGCTCAAAATCGAGCCTTCAATTTTGAGCGCCAACACTTAGCATCAACTAAAATTTACTCAACTTATACTATTTCACTCATCTTACACTAAAATTGACTTTTCTTAGTTCCAACTATTTTTCTACTTGGCTTACACTATCTTTACTCAACACCTACTATGCAGAATGTTAATCTTGGCAGACAAACTTCATTTAACTTGTTCTTTGTAACTTAATCAATATAACCATCCTTTGCAACCTTAAGTAGATTATCAATGCACTATAATATCACTACCTTAATTTATCCTTGTACTCTTTTTCATATCATAAATCAACCTTTTCTCTAGGTGCTATTGTTACCTCATTTAATCAAATCCTCTTCATCAATCAAACAAATGATAGTACTTAAATCATATAAGCAATTATCTTAACAACAAGTAGTAGGTTTTACATTAGTGACAAAATAATGATTGAAATACATATTCACACTTGTGTCAATTTGTTTTCAACAATCTACCTCTTTGGTATTGATGGCAATCCAAACTGACCAAACTCAATGAGAATGATCAATCAAAATATCAAAAATAAAATAATTCTTTGTATTCAAATTCTCCCTCTATCAAAAACTTTCATCTTCTTAATAGGTTACAAATTTTTTTCTAATTAATAGACAATCAACTTATCCCTGACTTCCTCTTGATCACTTCTTATATCTCCCTCTACATTATCCCCCTCTTACTAGATAGATGTCTCTTCTGTGTTTTCTTTCATTTCCCTCTGCAAAATCAAGCAGACTAGGAATTCTTCCTCATATTTCAATTCCTTTATCTCCCTCTTTGACAATAATGCCAAATACTTGTCATCTTAATATGTAGATATGAACATTTTGAGTTTCTCCCTCAGATACCTAGCTTGTGACTAATTTGTAGTTCCAGCCTTTTAATTACTTTAGGCAGCTACTAAAGTAAAATCCATTGCATCCATGTATACCATATGTCAATCAACTTGTTTGATGTAGAGCACTCCTCATGCTTCTTAGATAGCCTTTGATAGAGGTATCACCCCTAGTTTAACTCTTAGATACTGATGAGCATCCTTAGGTAATGCTTTTGTAAAGATATCAACAATTTTCTCTTTGGTGTTGACCTATTCCATCTTCACCCATTTATCTTGAACTAATTATCTTAAGTAATGAGACTTGATTGCAATGTGCTTAGTCTTTGTATGCATCATAGGATTCTTTCATACATTTATAGCATTTTTATTATCACAATAAAGTATCACAAGTTTAGCAATTTCTTTCTTCATACCTTTGAGTAGTTGTTTGACCAAATATAATGTTTGTACAATTCAGTGCAGTATTAACATATTTACATTAGTAGTATATTGAGATATATAGTTTTGTTTCTTGCTAGTCCAAGTAACTAGCCTTTTGCCTAAGAAAAATAATCCTCCATTGGTGCTCTTTTTGTCATCAATATTTCTAGCCCAATCAGCATCAGTGTAGGCCTTTAATTCAAAAATATCATTTTTATTGTAGTATAGACCATACTCCTCTATTCCTTTCAGATATCTCATTATTCTTTTTACTACCATCAAGTGATTTTCCCTAGGATTAGTAGATAATCTTGCAACTATCCCTACAAATAATGCAATATAAGGTTTTCTATGTACTGCATATTGTTATTTTCCAATCATAGACCTGTATAATGTTTGATTCCCCTCAACTAAATCATCATTCTTTAATAATTTATGTCATGTTACCATGTGTGTGCTCACTAACTTGGAATCTTCCAATCCAAAAAAATTTAGTATCTCCTTAACATACTTTGACTAAGTGATGTATATACCATATTTCATGTGATTTACTTGCAAACCCACAAAGAACTTGATCTCTCCAAACATAGACATCTCAAATTATTGCTCCATTTCATTTGCAAAAGCCTCAAATAAAGTATCTTGACCTCAAGATATGATATCATCAACAAAAATTTTAGGTAACAAAATACCTTTTCCTTTCTCTATCTTCAAGTATAGATTGTTGTTATCATTAGTCCTCTCAAATCCAATCTTCACAAGATAATTATGAATCCTCTCACACCATGCTCTTGGTGCTTGCTTCAAACCATATAAAGCTTTGTGTAGTCTACATACCATATTTTTGTTATTAGCATCAACAAGTCCTTCTAGATATTCTATATCAACCTCTTCCTCCAATATACCATTCAAAAATGCATACTTAACATTCATTTGATAAACTTTGAAACCTTTGTATGTGGAGTAAGTAAGCAAAGTTCTTACTCCTTTCAACCTTTTAACATGAGTGAATGTCTCTCCATAGTCTATCCTTTCTTCTTTGGAATATCCTTAATAGACTAATCTTGCTTTGTCCCTTGTGACTTCACCATTTTTATCTAACTTGTTTCTATATATCCACTTGGTGCCAATCACATTTTTGTCTTCTGATCTGGGAACTAGAGTCCGTGTATTATTTTCCTCAATTTGTTCAATCTCTTCTTTGATGGCTTTACTCCAGTCCACATCTTCTAAGGCATCTTTCACTATTTTGGGTTCTTTCATGCTCATCAAACATGTATGATTTCTCAACTTATTCCTTGTCATTGGTCTAGCATCTTTATCTCTAATGACTTGTGAAGCAAGATGATGTCTTTTAACATACTTAGACAGTCTTGGTTCAGCTTTGGCTTCTACATTTGGTCTCTCAACTTCTGAATCACTATGTACCTCTCTACTAGGTAGTTCAACATCTCTTTCACATACACTAATCTTAGAATCAGAATGTGCCTCAACTTCATTTTGTAACTTGACACCTAAATGTAGCTCAGTTCCTAAATACAACTCGACATTCATAGTATGTGGCTCAACAACCACTGAAACTTGTTGTCGATTTGCAACTTGATTTACAACATCTTCTTCAGTAGGTATGCCTTCATAAAAGTATACAAATTATTTGTATTCTTCTAGTTCCTTCATAGGTTTAGACTCATATACTTCTATGTATTCATCAAATTTCACATTTGCACTTTCCACAACTTTGTTAGTGTTAGTATTTAAACACTTATAAGCTTTACTTCTAGTGGAATAACCAAGAAATACACATTTTTCACTTTTTGCATCTAGCTTACCATTTCCAAAATCTTTGAGAATATTACACTTGCTTCCAAATAGCTTAAAATATTTTACATTGGGTGAGTATTCATACCATAGTTCAAAAGGTGTTAAATGAGTACCTTTCTTGACTTGTACATAGTTCAAGGTATAAATAGCTATAGGTATAGCTTCTCTCTAGTATTTCAAAGTGACATTCTTCTTATTCATGAGTGTCCTAGCACAATCCATTATAGACTTGTTCCTCCTTTCAGCAATTCCATTTTGTGGAGGGGTTATGAGAGTAGAAGTCTATCTTTTGATTCCTCTATCATTACAAAACATCTCAAAATCATTTGATGTAAATTCTCCTGCTCTGTCATATCTCAAAGATTTTAGAATTTTACCTATTTTCTTCTCAACTCTTTCTATGTGCCACTTAAATATTTGGAGAGCATCAGATTTCTATTTTAGAAACATAACTATCATCATTCTAGAATAATAATCAACAAGTAGCATAATGTACTTATCTCCTTTGTAGCTTTCCACTTCAATTGGTCCACATAAGTCAGTATGAACAATCTCTAATATTCCTTTAGAGGTATGAGCCTTACTCTTAAAACTTGACTTTGTCATTTTTCCTAATTGACATTGTTTGCAAGTTATATTTTTATGCTTCTTCAATTCAAGAAAACCTCTGACTCTTCTCATGTTTCTTATACTAACCAAGTTATCCAAATCAACATGACATAGCCTCTTGTTCCATAGCCACACATCATCAAATTCTACAACTAAACAAGTAGCATCGTCTATATCAAGGTAGAATAGATTACCTCTAGTTTGATCCCCTTTTCCAATAAATTTTGCATAAGTATCATATATCTTAGCAATTTTGTTCTTACAACCCAAATTATTTAGTTGTGACACACTCAAAAAGTTATAGTTAAGTACTTCAACATAATAAACATTGTCACATAAAATCTTTTCTATGAGCTTGATAGAACCTTTTCCTTTTATTAGACATGGTGACTCATTACCAAACCTTATACCATTTCCATCATAATAATTCAAAGTAATGAGCTTACTTTTATCTCTAGTCATTTGATGTGAACACCCACTATCAATAATCCATCTGTCATTCGTGTTCACACAAGACACTAGTACAATTGCCTCAATCTTGTCAAATTCATCCTTTATTGCAACATACACCACTTCATCACCATGATCATCAAATCCATCTATTTTTTCCTCTTCAGCAATGTATCAAGACTTCTTGCCTTTGTCTTTGTAGTCTTTGCTATCTTCATCTCTTCTACTTTTCTACTTGTCACCACCTCTATAATTCTTCTTCTCTAGAAATCTAATAGCAATATGACCAACCTCATTGCAATTGAAACACATGATAGGTAACTTATCTTTGAACATTCCTTTACCTCTGTGAAATCTCCTTACTAATAGTGATTCAAGTTGATCTACATCAACATCTATATCATTGTCATGGGATACATATTTTTCCTTTTTTCTTCTTCTTATCATCAGGTTCCTTTAATGATAGCTTAGCTTTGAAAGAAGATTCCATATTTTTAGTTTATAATTATGAAAGTTAGATAGCTCAAAATTAGTGAGCCTACCTACCAGACCTTCAAGACTAAGATTATTCCCTGGCATACATCTCAAATCTTGTATTGCAAAAACTCTAATAGCATATATAGGCAACAATGTTTTCAAAACTTTTCTTATTATAGTATCATCATCAATTGTACCAATAACTCCTCTTATTGCATTAACAACATCTTTTATCCTAGAGCAATATTGAGCAATATTCTCACCTTCTTGCATTCTCATATCATCGAACTTACCTTTGAGACTTTCAACTTTAGCTCTTAGAAAATTCTTGTCACCTCCATAAATAGTGTGTAGAGCATCCCACATTTTCTATGCACTATCACAATCTTTGATATCATCAAACTTGGCATAGCTTAGGGGAGAGGCAATCTACAACATTTCTTGGTTGTGTTCTTTCTTTTTTTTAAGATCTTCAATAGTTAGGGTTGTAGTAGGATTGGAATTCTCAATAGTAAAGGTAGATTGTGCATGATCTCCAAGACCTCCTAGGTATAACTTCATTAGAATTTGCAATGTAGTAAAGTTATCTCTATTAAGCTTGGGTACCTCTATTTTCAACATCTTGATCTTTGTGTTTCTAGTACCTTCAAACTAGCCCTCTTTAAAAAAATGGCTCTGATACCAATTGTTGGAATTATTTAAAATAATTTAGAGGGGGGTGAATCAGTTATCCAAGGTCTAGATGTACAAAAAAAAATTTTCATACCTTAGTGAATCCATATCCATAAAACATTTTATCATGCATGCATCTATTAGATTATGCAATCACTTAAACTTGTAGGTTACTATCAAATCAATTTGCATAAATGTAAACATGAAACATAATAGATTCAATAATACATTTGACACAATGATTTAATATGAAAACCTAGTTTGAGAAAAAACACTAGTAACATGGTACTAATTCTCACTCTTTTGAAGTGATGCTCTATGAAAGGCCAAACCTATTAAAGGTTACAATACACATTATTAAATGTGGCACAATTAAAGGATTTCAATCACCCTATTAGGAGTGAGCCTTTTTAGAGGACTTTAGATCATTCACTTAGAATGTCACCTAGTTAGAGGATTTATAAATGACTGTTAGGTCAATATTAATCCAAAGGATTTACCCTAGACTAATACAATGGTTAGAGGATAATAATAAGGCTTGATCTTATAAAAATGAAAAACTTCATTTACAGATTACTACTTGGCTTTCACACTCTTTAGCTTTGATAGCTTGTTCACCCTTCATGCATCCATACTTTTAAGCCTTCTTTCTTTGTTTTCCAATGTAGTCTCTTCTCTTAGGTCACTAAATGAAGCAATACCCTAGACTCCTTGTCTTCCCTAGGTTCTTGCACATGACAACCCTTGCTTCTGATCATCCATCTCTATAAATAGAGAATCAAGATAATTTTTCATCCATCATCCATCATCTATTTTAGGGTTAGTTTGGATTAGGTAGGATTCAATGAATCTACCACTTATTTTATTACATTCCCTTCTACAAAATTCTCCTTAAATCCTCTTTGAATTCACCTCAAAATGGTTTACCATGAATTCTACGCCACCAACTCATCAATATTATCTTCCACATAGTTCACATAATTCAAAAAATCAAACTTGTCAGTTTAGATTCATCAAATTCTTGATCTTTCTCATAATGTCAACACTCAACATTAATTGGCCTCTAATGCTCGACACAAACTACGTTGCTTGGCATTCATTCTCAAAATACTCAGCATGAACTAAATTTTACTAGTGCTCGACTTAAACTAAAATTTACTTGACTTACACTATTTGACTTGCCTTACACTAAAATTGACTTTTCTTGGCTCCAACTAATTTTTTCTCAACTTACACTATCTTTTTTCGACACCTACTATGTAAAATGTTAAGCTTGGTAGTCAAAATTTGTTTAACTTGTTCTTTTGAACTTAATTAGTATAACCATCCTTTGAAAACATAAGTAGATTATTAATACACTATAATATCAGTATCTTAACTTATTCTTGTACTCTTTTTCATATCATAACTCAACCTTTCCTCTAGGTGCTATTGTTACCTCATTTGTCAAATCCTCTTCATCAATCAAATAAATGATAGTACTTAAATCATATAAGCAATTATCTTACTAGCAAGTAGTAGGTTTGATATCAATGACAAAATAATGATTGAAACACATATTCAAACTTGTGTCAATATATTTTCAAAACTTCTTAGGACCATTTATAGAGTTAGTTTGTATATAATTAGATTTATTTTATTAGTTTAGAAGCATATTTTTTGCATTAAGAGATCTCTCACTCTGAACATAAATTGAGGAGATGATTTCTTATAAATTCAAGAATGTAACATGTATTGCAGATGGTTATTTTGATGCAATAACATCTGCTATTGGTGCTCTCATTCTGAGTGTAATTATTCTTGCTGGAGTGTGCTATTTTTATAGATTCCTGGTCATGATAATAATGGAGCCAATGGTTTTGTTTTGTTGATTTGATTGTGTGACCTTTTACTTTTGGGTTTCATGCATGTTGATGAATCTCGCTAACATATCAAGTTGGAGAAGAGATCACCCTATTGTTCCTACATAGCTTCTTATCTTGCATGATCATATTTTCTATGGCCTTGTGATTCAATGAGAAGTGAAACATCTTTCAGTTTTTACTAAGTTTTCATCAAAAAATTTATCGAGGGACTTGAGGAAGCATTGTTCCTATTTTCATTATTTTCCTAGCCAATATTTTCAACAATTTAACTCATAGACATGTTGTTACCATGGTTTATGTCCATTAATAATTTCCCTTTCACACTATTTTCTTTCATCTCTCATTACCCTATCATCATTATTTTCTTTACTAACACCTGGCTAAATTAGGAATGCATATAGATGCATTATTAGATTTCATTCAATATAAAATAGAAAATACCAAAACATATATCTCTTTTGTGGTTATTTCGAAATAGCAAGAAGATTAAACATCATATCTAAAATTGGTTAGAACTAGCAAAGGCCTCCCTATGAAAAAACACATTTATCTTCAACTAAGTGGATTTTAGTAGGTTGTAAGATCACCTAGAACTTTAGAGTTGGTCCTAGATTAGCTTTTTAAGAGAGGAATTCAAAAGGATTCATGTTGTTAAGCATCATGCAAAATGAAAACTCAACAATAATCATTGAAAATTTCTCATCCATTCCTATTTGACAAAAATGTATACAAGTGTTATTTCCTTAAATTAATTGAGATACTAAAATATGATGAGTACTTTGGAACTTGTAACCCTTAGGATCATCTAAGAGAGTTTGGTGCCCAATTTATGGAGTTCATCCATGACCAAAATTATCTTACGCATTTATTTTGATGAAGCTTGAGTGGGAAAATTATGGAATGGTTTTCAAATTTCCTTCTAAAAACCTTTGATAATATTGAAAACTTATTTGTTAAACAATATTCCTACAACATCCAACATCTAGTCACTATGAAGAATCTTTGTAACATTAAACAATGTAGAGATCCTTTCTTGACATTCCTTGAGAGATGGAGGAAACTATACTCCAAGTATTCCTAAAAGATCCCTAAGGAAGAGAGATTAGACATCTTGATGGATAACCTTGTACCTAAATTTGTCTATAAACTAGAACTAAAAGGACAATCCTTAGTTGATGATATCATAAAAAATTATGCTTGCATAGAAGACTTCATAGTTAAGAAGGGAGATTTAACCCTACACAAAGAATACAAACATGAATATAGCTCAAAAAAAGATAATAGAAAGTATTGGAACAATAATTGATATGTTGCAAATGACGGTGTTGTTGACATGGTGACCCTAAAAGTGTTTTTCATCCAACAAGTAGACAACATGAAACCAAAGCTATTAATAATATTGCCCTAGTTTTCAACATAATTGGAAACATCTTCAAAGAGAGACCTTGGCCCCCTAGACGTAAACATGATTTCAAACCTCTCAGTGAGACTTTAGAAATAGTTCTCAAAATAATCTTGTAAATCCAAATTATCACTCTTCCTAGCTACTCTAGACCCTATGATCTAGAAGTCAAACCCAAGTGGTGGAAAGACGCTAATTACTATGAATATCATCATAACAAGTGTTACAATATATATATATATATATATATATATATATATATATATATATATATATATATATATCTAAAACAAAATGTCCAAGATCTCATTGATGCTATGAAGTTTGGTGTTGATGGACTTAACAAAAATGGTGACCACAAAGCACTCAAAGAACCGTTTCCCAAATATGAAAAAGTGGAAACTTCCAAACCCAAGAACAACACCAAGGAAAACTACACATACACTAATGAGGACAATGCAATCAACATGATTGAACCCATAGAAATTAAATGCTATAATCTTATCACTATAAATGGAAATTGTATACCTCTAAACAAACAAGACCAAGAACCCTAATTGTTATTAAAGGAGTTGGATCTTCATCATCCAACACAAAACTAGATCAATCATGCATAAACATTGTGACACAATCACAATCCAAGATTGTGTTTAAAGGTCTTCAAATTTCCTTATCTAATCAAGAAAAAATCAAGGAAAAAACATCTTACATTACTACCAACAATACTTTAAAACAAGAATCATCTTCTAGCACAACCAACTGTATAATCCTTGAACAACTACAAAAGTTAATTATCATATCACTATCTCTAAAGTAATGAAAATATCTCATACGCATATGAAGAAAAGTCACGAGTGTTTGATCTTGATTTAAATGGTTTTAAATAACCCAATGATAAGAACAAATGTATCTAGGGTGTAGCTACTTCCCATATTCAACACACCTATTTAGACATTGAGGCTAGCTATAAGGCTAAACTCCTTCTTCATTTTAGACTCTAGAAAACCTTGGTGAGTGGACCTTAGAATCTTTTATGTTACCAGTGTAAAACCATAAATTAGAAGATATATTAAGAAGATGTAAACCCAAAATTATTCTATTCTTATGCAATGAAAAAGGCATGAAGTAATGACTAAAATGACCAGTAAGATTAACAAGCTAAGTGAGGATTACCTTTTTAGCTCTCCAACATAAAAAAATAAAACTTATTTGACATTAAAATGATGTTAATATGACCTACATATGAAACAAAAAGAATATGCAATCTCCAACTAAGATTGGTGCCTAATACAATGGATATCTCACAAACTAAAACATACATCAAGATATCCATATCTATCCATTCACTTTGTGAATAAGACATCAATGCTCACAATGAATCTCATGCTTATCAAAATCCTTCCATGAAATCTGCAACCCTACGAATATGCATTTATCACTTATTTTATTTCTTGAATTAATGCCAAACACATTAAGACATACAACCTTAAACAAGATGCAACTGGGATCTATGTTCTTTATTTTTTATATCTCAAAAAGATTGCAAACAAAAAAAAAGGAGATAAGAATCATAATGAAACTAAGTACATTTTATTCTTTTGCATTCATTTCCATGAGATAAATACATTCAAGATGCATGAAATAACCTATGGAACACAAAATAGATAAGAACTATCATTTATAACTCCATTATTGATATTCATACAAAGAGAGCACTAAGAATAAAGGTGGAATCAAATCTAGAGCCTTGCTCACTAGACTAGATCCAACCATGTACAAAGAAGAAGAAAGAGAATATACACAAGAAGCAAGAAGGGTCAAATTTGATCTAGAACTACTAGGCATCTCCTTGATTCTTCATCCATTGCTAAAATAAAGCTTCTCTCCTCTCTCTACAATTGAAACCTAAATCAAATCTCATCATTTGGCATAACAAAATTTGAAAATATCTCTTCGGAATGATGAGAAACCCCCTTTTAAAGAATGTCAGATCTACTAATAAAATGTTGCCAAAAATCCCACCAAATGGTCTAGGAGATAAGATAACACAACTAACATGCCTCGAGAATCCATTTTAAAATCATAGGCTTCCAAGATGAACCTGCCATTAAAATCTTACAGATATCTCATTTTAATATAAAGTTTGAACTTTATGATAAAAATTCCTTTTTATTTAAAATCTAGTGTGTAATTTCAACCATGAGGGAAAATTTTAAAAATATTATCTTGAAACCTTTTAAATTTTCCCTATCTCCAATTTTGGGTCAACTCACTTGACTAATGATGACACATGTCACCTTGCTATCTATTGTTCCTAACATAGTCACTTCCTATTCAACAACACACTTGGACACTTTTCCACGTTATGGCACCATCTAATTAGCCCAATGGATTCACCACCTATACATTGATAAGGACTCAGATAGCTATGTGTTAGAAGAGCTTATTTTTGAGGCTCATCTACTAGTTAATCTCTTAATCATCATGAAGTTACAACTAACTTCTTGAGGTTAGTTGTAACTTTGTAACTGCTATCTGCTTATCAACCATGTCTACCATGATCTTATGCTACCTTTTCCAACTCAATGTTCCTCATTTTCCATGCCAACTATCACATGCTCATTGTTACATTCAATTGCCACACCATCCTCATCATCCTTAGGTTCACATCATCATCTAGTCATTGCACAAACTGTTCAAAAAAAAAATCACAAGCTACCAAAGTGGCCTTGGTCCCACATGGGTGCATGCATGCTTCTTAAGAACTCTATATTTCAAGATATTTGAATTGTTAGCACTTGTAGTTAAAAACTTTCTAAAATCCTATTAGAAACAATAGTCCACCAAGATAACTGAGGTAGGTTGGGGGGGTGAATCAATTATCCAATTAAAAAAATTATCAACCTTAATTAATCTTAACCATTGAGTCAAACTAAACAATAACCATAACAAGATGCACATACACAATTACACAAGATTTGTTAACTAGGGAAACCCTTGATCAAGGGGGAAACCTTAGTGGGAATGATGCCCACAAAGATATACTAATATATATTCTTTGTTAGAGGATGATGGGCCCTATTAGGAGTCTATAAACACATTCAATATGTAAGAGTCCCTGTTAGGAAACTTTGAATCCTTGTTAGAAGATTCAAACCCTTTTAGGAGTTGGGCCAACCCTATTAGGAGTTGTAGAGGGTAGAAGGACCCATTGTCCAAATAGCTTCTAGGGCAAGAGCACTAAAATTCATTGTCCAATTGATCTCTCAACTATTCCTTGTAGAATAATTATTTGTATTGTTTTTGTCCTCTTTCTTTTGTCTTGTCAACTAGACCAATCACTATCAGACCTTGTAGACTAGGTCACAAACCTTGAATCCAAATATCAAACCTCTGATCTCAAAATAAAACCTAGGCAATGAAGTTTTCTTCAACTTCACTCTGCTCTAGTTATCTTCACAATTACTTAACATTCATCCCTTCTCTCCTTTTTTTGACTTTTTGTACTTCTTGCAATCATTCATACATAACAAAGGAAAATGCCATTTCTTTATACTAAATCCATTAAAAAATTCCCTGAGTCATCTATTACACCTTCTCAATAAATTATTATAGGACATCATTAAGAACATGTTATACTTAGCAATAACATTAATCTGTCACCTTGTAACTTGAATAACTTCCCATACATGTGATATTATGATGAGAGATCTTAACCACATCATATCCAACATGTCTTCTACATGCCTTTCATCTTTCTTTTTAGAATAATAACTCCACTAAGAGATATAACAATTTTACCAAAATAGGCTTCTATAAACTCTATCTTAGAATAGTCTTCACCAAAACTTTCATAACTTCTTCAAAATTTAATATATTTTTCTTTTGAGGTTAGCTACATATACTAGACACTTAGTAGTATCTCCCTTTAACCTCGCTAGTGAAAATACTTAATGATCAATCCATGCCAACTTGATCTTTACCATTGTTCTTTTTGTTAAATACCACAAAAAAATTCTATGTTGACATCAATGACAAACACAACCATGAATTTAACATATCATGATAATAATGATCTAATCATGTTTCTAAAATACTCCTCCATAGGACTATCTTTAGCATTCATGCTTCCAACATTCTCCCCCTTTGGAATTGATGGCAACATAGATGAAAAAATATCTAGTTCCAAGAAAACCAACTAATAAAGATTATTATCCTTTCTTTTTAAATTTTCTTCATCAATATTTTTTTCAAGTCCTCTTCATTAATCATTCTCCCCCATTAATGTAACTTCTCTATGTATCAATATGTTTTTCATGCTATAATCTCTCCCTAGTTGACATCAATGTCAAATGTTTCAGAAACCATATATCATTACATCCTATCAATCTCAAAAATAACTATCTCTAACTTGTACTACTATCCAAAGACACATAAAAAACATCTATCAAGAGTCCTTGATTACTCTATCCATCACAGATACCTGGCCATATAGGAAGCATCATCATTCAATCTAGACAACACTTAGTGCTTCATATCACTTGACTAATGCACTCTTGCATCATCTACTCTAATGTAGGTAGGGGCTTTACCCCTAGCATACCTTGCAAATACTCAAAATTCTCTTTGGGAAGAGGCTTGGTGAAAATATTTGCAATCTTCTCTTTGGTGCTTACATACTCTAGTAAGATTTTCTTTTCTGCAACTTTCTCTCTCAACGTGTGATGTTTGATAGAAATTTTCTTAGTCTTAGAATGAAACACTAGATTCTTAGACATATTCATTATGTTTGTGTTATCACAATGTATGACAATAGGTTCACTAAATTCTATCATTATATCCTTCGGTATCTACTTCATCCAAAGAACTTGATTATAATTGTTTGCTATTGCAAAAAATTCTTCCTCTACTATACTCTATGAGATACAATCCTACATCTTGCTTAACCAAGAGACAAATCTTCCTCCAAGAAAAAATGCTCCACCACTGGTGCTCTTTCTATCATCCATATTGCCTACCTAATCAACATTAGTATAAGCATATAAAGTGAAATCATTTGATCTGTTATACCAAAATCTGGACTCTAGTATTCCCTTCATATATCTAATTATCCTTCTAACTATTTTATAATGTGTTTCTTTAGGATCAACTTAAAATCTTGCAACAATTCCAACTGCATTCACTATATCTAGCCTTGTGTGAGTCAGATATTGCAATCCTCCAGTCATAGATTTGTACTTCTTCTGCTCAATAGTAAGTGTCTCATCCTCTGTAGATAACTTGTGTCTAGTTATCATAGGTGTTCCAACTAATTTATATGTTTCCAAACCAAAAATTTTCAATAGATCTTTTAAATACTTAGTTTCAAAAATAAAATTTCCTTATTTATCCTGTACAATCTATAATCCTAGGAAATATTTCATTTCCCCTATCATGCTCATTTGAAATTCCTTCTTCATTTCTTCTACAAACTTGTCACTTTCATTATCATCTCCTCCAAATATGATATCATCAACAAATATTACCAAAATCATCAATCCATCATCTATTACTTTCCAGTAGAGATTATTGTCTTACGTACCTTTGCTAAATCCAAGTTTTGTCAAATGCTTGTACAACCTTACATACCAAGTTATGGGTACTTGTTTTAATCCATACAATGATTTCTTTAATTTTCATACCATGTCCTTTTCATATATTAAAGAAAAAACTTTAGGTTGTTCTACGCATGCCTCTTCTTCAAGTTCTCCATTTAGAAATGGTGACTTGACATCCATCTAATACACTTTGAAATTCTTATGTGCTGCATAGGATAAGAATAACCTTACTACTTCAATTCTTGCTAGAGGAGCATAGGTTTCTTCATAGTCTATTCCTTCTTGTTCTAAGTAACCTTTACATACCAATATTGCTTTGTTCCTTACAATTTCACCTTGTTCATTCATCTTGTTCCTAAATGCCCATTTTACTCCTATCACATTCTTGTCTACTAGTCTAGGGACTGATTCCCATGTCTCATTCTTCACTATGTAATCTAATTCTTCTTTTGTAGCTTGCTTCTACTAGTCATCTTTGCATGTCTAATACGTATTCTTTGGTTCTACTTGAGATATCAAACATAGTTCTTCATTGATTCCACTTCTTTTCATCACACATTTATCTTTATTTTTGATGATTTTCTTTGGTGGATGATTATTTGTCATATTCTTACTAGAAGTAGAGTTATTATCTCCACTCTTAGTTCAGTTCTAGGTTTCAAACTATGTTCCTTCCTTCGCTCACCTTCATTCTACAAATAATTATTTCTCTAAAAGAATACTTCAACATTCTATCTAACAATTCTAGAGTTATCCTCTTCTTCATCGGAATTATAATCTACCATCTTCTCTTTAGTACCAAACTTTTCATCAATAATAGTTTCCAAAGTTATCTCTTCTAATACTTCCTCTTTCAATTCACTCTTATCATCATAATCATTCAAGAATCTTTCCATATTTGCTTTAAATTTTTCATCTTCATCAAAAAGTGAACTCTTTGTAATTTTCTTATTCTCTTAGGGTATGTAGATGAAAATTACCAAACTCAATACATGTCCAACAAGAAAAAATTTCCATACCTTCTTGTTCCCTTTTCATAAGCAAATCAATACCTTCCTTTATCTTCATGTCTTCTTTAGATCTGGATTTGTCTTTACTTGTGCTTCTATCCAAAATCAATGCTCTCTTCTCTACACAATTTTGATCTCTCACCAAGAAGCTTCATCTTCTAGGTGTCAAAATTTCCTCCTTTAGTTTTAGGACTATCTTTACTAAAGTAACTCACCACAAATCTCCCAAAGTTATTAAGTTTATTCTTCAAGGACATGATTCTTTGATACCAACTATTAGAAATAATAGTCCACCAAGATAAATGAGATTGGGGGGGGGGGGGTTGTTGAGGGTGAATTAGTTATCCAATTAAAATATTTATCAACCTTAATTAATCTTAGCCATTCAATCAAAGTAAACAACAGCCATAACAAGATGCACAAACATAATTACATAAAATTTGTTAACAAGGGAAACCCTTGATTAGAGGGAAAACCCCGGTGGGAATAATGCCCACAAAGATATACTAATATATATATATTCCTTGTTAGAGGATGGACCCTATTAGGAGTATATAAACACATTCAGTACATAAGAGTCCATGTTAGGAGACATTGAATCCTTTTTAGAAGATCCCAACCCTGTTAAGAGTTGTGCCAACCTTGTTAGGAGTTGTAGAAGGTAGAAGGACCCAATATCCAAATAGCTTCTAGGGAAAGACCACTAGACTTCACTATCCAACTGATCTCTCAACTATTCCTTAAAAAATAATTATTTGTATTGTGCTTTATCCTTTTCCCTCTATCTTATCAATTGGACCAATCACTATTAGACCTTGTAGACTAGGTCAGAAACCTCATATCTAAATATCAAACCTCAAATCTCAAAATAAAACTTCGGCAATGAATTTGTATTCAAATTCACTTTGCTCTACTTATCTTCACAATTACTCGGTGTTAATCTCTTTTCTCCTCTTTTCTAATTTTTGTACTTCTTGCAATCATTCGTAAATAATAATGTAAAATGTCATTTATTTATTCTGAATCCAAAAAATAATTCCTTGAGTAGGCTATTACACCTTCTCAATTAATTATTATAGGAACTCATTAAGAACATGTTATACTTAGTGATAACATTAAATTGTCTCCTTGTAACTTGAATAACTTTCTGTATGTTTGATATTATGATGAGAAATCTTAACCATGTCATCTCCAATATGTTTTCTACATGACTTTAATCTTACTTCTTAGAATAACAACTCTGCTTAGAGATATAAAAATTTTACCAGAACATGCTTCTGTAAAATCTATCTCCGAACAATCTTCACCAAAACTTGCATAACTTTTTCCAGACTTAATATCTTTTCCTCTCAAGGTTAGTTGCATACACTAAAAAGTTAGTAGTATCTCCCTTTAACCTCACTAGTGAAAATACTTAGTGATCTATCTATGCCAACTTGATCTTTACCATTGTTCTTCTGTTAGATACCACAAAAAATTGCTATGTTGACATCAGTGAAAATCATGTAGCATATCATCATGATAATGATCTAATCACGTTTCTCCTGGCTTTGGCTTTTTTTCTGGTCTCTATTTTTCTGGTTGGTTCTCTGGCCTTTTTAGTGGGCAGTTGTTTCGGGCTGGGCCTTTGGGCTTATTTTCAGCCGTAAGGCTTATGTTTTGGCTGGGCGTTTTTTCGCTTATTTTCAGCCTTTTTTGTTGTTAAACTTATGGGTTTTAGGACCCCTTAAAACCTGTTTACCTTATCAAAAACATTCATGCTTCCAACAACTCCCACTTCCTTGTCACTATGGGACAAAAGGAGAAACATTTATCCTCTATATTTATGAATTGAATAAACAAATCACTCTCCATTGGTCAAACATGACCACAATTAAAAAGTAATAGAGGATCATCCCAAACAAATATCCCTAAATAGCATGCATTCCTTAGTCTTTTTAGACCCTTTGAATGAAAAATTAACTTTGGTGCAGTTGGATGCATGATGCTCCATAGTGATCATCTCTTGTTATTTCAAGTTTCAAACTAGAATTTGCCATTATCAAAGATGATAAAATTGGAACCTAAAAAATCAATGTGAAACTCAAAATTTCTCTTTCAACATTAATTGAAACTCCCATCCAATGCATCACAATCCTTCATACATTGTCATGTGAGACAACTACCACTTGAATAAGAAAATACTATCACTCAATTTGCAAACAACGTAGTGCATGTCTAATTCAATTTGACAATCCTTAGCATGACAGATGCTTGTATTATTTTAAGAACATTCAAATAGAGAAAACAACCCAATCTTGTCATCAATATCCTGTACCTATTGGGTTTGAAACCATGCCATCATTGTTGACTAGTATATTTTCCTTTGAACTCATCTTGATCCATAGCCTTAAAAACATATTTCTCTTCACATATACCATCTCCTTGTCAATGATTCTAATTGCAAAAATTACAAAAATGTAGCATGCTAGCAAATTGGATAAGGTTGTTTTTCTTATCAAGGATATTTGAAATAGTCCTTTGGTATTTCTCATCGATTTGATGAGAAAAATAGAAGAAAATTTAATGGAATGGGGTTATCCTCATGTTTAAATATATGCATGCTAATCATTTCAAAAAACTTCACACTTGGAACCAAATCACATTCTCTTAAAATCCATATATCAAATTGGGTAAAAGATTGAATACACATCAGGCAAATTAAGTGGAAACTAAAAAGATCTATTTGTTTTGTTGTATTCATTCTTTTGTGAGTGGAGTGGGATGAAATTTAAATAATGAAGGAATAACATGTGCATTGCAAGTCTCACTTATATCTAGTTTATCTTACAAATGGAGCTCATATATTGAAATGATGGCCCTGCAATAATTATTTTTCATTTCCTTGTAATGGTGAAATATAGGCTCATATGCCCACATGGATTCTCATCAATTTGATAAGATCAATTAGGCCCCAAAGGAGTCTGGCTAAAAAACAATTAAACTCAAAAACCTAATTCCTTAAATAGATCCACTAAGTTCACTACATTATTTGGAATAAAAATCGACCATTGATTTATCAATTGAAACTCATTTCTTAACTTTTCTAAGAAGTGCCAAGTTTTTGCTGAGATACCTATAAGCTAGGCTTAAAAATTGAAAGAATCAAATAACCAGGCTCTTAAAATCTGCATTCATACTCTCTTGCACACATACTCTCTTTCTAAAAAATCTCATCTCATGAAAACATTAGGGTCAAAATAGATTAACTTTCAAAGTCTCCCCTTTAAAACTAGTCCTGCAATCAACATATTTGGAATAGAAAAGTGCATTTGGTTTTGACTTTGAAAAGTAGTCAAACAACCACTCATGATTTTAAAATATAGGGAACTAACTCACTTTGATATGAAGAATGTGAGTGTATAATTTTGTCTCATGATGAATATGATGGAATGTTTGGAAAGCACACAAAGTTGGCTTCTGGCATTTGTAGAGCTATTCAACTTGTCAAAATATACTGATCGATTCATGAAACTTGCAAACTGACACACTAGAAGTATTTTTAGTATAGATTACACTAGTAAAATTAGTTCAGCTTCATCTATCACTATTTCAAAGTTATAATATCTCAAAAAAGCCTCTTGACTAATTTGCAAATCTAAACATGAATAAAACCATAGAAATTATGTTTGGAATCACATTTGAAAACGAGTCATACAAATTCATCATAGGTTCAAATCTGGAACATAACAAGTCTTTCACCTCAAGAATGCAATGGAAAAATGATTTTCTCAATATTTTCAACTAGGTCAAAATTACGGATAGTCAAAAAGGGCTATTGATAAACTTTCATAAAAGATAACTGGGTAATTTTAAGATTTTTGCAAATGGAATCAGCTTGGGAAGCTCACCAAACATATTCATCAGACCTTGAAATTAAAGACATAGTGTTCCATATATGACTATAATACAAAGGTATTACCATTTATTCAAAGTACTTAATGGGTCACAAGATATCTATTGTCAAAAAGGGCTTCCTAGAATTCTGAACAATGTGCATCAGCACAATAACAGCCAACCAAATTTGGAGAACTCGAAACCCTATCAAAACATATCTAAATGATTTGAAATTTTAAACATAAGTTTTCTTATATGCATAATAGACACTCAAAAAATGGTAAGTCATGAAACTTTACTAGGTGCAAACTCCCTAGATGCAAACTAGCCATTTGACCTCAATTTGACACTTAAAAAAGAAAATGTCTATTTGACAAGTGCTCAAAATGACACTTCACTAAATGATTTAGAATTGCAACTTATCATCATGAAAACTATGCACATACTAAATGAAAGGTGAAAAGGACTTAAAACACATCATAAGCCTCAAAATGACATCTAGATACATATGCATGAAAAGTGTGTATAGGGGATTGATTAGAAAAGTTTTTTAAATGGGTACTCAAAATGTGCTTTCCCTTTTGAGTCCCAACAACAAGATCATTACCTATGTGACCAGATCATTCTGAAAAATCTAACACAAAATATGAAATTTCACCTTATCCACAACACTTCATGGTACATCATCATAGAAAATGATTTACATAGGTGAGGTCTAGATCGTATACTCCTTAGGTGTCTAGAACTCGACAAGTCTAGGTGTGTGTTAGCTGATGTACATGAAGGCATTTATGGATTTCACTCAAATGAATTAATTTTGGCTTATAAACTAATTTAATCAGGTTACTATTGACCAAATAATCAATAACATAGAGAACAAAAGGGTAAATTTGAGCCAAACTGACTTAGTCCATACATAGTTGCAATCTTTAGATCAAACACACGTCAAATCACCACCACTAAAGGAGAATAGATTTAGGAGCCTTTCAATACCCTTCACCTCAAGTGATTCTATAGCTGATTTTCTTTGAAGCTCTTTGTATATATCTCAAAGTCCTAAAAATAATATAAAAATTGCAAAACATCTTAAAGCAAAACCTAAAAATTCAAAAAATATCTTGAAAAAATCAATTATCCTAGTGAAAACCTAGCAATAGGCACCTTTATAATGTCATTGGAAAAAAAATTTCAAAATAAAATGAAAAATGAGAAAAGAATAAAAAATTGAAAAAGAAGAAAAGAGTGTCTTAATGAAAACTTGGCAAACATACATTATGGTAGAAAAAATAGACTCTTTGTTAAGGAGGTGAAAACCTAGTAAATAGCTCCCTCTATTTCTAAACACTGTATCTATCAATGCATCTTTTGTCTATTGTAAAGTTGTTATTTTCTTATGCATTTTTACTTTAGAGTATTTTTTTTCTTTTTGCATTTCCTACTTTCATTTTCTACTTTCTCTTGTGCATAGCCCATAGTTGCTTTTCTGACACTGCTTGTACCTTCATAGATTAAAATCAATCAACATCATTGTCTAGTGGAAACTAGCCTATAATAGGGAAAAATGCCATAGAATTCTAGTGAGTCACTTGGGAATCAACTTATATCTATCCAAACCACATCAATCCTACTATTTTATGACGTCGATAATGATTTGTGAGTAACACTCTAAACATCAAACATGATAAAAATTCACTAAAACATACATGAAACAATATGAGCCATGTGTTAGAGCAATGATTGGAACAATTGTTATGTTTCCATTGATGTCAAACCTTATTGGTAAGATAGTTTCTACCTGAGTAGAGTGCCTATATCAATATGATTAATGAAGATGATCTAAGAAGAAGAGATATCAAGAGGACCTAATGGAAAGGTTGAGTTACATAGAATTTGGAAAGATAATGTGTTTTTGAACCATAAAAGTAAGTGAAGAAGTTATTTATTTTAAACTCTAGTAGAGATAATCAATAAAGAAAAAACACTTAGGTTTAACCAAGCTTCAATGTAGAAGATTAAGTAACTTATAGTTTAAGTTGAGATATGCTAGTGTTGACTAGGAAAACAGTAGAAGCCAAGAAAATTCAATGTCAAACAAGTGCCAATAAAAGATAAAGTAACAAATAAGTTGGAATTGGTGCTATTAAATGGACCCAATAAAAATAGTATAAGTTGAGTAATTTAGTATAGTGATGATTGAGTTATCTAGTGATGACTAAGGCTAGGGAATACAATGTTGGTTGAGTGTCATTATTTGACAAATTGTGAAGAAATCTCATTTCCTTACTGACATGGTTGAATTCTTGGAATATGGAAAATGTATTGAAGATAATAAATGATGAGATGGAATATTTAATTCAAAGGAAACTATGTTTGAGTGTTTCTATGCATAGATTCAAAGATAAGTTTGGAGACATTTCTAAAGAGGAAGAAGAAAACAAAAAGATGGAAGGATTTGATGAATCCAACCTAACCCTAAGATCAATGGTGGTATTTAAGTGAAAATTAATAAATCTACCTATTTAAGGAGCATAAGGGATAATCTAGAGAGGTTAGTAGAGTTATTGGTGACCTTAACAAGGTTGGAATAGTTGTTGATGCTATTGACTAATGAATTTGAGCAGAAGGCTAAGAAGAGTTGTGAATAGGTAAAGTGTGATTTCTTGAAGGATATCCAAGTAGATCAGAGACATAGATGATAATGAAGGTTAGTTATTGGATTAGTATATAAGATACATTAGAATCTGTACTTGCAAAGAGATTTGTATTTGTTTAGATTAACCTGTTGTTACTTTCTAACCATTATATTACTTTAAAATTATTTAAATAAGGTGACATTCTAATGGAATATTCCCAAGTCCTCTAACAATGTCACTCTTAATAGGGTGATTAAATCCTTTAATAAGGTCACACCTAAAAGAGTGTATTATAACCTTTGATAGGGTTGGATCCTAACAGAGATCACCTTAGAAGAGTGAACTATTGGTAGCATGTTACCAATTTTTTAACTCAGATTGGGTTTCCATAATAAATCTTAGTGTCATACTTGTGTGAATACTATTTGATATGTTTTACTATTAATGTTTATAAATTGCAAGTTCATTATTATTAGGACAATGCACTACAAGTTTTAAGTTACTGATATATTTCTCTAGAGACCAATCTATTTAATGTTTATATCTGATTTGGTTGAACTATCTAAAAGTTTATTTAGTACATCTAGACCCAAGAATAATCGATTCACCCCACCAGTTATTTGAAATCATTCTAATACCATGTAGAGTTTTCTTTTGTGATTTTAATTTTTATTTTCATTCTTCTTTGATCAACTTTAGGATGTCTATTAGGAGCAAGGACTATGGGCAAGAACTTTTTTTTGTTTTTTGTATGATGGTGTAGTTGTAATGATTTGAAAGATCCCAATAAAATAGGTATTTACTATGAGAGCCTCCATCGTGTGTTACATGGCCATGTATACCTTGACTCAAATTATATTAACACTTTAGTGAGGTTATATCTTCTCCTTGTCTATTTGAGTGAATTCTCAATGCTATTTTAATTCAGATAAGTACCGAAGAATGTGAATGTATGGGTCATTATAAGTAGAAAATGTCAAATCCTATCTTAGGTTATGAATGATAAAGTGTCATTGCAAATATAATAATGAAACTTAATTAGTATAAGGACATCTTGTGTGACTAGTGTTCCTAACACTTATGCCTTGATGCTTATTTTTTCTTTCTAAATCAATAGGAAAGAATTATATGGTCATTCTAGCTACTTGTGCCTTATTCTTACATCTACTTCTAGAATAATTAGACTGATGTCATATTAATATCCTCATGGTGTAATTACTAGCGTCAATTATATCAACATCATCTAGCCTTACATGGAATTGTTAATGATTAAAAAACATTCAATAAAGTTTGGTGACTATATCCTAAGATTGCATTCAATTTAAATTTTCATTTCATAATTTTAGTGTGATTTGAATTACTCTTTAAGGTATATGTGAAAAATGAGGGCCATAGTGATGGAACTCAAAATTATATATGCCCGTTTTGAGTGTCCATTCAAAATTTTGAGTTGCTTTGAGCCCTATAAATGCATTTTCTTGCTTGTATACCCAGCTATCGTTTTAAGGTCTATAAGGTGTTTTATGTTTCTAACACCTTACATTCATCCTATCCATGCATTCTATAATGATAAACTAACATCCCGATTGGTTCAGTGAAGTCCCGTTTTGAGCCAATGAGCATGTTTGCATTTGAATATCTAGTACCCAGTTAAGATTCATGACTTGCCACTTTGGGGATGTTTAATATGAATACCAAAGAACTTATGTTCATGTTTTGACTAGGTTTTGAATGTCTCAAAGTTGGTCAGTTGCCTCTATTGTAAATCTCATATTGTTCATGTTTCTGGGTAGCCCTATTTGACCTATCATAAATTTTGACCAGTTGACCCAAATAAGAAAATTATAGGGTTCAAAGATTTTCTACATTCCTATTTTGAGCTTATGATGAATCCATTTGATCAGTTTTCAAACAAAATTCCAAATACAATTTATAACTTTTTATTGGTGTCAAAATGCAGATTAATCGGTACCCTAGTTCGAGGTGTTATATCTACAAATCCATGACTACCTAGATCAAATGAATTGTACCCCTTCATTATACTCTAAAAATACTTTAAGTGTACCAGTTTGTAAATCCTAACAAATCCCCCTGCACACTTTTCTAGGGCCATTCCATTTGTAGAAAACACCTTTTTACTGATATTTCTAGTCCTGCAAATCTAGGTATCCAACTTAAAACCTTCACCAAATTTTCCTAGTCATTCATCATGCGCCCGAATTGGAGATTCATACTCTCTATGTTAGTGTCTACCAATGCCCCAATTTCCATAGCCTCAAGTGCCTGTTTTCCCAATTTTCAAAGTCAAATTCGAATCCACTTTGTGGTTTTCTAACATGATTATTTGCAAGTGATTTTAAGTAATCAACCTCTTTTGACCCTAATATCATCATGTGATGAGATTTGATAGGCCTTTTAAATATGTTAGAGAGATAGGATATCTAGAGTTTTGAAGCTCGGCTAGGTATTTATGTTAGTTTTTAAAGCCAGGCAATAGGCCCTATTATAAAAAAATCATAGTTTATGAAAATAGTGTAAAAGGAGCTTTTAATGATCAATTAATGGTCAAATTTGATTTTAGATAGCTTGAGATGATCAATGGATCAGTTTGCAATATCTGTTGTTCGAAAATGAATTTTTTTTTAGCCAAGCCTAGTTTGGTGCCCAACTAATTTCATTAGATTAACAAATAATTATAAAAGCTATAAAATAATTAAGTTGGTGAGAATGTCATGGAATTCAAAATATCTCAAAGTCATGCATTGAATTTTCATAATCATGCCTCGAGGTCAAGAAATTGTGGCAAACTCTATCATAGTGGCTTCCCATTGTTAGTGTCATATCCATGGGAACACCCGAAAAGAAAACCCAAAACCAATGATAAAGTTTGGGGTGAAAGGCAGTGATAAATCCACATACCGTACACTTCAATTTTACAATGGGAATTTATGTGCCTTGGAGATCATCCTACATCTAACACACACATTCTTTTCATTTCCACTCCCTATCTTTCCCTCTGCTCCTTTCATTCCACTCTTTCTGTGTTCCTCAGCTTAGCAAAGAGCCTCCAAAATTTGGAGAAAAAGAAGGAATGAGAAGGAGATTTGGAGTTCTAAAGTGTGCACCAAATCAAGATTATGTATAGAATATTTATGGAGGTCATTTTAGTCTTTTTTAAAGGCATGCTGAGTAGGGAAAAAGAAATGTGGGATCTATTTATAGTTTGGAAGGGGAAGATCCATGCATTGTAGCCAAAAAAATGAAAACTCTAGTGGGGAGGATTGCAAGCTTTTGTATTTGAGAACAAAGAGCTTAAATTCATTTGCAATCCTTTAAGTTTGTATGTCTGTATAAATTTTCTATTGGAACAAAGATCCATGTAAATGCTTGTTTACATTAATAGGATTGTGGGTTAGACTAGGAGGATAGGTCAAGAAGTATGAGAGTTGTTATGAAGATTGATGTATATTTGCAAGTCAAATAGATAGATTAGATGCTTGAATAGACAAGTATATTTCAGGTATCCATGTGTATGTTAAGGTTTAGATGTTGATGCCCAATGGGTAAGGGACTACTCAGCTTAGAGATTGCATGTTCTCTACTATTGCATACCTAGGTTATGCTGAGATCCAAATTATTAATCAAATATCTTTCCCTTTATGTTTAAGGATTAAAAGAGTTTTCTCTCACTTGGTTTATCAGGTTCATGTGCTCTGTTATTAGCTATTTCACCCATGAATTCTTGAATAAATATAAAAGATTAAGGGGTTTAATTTGTTATTGAGATTCACTTATATGCCTTTACAATGTTATGATATAAAGAATCTGAGGTCCATCTACCTAGGTCTTACAAAGCCTAAAGAAGAAGAAGGAATTATCCTTATAGTTAGCCCAAGATTAGCAGTCAAGTGTATCTATTATAAGAATTTGATAGCCTTAGATGTATTGGTCTAGTTTCTTGGTTATTTTCAAATATGTTAAATCAAGAGCCAACAAAATGGTGACTCTACTTGGGAGTATTGCAATCTAAAGGTGATTCAATACAATTATGAGAAAGGCATGTGCAAATTTTGTTATCAATAGCATGGTCATGTTGAAGTTTCATGCCTCCTAGTGATGTTTTATCTAGGACAATAGTAGCTTTGAAAGTTGAAAAAATAATGCATTATTACTAGTGTCTTCTATCATCATTTAGTTCAGCCAAAAGTTTTGTCAAAGTGTTTTAGTGTCAGAGTCGAGAATGAACAACATGGTTTGTTCTCTATTTCCAAGATTGTAAATCTATAAGAGTGGTTTGATGATTTGTATTTCTCCTACCATTGAAAGTCTGGTTTAGATTTTGTCAAGTAAAAAATCTTGTTTTATTTCTTATGTTTATGAGTGATGACTCTATCTCTATACCAGTATATCCCAGTTGATTTCAAGTTTTAAAAGTTGAAGGAATTTTAGTTGTAAGGGTAGATTTGAAGCTCTTGATAGTTTCTTAGAAAAGAAGTGTTTCTTGATTAAGGTTTAGTTTTGTTGCTTCTATTGTTGAAAGAAAATCTGAATGTTTGAAGTTGAATCACAACTCTGATTTATTGGTCCTCTTAAAGGAGGTGGCAGCTTTGCAAGGTTTTCATTAGCGTGTGAAAGAGTATAATCAGTTCATACTTGCACCAAAATCAGCAGAGGAAAGTTTTCAAGATTAACACTTGAGGTATTTTATTTTTCATAATGTTGTTCTTGTCATGAAAGAAAATGGTATATGTATGTGTTCTCTCCATCAAATTATTTTCAACATTAGGAGGAGGAGAATAGTGTAAGTTTAATACACTTCATTTTAATAAGTTTTAGTTTGTTGTATAAATTTTTGTTAAGTATTTGAAGAGATTCATTTGGTAGAAGGTTATAGGCCTACTGCAAATTACAAATCAGGATTATTATTGATGAGTGTTAAGGCTTTGAAGAATGACAAGTTTCCTTTCATCAATTTTGTAGCCAGTTAGTGATGTTTACAGATCTTTTTCTACCAAAAGATACATGCCATTATGCTTTGATGGTATCTATGGTTTCCCAAATGTCTTTCCTAATGATATTAGAAAAAGTTTGCTTAAATTTAATGGGAACCATACTATTTTAGTTGGTCATCATATTTAGATGTTCAGTGACTTGATGGGTGATGATGAGATTGCTCATGAGGATATGGATATAAAATTAATTGTTCAAACTTTAGAAGGTGATGCTAGAGACTAGTTTCCTTTTTACCAGCATGTTCTGTTTCATCTTGGGGTGAGTTGCATTTAACCTTCATGGAGAAATTTGGAGAAAGGGTAAGCATATTTGATTCATATAGTGAATTTTTAAGGATTCATATTGAGAATGGTGAACTTGTTCCTCAATTTAATATTAGATTTGTAAGAACCTTGAATGAGATCCTTGAGAAATCTGGACCAGATGATCAGGTGAGTTTAATTCTTTATCTTGACACATTTGATAAGAAAATGGACTATCTACTAAGGGAGAAAGAACCTTAGACTTTATATGAGGCTTTTATGACCATTATGGATATTGAAAAAAATTTGAAGTATGGATTGACTAGAGGTCATTTTTCTATGAATGACTACTAGTATAATGGTTACAAAAGAAAACTTGAACATAGTGTTGACACTTTAATTCCAAATCAAAATTTCAACACCCCTGTTGTAAATGTATAATCAGATTGAAATTTCAAATCAAAATGTGTGTGTAGAAATGAATGAGCCTATTGAAAATGAAGACACATATGTTCATGATGTTACAATAGTAAGATGTATTTCATCCTTTGGTTGAAATGAGTAGTGTGATGATATTATAGATCAAGGATCAACTACAACAGTGAGTTCTTGTAGTGTTGATTATGTACATAATGATGTTGTTAATATTTCTAGACATGAAGTTGTTGCATCTAGATCTCAATGTTGTGCAAGTGTGGAGGCTGAGAATTATTTCTCTGATGATGAGTTTGATGTTGGTAATCCAACATTACATGGAGAGGTAACACAAGATGATGAATGTAAATCACATTTATCTCAATCACAGTCAGAAGAACATAATGCTGAAAATGATTGTATAAGTGAGAATAATGAAGTGATGATGAGATGTCTTCCTATAAGTCAGATGCAACAGGAGAAAAAGAAATCAATGATGGAAGTTAACATTGATATGAAAGTGAAGGTATGGTTTATTTTTTTGAATCTAAAAGTGAAAATGCATCTTAGTTTTTGCATTATACAAATTAGTTAGTTGATGAATAATTTGAGAGTGATTTGTCCTCAAGGTATGAAGATAAAGAAATGGAGAATCTAATTAATGTTAGTGAATTTGAATATGAAGATCTCAAAGAAGAATTGTCAAGTGTTTTTACATTAGATAATAAAGTTTTAGCATGTCGTGAAGGGTTTAGGAATGAATCATGGTCTATCTGTAATGATTATCCTAAACAAGATAACAAAGAGAATGTAATTATGGATACTATATGCTTGGTAAGAGAAATAGAAAGTGAATCTTCATCTGGGTTTGATTTTTCTTCATATGTTGAGAGTCTCCATGAAGATGAAATGGTTAGTGAATTTAAAGTGTATCCTAATGATTTATATGATAAAGATTTTGATGATGATCAACCCATCTTTTGTCAAAATGTTCAAAGAGGATCCTTGCATGGAGTTATCAATCCATTGTTTGAAGAGGACATGGATGCTTCAGATTTAGTTAAGGATGAGTTTAATGATTATACATTGTCCTACTATTGTAACAAATCATAATGTTGTTCTTCCATTTGTGACAACAAATTTTCTAATGATGTTGCATTTTGTGAGCTTGAAGATGAGGTGCTTGATGGAGTTGTCTTTGAAAATAAGCTAGCACTTCATAGTAAGTTTTATGATGATTCACATGAGGTAAAAACTAATCATCTTTTCAATAGTGATAATGATGGCGAGGTGTTAGATGAAATGGTTATTGAAAATCTTCCTATACCTTGCAAGGAATTTTATGATGAATATTTTAATATGATTGATCCATTTTTTGATTGTGAGGAATCAATGGAGAGCCATGGATTAGTTTTAGTCATTGATAAGGGTAATTTTGGTGAGTATAAATCTAAATATTCAGTGTCAACTAGCTATGCATAGTCAAATTGATAGCATGCATAATTCATCTATTGAAGATAGTTATCAGTTTGATCCTAGTATATTTGAGCATGTTGACCCCTATTTTCATAGTGAGCAGTATGTTAAAGATGTCCCTAGTATGCACTATGAAAGTCAAGGAAGTTATTTTGTTTTGCCAGCTGAGCTAATTGAGAATTTTGTTGTGTTTGGTAAAACTGATGGAAAAGATTTTTCCAACCTACCTCAAAGAGATATAAATGAAAATCAAGTTTTTGATAGAGGTAAGAAATTTGAAGAAGTTTCGGTGGCCCGGGGTCACCATTTTGTACAATTAGAATAGGTTTCATGCTTTCAACAAGTTGTTTAGAGAAAGTTTTTGAAGTGGTCTTCTTCCACTAGAGATCTAAATTTTTGGCATGGCAGCAAGGGGCATGCATCCCCTGATAGAGCCACTGATGGCACTCAAAATTGCATGCTCATTTTGAGTGTTCATTCCAAATTTTTAGTTGCTTGGAGCCCTATAATCACATTTTCTTGCTTGTACACCTGGATTTAATTTTAAGACCTATAAGGTGTTTTATGTTTCTAACACCTTACCTTCAGCCTATTCATGCATTCTATAATGATAATCTAACATCCTAATTGATTCGGTGAAGTCTCGTATTGAGCAAGTGTCATATTTCACAATTCTGCCTAAGTGTCAAAAAGTGATAGGAGGGCATGTTTGCATTTGAATATCTAGTACTTGATTAAGATTCATGACTCACCACTTTGGGGATGTTTAATATACATTCCAAAGAACTTGTTTTCTAAGTTTTAAGTCATTTTGACATGTTTTGACTAGGTTTTGAATGTTTGAAAGTTGGTTAGTTGCCTCCATTGTAAATCTGCATATTGTTCATGTTTTTGGGTAGTGTTGTTTGACCTATCATAACTTTTGAGCAGTTGAACCAAATAATAAAATTCCTTTTGCATCATATTCTAGGGGAAAATAATTTCTAGTTCTTGATTTGAGCTTATGATGAATCCATTTGATTAGTTTTCAAACATGGTTCCAAATACAATTTATAACTTTTTATTGGTGTCAAAATGCAGATTGACTGGTACCCTAGTTCAAGGTGTTATAATTATGAATCCATGATTTTTTGGATCAAATGGATTGTACCCCTATATTCTACTTTGAAAATACATTAAGCGTGCCAATTTGTAAACCCTGACAAATCTATCTACACACTTTCCTAGGGCCATTCCATTTGCAAAAAATACTTCCTAGGTGACCTTCAAGGAAGTCTCGGTGCTTCACCCCTATGAGCATCACCTAGATATTATGAGTGCTAAGTGTTCCATTTATTATCATGAGAGATGGATTCATGTTGACTCACCACTCATGAAACATGGGTCAATGAGTTTGACTCAAAAATCACACAGTTAAATCTTGATAGCAATATCACAATTTGATTAGCTGTGGAAATTATCTCCTACTTAAATCAATTGATGAGCTTAAGGGGCTTTCTAATGAATGGTTCATAATGCACAACACTTGGTGAAGGTTTTTCAAATGAGGTTGCAAGATTTGGGTTTAACCATGGAGAAAACTCCGCAGTTAAGCACGCTCAGGCTAGAGTAGTATTGGGATGGGTGACCTCCCAAGATGTCCTGATGCTTCACCCCTATGAGCATCACCTAGATCCAATGAGTTCTAAGTGTTCCATTTTTTCTCATGAGAGATGGATTAATTTTTAATTGCTACTCATGAAACATGGGTCAATGAGTTTGACTCAAAAATCACATAGTTAAATCTTGATAGCAATATCAAAAATTTGATTAGCTATGGAAATTATCTCCTACTTATCAATTGATGAGCTTAAGGGGCTTTCTAATGAATGGTTCATAAGGCACAAAACTTGGTGAAGGTTTTGCAAATTTGGTTGCAAGATTTGAGTTTAACCATGGAGGAAACTTCGTAGTTAAGCACACTCAGGTTGGAGTAGTATTGGGATGGGTGACCTCCCAGGAAGTCCCGGTGCTTCAGCCCTGTGAGCATCACCTAGATCCAATGAGTGCTACATGTTTCATTTATTCTAATGAGAAATGGATTCATGTTAAATTACTACTCATGAAACATGGGTCAATGAGTTTGACTCAAAAATCACACAATTAAATCTTGATAGCAATATCACAAATACTCTTTTATTCATATTTCTAGTCCTGCCAATCCAGGTAGCCAATTTCAGACCTTCATCAAATTTTCCTAGTCATTTTTCATGAGCCCAAATTGGAGATTCATACTCTCTATGTCAGTGTCTACTAATGCCCCAATTTTCAAAGTCAAATCCAAATCCACTTTGTGGTTTTCTGACATGTTTATTTGCAAGTGATTTTAAGTAAGCAACTTTGGAGGTCAATATCTTTTGACCCTGATGTCTTCATGTGATGAGATTTGGTAGGCCTATTAAATATGTTAGAGAGACAGGATATCCAAAATTTTGGAGCCCAGTCAGGTATTTATATCAATTTTTAAAGCATGGCAATATGCCCTATTATCAAAAAACTATAGTTTATGAAAATAGGGTAAAAAAAGTTTTTAATGATCAGTCTGTGGTCAAATTTGATTTTAGACAGTTTGAGATGATCAATGGATCAATTTTCAATATTAGTTGTTCAAAAATGATTTTTTTTTAATCTAGGCCTAGTTTGGGGCTTGACTGATTTCATCAAATTAACAAATAATTATAAAAGCTATAAAATGATTAAGTTGGTCAACATGTCATGGAATTTAGAAAATATTGAAGCCATGCATTGAATTTTCATAATCATGCCTCGAGGTCAAGAAATTGTGACAAACTTTGTCATAGTGGCTTCTCATTATCAGTGTCATCTTCATGGGAATTCCCCAAAAGAAAACCCAAAACCAATGATAAAGTTTGGGGTGAAAGGCAGTGATAAATCCACATACCCCACCCTTCACTTGTACAATGGACATTTATATGCCCTACAAATCATCCTGCAGCTGACATACACATTCTTTTCATTTTCACTCCCTCTCTTTTCCCTCTACTCTTTTCATTCCACTCTTTTTGCATTCCTCAAATTAGTAAAGAGCCTCCAAAATATGGAGATAAAGAAGGAATGAGAAGAAGATTTGGAGTTCTACTATGTGCACTAAATCAAGATTATGTATAGAAGATTTATAGAGGTTATTTTAGTCTTTTTTAAAGGCATGCTGAACAGGGTAAAAGAAATGTGTGATCTATTCAGAATATTGGAAGGGGAGGATCCACACATTGAAGCCAACAAAATGGTGACTTTACTGGGGAGTATTGCAATCTTTTCTATTTGAGAATGAAGAGCTTAAATTTATTTGCAATCCTTTAAGGTTGTATGTTTGGATAAATTTCCTATTGGAACCAAGATCCATGTAAGTGCTTGTTTACATTGACAAGATTGTTGGTTACACCAGGATGATATTACAGTAAGTATGAGAGTTGTATTGAAGATTGTTGTCTATTTTCAATTAAAATAGATAGATCAGATGTCTAAATATAGGAGTATATTTTAGGTATCCATGTTTATGTTAAGCTTTAGTTGATGTGCAATGGATAAGGGACTGGTCAACTTGGAGATTGCATGTTCTCTGCTATTGCATACTCGAGTTATGTTGAGATCCAAATTATCAATCAAATATCTTTCCCTTTATGTTTAAGGAATTAAAAGAGTTTTTTCTCACTTGGTTTATCAGGTTTATGTACTTTGTTATTAGCTATTTCACCCATGAATGCTTTCATAAACATAGAAGATTAAGGGGCTTTATCTGTTATTGAGATTTAGTTATATGCCTTTACACTGGTACCATATAAAGAATCTAAGGTCCACCCGCCTAGGTCTTATAAAGCCTGAAGAAGAAGAAGGAATTATCCTTATAGTTGGCCCAAGATCAGTAGCCAAGTGCATCCATTATAGGAATTTTCTAGCCTTAGATGTGTTGGTCTGGTTTCTTGGTTATTTTCAAATCTGTTAAATTAGGAGCCAACACATAGTACTTTAAATGTGTCACTTTTCACTACCCCCTACTAATTTTTATGTTCCTAAATTCATTTTGGGGTTGAGATCAAAATGTGATACCCTTAAACAACTCAAAATCAAAATTTTATATTTTGGCACCAAAGCAAACAAACATTGTTTCTTATCATAGTACAATCTTAATCTTAGAACAACGTTAGCTCAACATTTTTTCAAATTTTCAAAATATTCACCAAAAGTTCAACTTTGATCAACTAGGGTCAAACATGGCCAAAATCATTGCAAAACATTATCAAAATCTTACAAAAGTCATATGACATCTTTTCAGATATATTCTATATCATTTCTAATCATTTTTATACCTATTCCTTAATCAAATTTCTCTAAATAACATTTTTAATGTATCAAATTTTATTTTCTCTCCCAAGGGGTTAGGATGATTATATCATTGAGCCCATCTTTCTTCAAATCAATCTAATCAAAACTCAAGGTCATCATCACTACGAGCATCTCATTATTAGGGGCATATTGATTTCTCATAACCTATATGAAACTGAGCACCCTATGATCTATCCACAATTATCTTATCTTCATCTAGACTCATATCAAGATCAGGTGACTCATTTTTTTGAATAAGTTATTTCTGATAATCCATATTAAATCACTCTAACAGACATCGATCTCAAATCTTTTAGGGGCATATTAGATTCATCGAGATCCATACCAATCTAGTCTTTTTCTTATCTATCAATTAGGTGATTAACATAATCAAGACCAATATCAAGTTAGTTAACTCAACTATCTCTTGCTAGTAGTCACATTCATTAGGAACCATATCAATCTAGTTATTTAGTCAGATCAAACTCGTGATAGTTCTTATTATTTTCAATGGATAGATATTCAATTTCTCATAACCCATATCAAATTAAATTTTTGTAGATTGATCTTTGATTTTCTCAAAGTTTAAGATCAATTCTTCTCTTCAATGGATATGTATTTAGTTTCTCCTAATCCATATAATATTAAATTTATGAGGGTTGGCCTTTTGGTTTCTTAAACTTCAAGACCTGAAGTTGGATACTTGGATCCAAGGTTCATGACCTAGTCTACAAGGTTTGATATGATTGGTTCAATTGAAAGAATAGAGGAAAGAGGAACTTAACAATAAATTACTTGTTTGGGTAGGGAGCTCTTCTTGTAATTTAAATTGCATGTTTGGACAGTGGGCTCTTCTTGCATATGTTGTACTACAACTCCTAATAGGGTTAGAATCTCCTAACAAGGATTAAAAGTGTCCTAACAGGGAATCATATGTACTAAATGTTGTAATAGACTCCTAACAAAGTCCATCCTCTAACAAGGAATATTTATATTAGTACATCATCTTGTGCACATCATTCTCACAGAGGCTTTCTATTTGATCAAAGGTTTCCCTAGTTAACATGTCTAGTGTAATTGTGTATGTGCATCTTTATATGGTTGTTGTTTACTTTGGTTGAATGGTTAAGTTTATTTAAAGAGGATGAATGTTTTTATCATTGGATAATTGATTCAACCCCGCCCCCTGGCATAAGTTATCTTGATGGACTATTGTTTCTAACACCAGATGCATCCATTCTCTCTCATATTTGAGATGAGCCATGCAAAGGCATATAATCAGTACAAAATATCTACCTATAAAATGAAAAATGTGTATACTTGACCAATGGTGATCATTTTTACTTTAACCAACCCTTCTCTCAAATCGAAAAAAGAAAACTATTTTGGATGGTCAAAAGTATAAAATTGATCATTAAATTTCTAGATTCTCTAAAAACAACCTATTTTGGGTGGTTAAAAAAATACAAAAATTGATCATTAATGTTTGTTTCAACTATTGTTTCTAACATTGCACCTCTACTCACATGATATCTTTCCCCAAACCATAAGGCTATAAGGAATGAGAGAAAATACCCAAATCATATCTGAAAATAGATGTTGGGAAGTAGAGAAAATTGAAGTAATATTAAACAAAACTAGAACTTAGGCCCTAAAATCACATTCTTGTACTCCACAAAAGAGTCAAATACAATGAAAAATACAATTAGAAATGACAATGCCTATGCCAAACAATGCAAATAAAATAATGTGAAAAGAGTGAAAAGCACAATGATGAAAGAAAACATACAACAATCCTTAATGATGAGTTCTTTATTTTTAAAGAGATTATGATACTCTTGCCAAGCTAGTACTACATAATGTAGAATAACTTCTAGGTCCTCAACCTTAATTATAAGCATGGCATTACAAAAAAACTAGGGAATAGTGTTATGTACAACTATATAAGTGTGATGTATTTTTTTGAAAATTAAGTATATATATCTAGTTTTTAACCATTTCAGCTCTTATACTCCTCTGGCCATATTTCTAATATGGTATTAGAATAGGATTAGTTTTGATTGAGTTGATTATTTAAATGGTTGTCAAATCTATTGCAAGATGCCAAGGAAGCACCATGATGCTATTAAATGTCCACTAAAGTCTGAAATTAACATGTATAAAACTCAATGTTATCAGATTTCCACAATGGATGAGGTAAATGAGTTTCCAAATTATCCTTTAAAATATTTTGATCAATCAAAACTGAAATTCATTTTGGGCTCCCACACTGCAATTACCAATCACTCACACAAAATTTTGAAATATTTTATAAAGTTTTACTCATATTCCAATGTTATATTAGTAAGATTTGATCTTAAGAAAAGCTCTTCAAAAGTCTTTTATGTGATGATTATTTGTATTGGTTAAGAGAAAATGAGATCTTGTAATGACTTTTTTAAAAATTTAATACTCATTGACATGGTTAAAAAGATGGCATAAGATGTACTTGATGAAATAAAGTAATAGATTTGTACTTTTTCAATGTTCATATTGAATTGGTTGAGTGAATTATTTACATTTAGGGGTTAATTTAGAATCTCAAATGACAAATGTATATATATATTTAGAGATTCATTTAGAATCTCAAATGATAAATATATAGATATAAAATTACATTTCACAGTTTTATGACCAACCTTTTATATATCAACTATGACAAACAAACCTATTTTTAAGCACGTACTTTTTTCAAATACAATCTTTGGTAATTGCATTTGATATAGACCACAATGCTTTCACCAAAAAGAACTACAAACATTCTATGCTACAATAAAATAATAGAGTAACAATACAAAAATATGAAACAAAATATGTGGTAGTAATAGGACAAACTAGAAGACATGTCCGAGAATAAATTGAGAGGTGAGATACCTAAGAAATTGTCTAAGTTCTATAGATTATGAATGAGGGTTTTTTTTATCTACCAAGTTTTAGGATTTTTTTTATTATCAATGGAACGAGGTTTGAATCAATCAAAGGTTTTATATGTATAAGAAAGATGCAAAGCACCCTGCAGCTTGAGTTGCATTACAAGATTTGGCTACTAGACACTGTGAATACATGTTTGAGGTAATTTTTTAGTGGATTAATACAAATTCTATATAGATTTTGATATTACAAATTTAGTACTCTCGTGAAGAGATGTAGCTATGGAAACTATAAACTAGAGAAATTGTCTAACCTAAGGATTGATTAAAAATATAACAAGTGATGCCCTCAAAATTCATTTACTGATGCAGATGTTGTTAAATAGAATAATGGAAGTTGAAGGCAAGAGATAGATTCATGTGATGTTTTGATCCATATAAAGTGCATTTTTTTTGTACGTACTGAGATAGTCAATCTCTCTCACATGCCAATCTTATCATTTTCATTGATTACAATTGCCCCAATAACAAAAAAAAAATATATTAGATTGGTTATAGTGGTTTTCAATGTAGGTGAAAGGTAGAAAATTATTTTTGGGATCAAGCCATGATATTCATATTTGTATTTATTGTATTCATGAATTCAAATGCCATGCAAGTGCTACAACAACATGAGATTACAAAGAGGACTCCTCACTACTGCAAAGTTGGCCTCAATAGAGGGCCGTGGACTCTTGATGAAGATCTTCTCCTTACAAAATACATTCAGGGTTTTGGTGAAGGTTGATGGATAACTTTTCCCAATAAAATAGGTAATCTAGTAACCTAATAATCTTCACACTTGATTCATCATCCCAAATCTATTTCACTTGATTCATCAATTGAGATTTTAAATATAAATAGTTTTGAAATGTATGTTTTGGTATCAGTATCTTTAGTAAATTTCTTGCAAAGTTTGTAGAATCATTAGAGACTCATGTTCAAGAAAATAATGGAGATGGATATTGAAAGAATTGGAAGAAAAAGTAGAGGATGTGCTAGATTTTAATCAGAAGAATTGAAGATTATTCATGTGGTTTATTTGAATCTATATGTTGGATTATTTATTTTGTCTTATTAAATTGAAGTTGGCTTTTTATGTTTGATGACTTTTTGCAAGGAGGTATCTTATGACTAGTATCTATTTGATCATTTGATTTGTTCATTTAGATTGGCATAGGAAGATATCTATTTTGTTCTTTTAGATTAGCATAGACATATATTTATTTTCTTCATATTAAATTGACTTGTGATATCTATCAACATATATGGATCTTATGGTTTTAGGGATTCCATGTACAGAAAGTCTAAAAGATGTTATATCTTTTCATATTTATTGGATGATTGTCTTATGTCTATATATGTTTGTGTATATATATATGTCTTCCATTTTTTTAAGTTGATTGTTCTTCTATATTTTAATTTATTTGTGAAAGAAAGAAAGAAAATTAAGATTTCATTTATAGAAATTAGATTCCAATAGCAATATCACAATTTGAATTGTTGTAGAAAATATCTTCTACATATCGAATTCTCTTATGTGAATCTTAGTTTCATGTTCTTAATTCCAATTTCTTTACACTCAACCCATTAAAACTTGGTCAGTTACAACTAAATGAGTGGACTTGGTAATGTTACAATTTATAGTTTTTGATTAGGAAAATAGGTTTTATAGGGATCCTGAAACCCAAAGTTTTACAACATAAAACAACTTAAAGTAGAAAAGATAGAAAAGAAAAAAGTTGCCTCAAAAGGCCAAAAACAAAAAGGCCCGAAGCTTGAGAAACAAAGGCCAGGAACAGAGCCTGGTGGGCAGACTAGTGTCCCTTCTTTTCCATTGCCTGCAAGGTTTCTGCAGCATCACTTTCCTTCTGGTTGGCCTCTTCCTCCTGGATCGTGGGGATCTTCCTGGCTAGTTCCATGCTCTGTACTCTACTCCACGTTCCCCACAAGACTAACATTGGTCAGATAGTCCCCCAAATTAACAATTTTTTCATTCAAGGTATGGAGGGTATCCACAATCTATTTATTCACAACTTGGTGGATGAAATCCAGCCTTTGGACCGTCTGCTCGAGCTGGGTGATTCTGTCCTCATGATTGTCTGTGGGGTCCTAGCTTCTGTCTTTTTCCTGGCTGCCCACCTGGTCTTTACTACCTCTAGCCTCATGATCCTTGACATCCCCCCTATTTTTGGTCAAGTTGGACCTATCCTTCAGAGTCTCAATTTCTTGAAAAAGCCACTTAATGGAGCAGAAATTGTCAATCAGGCTATTCTTTGCATTGTTGAGAAAGTTGAATCCCGTTTCACAAACATTGTCAGAGAGAACTAGAAGAGTCAGGTCAAGGAGCTCATCATAGTGGGTTCTACTGTCGAGATCCCCCAACACCTGGATTTTAGCAAGTTCTCTAACAATGCCCATACTAACACTATCCATATGTTTTTGATAAGGTAAACAAGTTTTAAGGGGTCCTGAAACCCATAAGTTTAACAACAAGAAAGGCTGAAAATAAGCGAAAAAATGCCCAGCCAAAACATAAGCCTTACGGCTGAAAATAAGCCCAAAGGCCCAGCCCGAAACAACTACCCACTAAAAAGGCCAGAGAACCAACCAGAAAAACAAAGACTAGACAAATAGCCAAAGCCAGGAGAAACAAAAACCAAAGGACAGAGACCCAACCTAGCAGACTACTTCTCCATCTCGAGCATGGTCTGGGCAGCTTCGGCGCACTCTTGTTGCTCTTCTACCTTATGATCCTGGACGTTCGTCAAATCCTGCTCCATAGTGCTGTCCTTGGCTTTATCCACATCCAGCCTATCTTTGTCTCTGTTCTGTTTATCATCTTCCTCCATCTGGTTCCTGTCTTTGAGATTTTCCAAGAGAGAGAGGATGTTGTCGTTGATCGAAGTGAGGAGGGAGATCATTTGACTTGCCAGGTTGTGATTGTAGTTCTCAATATTTTTTACTCTCCTCTCCATCAGAGTCTCCCAGCTGTTCCGGTCGCCTTGGCTTTCTGCACCTGTCTTGCTCTTGATTTTTTCCATTTGGAAAACCCTATCTCTGACATCCTCAAGCTCATGGAAAAGCCATTTAATTGATCTGAAGTTGTCGATCATGCTATTGCGGGCATTGTTCAATAGATTCATGCCCGTTTCTCTTGCATTATCAGAAATAGCCACCATAGTCGGATCAATTAGCTCATTGAGTCTAGGCTTCTCGAGGTCATCCACCAAGAGTTGGGGGTTCATCGCCTCTCTGTAGATTCCCATAGTGGCTGTTCTCACATTGAAGTTCTTCCAAGCCTTCCTTCTGTTATTAACTTGCACTTCCCCCTCAATCTGTCCAGAGTTGTCATTTTCCTCCAAAGGAGGCTGAGGATGTATAGGGGAGAGGGGAATGGGTAGAGAATCCTTTCCCTGACTACTGGAGCGCTCCATGCTCTCTCCCTCCCTCTTTTGTCTTTTTCTCAGTTTCTCCTCATCCAGCTCCTCCTTCGAAACCTTGTCAGAATCATCAATATCCATTTCATCCTCCACCTCAGCAGAGCCAGTTTTAGCTGGGGTATGACCTCTAGGGCTCTTTCTGCTGGGTAATTTGATAGAGGGGTAATCCTTCTTATTGCTTTTAGTCTTCTTACCTGAATGCTCAAAAACCTCATCAGAGCTGATGCTCTCGACATCGTCAGAATCTAAGGAAAAACTGGAGCTGCTCTTGTCAACATCTACCCCCTAGATAGGGTTTTTGCTAATGGTTTGAGCGTGGAAATGCTCATGAATCAGAAGCAAAAGACCCTCATGCAGTGCCGGGTTGACGGTAGCTTTCTTTTTAAAACTAGAAATGGCCTTGTTCATCGAGTTAAAAAGATAATACGGGAAGGAGATCTTACTACCATGGCGAAAATGATTCAGAATCACAAAATGGTGAGTCCTAACCCTATCAAACCTGGGGTCTAGGGTTATATATTCAATGACAGTGTAGAGAACATACCTCCAGAGCTTCTTTATAGTATCCGTTACAAAAAATGTCTCTTTCTTGCCCAGCTTGTTCAGCTCTTCAGTGTTTTTCACAAAATCCTTGATTGCATTAGAAGACATCTTCTTGTCTCTGAAGAATTTATGCCCCTCCATCGGAATCCCCGTGACTTCAGCAACCACATCCTCAGTAATTTGAAAGTAGACCCCGTTCACCTTAACCTTACCATTATTCCATGAATTCACCATGCTGTTAGTGATCTCAGGATCCGAGCCATGAAGTTTTTCGAAGAAATTAGTAACCCCACCCTTTTCCAGCTCTCTCCAAACTTTGGCCTTGTTCTTCCACTTCTGAACTTCCCCCACCGGCTCCTTTCTACTCCTCTCACCTGTCATGTTTACCTGATCAACTTCCACAATTCTCATGAACTTTGATCTGTGCAAGTTATTTGCATTCGAAAAAATGGTGATGTTACTTTTATGATACCTGTGAATATACCCCTTTCTGAAAATAATGGTATCGTCCTTTCGAACGTGTCGAAATGTCAGAGGAAACCCCTTTTGCTGGTGAAAATCATGATGCCAATAATGGCACTTACCATTTATTAAGCAATCTTTATTATCCATAATTGCATTGGATTTGAGCCGTCCTTCCCAAGATTTTATCTTGGTCGATGAGCAACTTTGCCTCCGCCAAAAAATCTTTTCCGGCATGCCAGGTCAGATTATTGGTGGCGTTAACCCCTTTATTAGCAAACCAATCAGCGACTGGGTTTGCCTCTCTGTAAACATGAGTGACGTGGACCTTATCGAACTTTGTGAGAGTGGCGCAAGTCTCAGCAATTATGTTCGCAATCGTCCACGAGGGAGGGGAAATACCATTAATGGTATTAATAATGTTTTTGGAGTCCCCCTCAAGCCAGAGTTTAGTAATCCCAGCTTCAAAAGCCAGCTTGACCACCTTACTCGCAGCTCTTGCTTCAGCCAGATGAATAGTATGGATTCCCAGCGGGGAAGCAAAGGCAGCTATTCCCTCCCCATAGCTATTTCTTATGATTCCACCGCAACCTGAAGGGCCTGGGTTACCCTTAGAAGCCCCATCAAAGTTGGCTTTTGACCAACCATCTAGGGGGAGAAGCCAGCTAGCATCCTGCCTTTTGAGGTTCCTGTCTTTTTCTTTAGCTATCTTTCTGTCCCCTTCTTCTTCTTCTTCCTCCTTCAGCACTTGGAGATTTTCCTTTATATTCTTCGAGACCTTCCTACCAAGGATTATAGCCGGCTCCTCTTTGTCTCTAAATATTCTATTATTCCTTTCCTTCCAAATTCCCCAGCAAAAATGGGGTAAAATCCAGTCTGAGTGATCCTACCGACCAGCAATCTTACAAAGACCTTTCCACTGATGGAAAAAATCCATGAGATTATCCGGTTTGCACCAGAGGGTTTCATTATCATGTGTGATGACATTCCACACCTCCCTGACATAGTCACATAAGATGAAAATGTGATTTTCGGTCTCAGCCTGATTCTTACACAAGGGACATCTGTTGGGCATAATATGTCCTCGCTTCATGAGATTGTCATGAGTAAGGATTTTGTTCTGAAGAGCCAGCCAGTAAAAAATGTTGATCTTTGGAGTGAGACCCGAAATCCAAGCCTCCGCCCAAGGGGCCTTCTCTTTTAAGCTCCAAAGGGAATTATAGCCTGAGGCAACAGAGTATCTTCCATTGGGATTATCCCTCCAGACCAGCTCATCCCCCAAATTGATAGGAATCATGGAATTGAGCATAAGCATTATAGGAGTCAAGTCCTCAGAGATGAGGGATAGGTCATTCCATTCCTGGCCATTCCAATAATCACAAACTTTGGACCCAATTTGATCAGTACAAGCTTGCATCCATCTCTCAAAAATAGGGTTATTGATAAGTGGATCTTGGGAAAGCCATCTATCCGACCAGAACTGGATGTCCTTCCCATTTCCCAATTTCCATGATATCCTGGCCTTAGTTAGGTCCCTGGCTTTCATGATCCCATTCCAAATATTCGATCCTTTTGGGATATCTTCATTAAAAAGGGTGAAAAGAAGAGTGGGTCTTCTAAGGTACTTGTTTACCAGGGTGTCCCTCCATTCACCGGTGCTACTGAAGATCCACCATATTTGTTTAGCTAGGAGAGCCTTATTGAGGTGAGTGATCTTTCTAATGCCCAGACCTCCGTACCTCATAGGGAGGAAAACCTTCTCCCAAGCAACAAGAGGATATCTTTTCTTCCCTTCATTACCATTCCAAAGGAAGTCTCTCTGGATTTTCTCCATTCTTTCAGCTATTTTCCCCAAAATTCCAAAGAGGCTCAGGGCGTAGATTGGCAGATTTTGAAGAGAAGATTTGACTAAGAGGCATTTCCCCGCTTGACTAAGAGAGACCCCTTTCCAACCAGCCATCTTCCTGTTGAATCTATCCAAAATACCATTCCAAAAAGACTCCGGGGGTGAGGATCCCAAAGGAAGACCAAGATAGGTAGAGGGGAAAGAGCCTACCCCACAACCCAGAATCCTGGCGATTTTTCTTTGTCTAAACTCAGAGGTGTTGATGAAAAAGAGTGAGCTTTTGTTCTAATTAATCAGCTGACCCATCCCACTGGATTAAGTATCAAGAATCTTCTTCAGGGCTCTGGCCTCTTTGACAGAAGCTTCCCCCCCCAAGATAGTATCGTCAACAAATTGTTGATGAGTGAAGGGAACGCAATTAGAGGAGGGAAGGATCCCTTTCATACAAGCCTCACGCTTTCTACAGTCTATAATCCTTCCTAAGCATTTAGCTAAAATGATGAACAAAATGGGCGAAAGGGGGTCTCCTTGTCTGAGGCCTCTGGAAGGTTTGAAAAAATTAGAAGGGACTCCATTAACCAGAACAGCCAAGGAGGAGGTGGACACCAATTGAGAGATAATTTTGCAAACTTTACTGTCAAAGCCAAAAGTCGAGAGGACCTTCCCAAGGAGAGACCAGTCCACCCTGTCATAAGCTTTAGAAAGATCCAGTTTGAGAAACATACCTTCCCATTTGGATGCCTCAAGAGAGTGGATGACTTCGTGCACCATCTGGATAGAATCCAAAATTTGTCTCCCTGGAACAAAACCCGATTGATGCTGCGAGATTATCATGGGCAAGATCTTGAGCATTCTTTAAGTGATAACTTTAGAGATGATCTTCTAGAGTGAGTTGCACAGACTAATAGGTCTAAAGTTGTCCAACGAGTCCGCCCTAGGGGATTTAGGAATGAGAACCACAAAAGTCGAGTTTAGCTCCTTGAGAATAGATTTGGCTCCAAAGAATTCCTAGACAGCCTGAACAACCTCTCCCATGATCACCGGCCAGAACCTTTGGAAGAAAAAAGTGGGAAAACCGTCCGGGCCTGGAGCCTTGTCAGCAGGCAGAGAAAAGAGAGCCTCTCTAACTTCTGAAGCATTAGGAATAGCACAGAGCTATTTATTATGGATAGGTTGAATGAGCTGAGGGATACAGTGTAACAAATCCTCCTGGTCCAAATAGGAAAGCATTGGGTCCTCAGAGAGAAGGCTAGAGAAAAAGGAAACAGGTTCTTCCGAGATGGCAGATTCTTCAGTTAACAGCTCCTGCCCCTTTCTGATACCATAGATCCTGTTACTAGCACGGTGCTTGAGGGTGGTTAGGTGAAAAAAATTAGTGTTCCAATCTCCTTCCTTTAGCCAGGTGATCCTCGATCTTTGCCTCCAAAATTTTTCTTCCTTATTAATAATGTTATGAATTTCAGACAAGGTCTTGAGCTCCGAAAACCTGTTGGTCTCAGTGTAACCTTCTTTCTGAATGCAATCTTAGATAATAGTTAGATTATCAAATAACTCTTTCTTTTCATGGAAGATGTGACCAAAATCAGACTTGTTCCAAATTTTAATCATCCTCTTCACATTGCTAAGTTTTCTGGTGACTCTGAACATGGCTGAGCCCTCCACCTCTATCCCCCACCATTTCTTGATATTATCCAGGAGGTCAGGGTGAGAGGTCCACATTTTCTCAAACCTGAAAGGATGGTATCTCCTGTGAACCAGAGGGGAAACTAAAAGAGAAATGGAAGAGTGATCTGAACCAATTCTGGGAAGCAGAGATAGTCTGCAGCTGAAGAATTGAAGCCAGTCCGAAGATATAAGAGCTCTATCCAGCCTAACCTGAATGCAATCATGGCCTTTTCTCTTGTTTGACCAGGTAAAGGATCTGCCCTTAAGCTCTACTTCCATAAGGGCCAGATTATTTATGAAGTTAGAAAGATCCTATTTACTTTCCCAATCTGGGGGCATACCTCCCTTTTTCTCTTTATCTTCTAGTGGTGTGTTAAAGTCTCCCATGATTATACCTTTCTTAATGTCACAATCTTGCACCATATTACCAACTTTGGTCCAAAAGTTTTTTCTATCTCTCTTATTATTGGGGGCGTAAATATTCACTAAAAACCAGGAATCATTGGTGTGCGAATGTTGAACTCTGCAGAAAAGAATGTTATCTTCATCATACTCAGCTACTATATTGAAATACTTATCATTGAAAAGTAACAGCAGTCCTCCAGATGCTCCTTCAGAGTTAGAGGCTATGCCCTTCATGCTATTGTTGAACTTAATATTTTCCATCATTTCCTTCATTTTAGTTTCCTGGATTAGAAACACAGCATCCCTTTGGTCCCTTATCATATTTCTAATAACTTCTTGCTTGTGGATTCCATTGAGTCCATGAAATATTCTAAGATAAGATCTTCATGATTTAACTACTGAACATGCTTCTTGGATGGTGCGCTGCGTACCATCCTTAATGTTTCTTCTGGCTTCCTCTTTCCTGATTTCATTCTTGTTTTTCCTTCCCACTAGGTTAGATTTGTGGCCGAGATCAGCCTTGGCCATGCTTCTAGTAGAAGGGGGAGATACCGGAGAAGGGTCCCTACTATTCTTCTTCTTTCTACTCCTGACTTCCGTCTAGGGATTCTCTTCTCCCTCTAGTCCTTTGTCCAGTCAAGCATCAATTCTTGCCAAATCTTCCATTGTCGATGCAAACAACCTCTCTATGATTCTGTTTACTGTTGAAGGGGGGGGACAACACACCGGGTTAGGGTCCTGGGACATGGGTTCCCCCTCCTTTAGTTCTTCCATGGAGTTCGAGACAAAGGATAGTTTCAAGTCATCCTCCTGAGAATCCAGAGGGGGAAGAGTCATATTTTCACCTATCTCCTCAGGTTTCTTCTCAGATTCCTTCGCATTGGGGAGAGGTGTTGAATCGTCTTTCACTCCTTTCTCTTCTCCCCCTCCTATGTTTCCAGTCGCCCGAGGAGGCCCTGATTCCTCTTGGGGCGCATTAGGTGCAGTATTTGTTTTTCCTTCTGCCTCTCCATTTGCCTTGACTTGCGATGCTTTTTTCCTCCATTCTTTTTTGGGATCTAGAGAATCTTTTATCCCCCCTTGTGGACGAGCCTTTCCCACCGTACTCTTCCCTTTGAAAAGTGGGCATGATCCAGCCTTGTGGCCAGCCTTCTTACAATGGAAACAAGCAAAAGGCACACTTTCATAGTCAATCTTTTGAGATCTGTTTCCCAGACGAGATTGTAGTTCTAAAACTTGAGGCATGTCCTGGCCTTCGATGACTCCTACACAGATTCTTGCGTAGTTCAATCTTTTCTTAGCTGTTGTGACAGGGTCAATGGAGAGGAGCTCTCCAAAGGTCCTGGCTATGCCATCAAAGACATCCTCATGCCAATATTCCAAAGGAAGTTCCGGAAGTCTTAACCAAACTGGAACCTGAGATTGGAAATCATTGTTCAAATCCAAGTTGGATGTCCATTTTTGCAATATTAGGTTGGATCTGCCCAAAGACCAGTTCCCAGCACATAGTATACGAGAAAAATGTTCCGAGCAAGAGAAATCGAAAGACATGAAGCCTTTGGCCATAGCAGTCACATCTACATGCCCTTTAAGGTCCCATTTTCTCCTGGTAAATGTCCTCACTACATCAATATTAGGTCTTGGCCCTACAAATTTTCCTACCAGAGTGTTCGCCATGCTTAGGATATTGTGGTCAATAATTTCCCTAGGGATTTCCAGAGCAAAAATACCTTTCTCCTTATCATATTTGTCAATGACTTTTGGGAAAGATGATTTACCTGATGGTTTTATCCCGAATAGATTCGACCAGCGTCCCCATGCCCCAGACGGCCCACTGCCCACATGGGGGGGAGGGGGAATCTTCTCACCTAGATGGGGCAACAAAACCCGTGGGTCCCCATCCTTTGAGGCATCCTCATCTTTCCCCTCTGTTTCCTGCCCTGCGCTTGCTGCATGCCTTGCTGCATGCCGTCCTGCAGACGTGGTCTCCTATCTCCCGCCTTTCTCCAAATTCAAAACAATGTGATTCAAATTGCAGTTCCTGCCTGCTCCATCCCTCTCTCTCACCGTGCCCATCTTATGATTAGTAACTGACACTATCCATATGTTACAATTTATAGTTACAAATTGTTATTATAACAATTCTATTGATCTAGTGAGAGGAGCTAACTGGTCCAACATGAAGACATTTGCTTAAAGTTTTGGATATTTGAAAAATTTCCAGTCACTTGTCACTCCATCCAACCTAAATGAAGTATATTTTAGTAAAATTTATTTGTAGAACCCATCAACTTAATACACTTTCAAATTTCCTTCACTAAATTGTAGAATAACCCTATTTATGCTATCGATCCTAATGGTTTGTAATATCTATCAGAAACTATACTTACATAGAACCTCCAACATAGCACATTATCATATTCATGAATTATAGTGTGACATAAAAATCAAAATAAACTTGGAATTTTATAGGTGGTTCCTACCAGAATGTTTTGTAGCATATAAACACACTAGTGCATTTTACCTTAAATTGCGACCAAAAATTGCAACCAAGTATTTTAAATGGGTCGGTTGGTCGAGTTATAAAGAAATTTTTTGTTTTTTTTTTAATAACATGCCCATGTTGGTCAAAATTGTGACAAATTATTTTTGTCACAATTGTGACACACATCGCAACATAAAACAAAAAAAAAGGGCAAAAATATAGCACATTTCATTTGGCACGAGGGTTGCTTCTTCATGTGTCGGTGGTCGACCTCCATTGACCCACCACTTCAACTCCTTCACTTCCAACATTTTGCTTGTAGGAGGGCATAGACTTTCAAGGGTGGGTTCCAGAAGAGAGGACTTGACATTGTGTGGACCATTGTAACAGGTAAGAGTTTAGCACTATATGGTTTTCTTTACCATGACATTATGTAGGATTGTAATATATAAAATTTTGGTGGTAACTCCCATAGTCTAGTTTTGTCACCCTCTATCTTGTCCAAACTCCACACAGACTCACCATGAATGGCTTCATCCCCTCTTCCAAGTACTCAACTCCTAATGCACGATCAAGCCTTGGATCGTGCCTTTTTCTGCATTCAAGCCCTTGTTTATGTATTGTTAGTTGGTACATGATTTACATGATTTATTATCCTCCTATATTCAATAGTAGAAAGTGTTCCCTTCTCTACCATGTGGTGTCAATTCAACCACACTATAATGGGTTTCATAAGAATGCACTTGGGGACTCCATGTTGGCAACATTTTCTCCAAAATCAGTGGTTTGAGCACTCCATGCATTAATCTTATGCTACTTTTTTAGTACTAACTAATTAATGCATCCCGATCTTCTACAACCACGTGTTGTATTCATCTTGTGGAACTTTTGGTCCATCAAACTGTACATTAGAAGGGTTTTGAATGTGCATTATAAAAACTTTCAAACAATTGTAATACTATGTACCATATAACAGTTGAAAACAACAGTACTTATGAAAAGAGATTGAAGTTATATTGAGCCCATTGAATTGAACAAAGAAATTAACCAAGATAATCTTTGATTTCATGTGGAAAGTGGCTTGGTGAGATATTCATTTATGCTGTCCTAACAAGGAAAATTTTTTATTGTGGCATCGTACTTTTGGGGAGCTGAAAAATTGACAATTTAGATCTCAATTCAATGTGCTGAGCAAGTTCTACCAAAAACATTTAGATTTTCTGAACCTACATTATGATTGAGTTCATTGACTTCAACTATTTCACTATTTTAAGCTTTATGCAACAATTTGGCTCATGTTTTGTGTCAGCTGTACAATGGAATTTCTTTTAGACACTCCAATGGTTTGAATTTGCAGCCTATGACCTTTTCTCTACCAATTACTTTGGTTATTGGTAAAACTGATGAATAATATTCTATATTTGGAGAATTTATTATGGATTGAAGAAATCTTAGCTTGTTTAATAATATTTTATATAGGATCATGAGCTTTAGATTGAAACTTTTTATATTGGGAGCAACACAGTAATTATATTTGTTATTTGATATGGAAGTAGAATTCTTAAAGTGAAACTTTTTGGATTGACAGTTGAGAATGATATATATTTGTTATTGGATATAAGAGTATGAGCTCTAGATTAATATTTCTTGGACAAATAATCAAGAATAATAATCATTTTTTATTGTTTGATATGAAAGCATGAGTCTTGGATTAGAGCTTCTTCAATTGTAAGCTAAGAGCAATAATTGTTTTTGTTCTAGTCTGTATGGGAGCAAGAGCCTTAAACAGAAACCTTTTTAGTTGAGTGACAAGGACAATAATTATTTTTGCTACTTGGTATGGAAGCTTGTGACCTAGCTTGAAAAACCTCTTTGATAAGAACCAAGAACCATAATTGTTTTTGTTACTTGATATGAGAGCACAAACCTTAGATTGGGATATTCTTAATTGCTAGTGAAGAACACCAATCATCTTTGTTACTTGGTATGAGAGTGCAAGCCTTGTACTGAAACCTCTTCAACTGAGAGCCAAGAACAATAATTCTCTATGTTACATCACTAAGGGAATTTCCCTCTCATTTTCTTATAGGCCCTCCAGAATTGGTGGAAATAAGGAAACTAATATGCTGACTGGTTTGAGATTTCTTTTCTTCTACATTAAATAGAATCTACTTGAAACTTAATGGAAGTTTGGTGCTTTTGCTAATTGCATGTTATTCATAGGGTTACAAAATAGTGTTAGCAAAAAATTTCTAGTTGCATTTGAGATGCACAAATCTTACCTTTTTCAACTAGTTATGGGTATTTGTAAGGGTAATTAAAAATGTCACGTATATCACTTGTAGTGGTGCATTGACTAGCTGGATTGGGGGCATCATAGAAGTTCAATTCATTGACTTTATTTTAATGTTCTTCATGAGAAATTTAGTGTGCCTATTTAACAATTTTCTCCTATACTTCTTTCCTTCTATTATGTGGCCTTATCTCACCAAGCTTTTCTTCTTTTCTTTTGCATTGATCTGTGTCTTATCAATACATTTGTATTTTATTGATGGAAACTTATGGCTCAGAATTAGTGTTTTGGGTTTTAGTGAGGAGATAATGGAAAATGTAGAAGTATCCTTTTAAATGGAAATGTTGAAAATATGCTTTGCATATATACAACTAAGCTAGTCTTGATACCAAGGATGTCTATGAGATAAGGTAATATCTTCCAAAACTCATAACACATTTGTACATGATCGATAAATAAGCATTACAACAAGTGAACAATAAGGTAAAGGCTATGTGAGATAAATGTACATTTAATATATAGTAATTATTCTATTACAATTGGAAATGATTAGAACTCTTGAGTAGTAGTATATGAAATACTATACATCTCTAATGTAGTTTGTCTAGCATTTAAGAAAAACACTGGCATCATAAAATATCATTTCTTTAATATTTTGAGAGTTAAAAACTATGGTGAACTACTTATATATTTTTAATATTTCAGAAGTGTCATATAAATGTGGAACTAGTTTTTGTTGTGTCTTATAAATGTGGAACCATGTTATAGTGCAAGTTTGGTGTATCCCTACCTTACCTTCACCCATTCTGTTAACAGATTTTGACTGCACTAAAAACAAAACCTTCCATAATTATTAATTATAAGTCAAGTAATATTTTGATTCATAATGATTCTGGGATTTATATACATAAGTTGTATATTTTTATCTTTCAAATGTGCTTTACCTACTGCAGTTATTTCTATAAATTAGATTTTTTTGAATGTAATTTTTTGACATCTCTGGTCAAACTTAATCTTGTTTGGCATCCTCTTGGGTGATGGAGTTAAAAAATCACAATATAGGAGTTATAAACTAGTATAGGATTAGTTATGCATATAATTTCATACATCTTCATTGTAATTTTTAGAAATGTGGAAGCACAACACTGCAATCACAATACCAAATCCAACTCCATAACTTAATATGTCAATTTCAAAAGCATGTATCGAAGATGAGAGAGGTTCTATGTTATATTTCAAGGGTTGCCTCTATCTTTCCTCAAGTTAGTCATCCTCTTGGCATGGATTGAATTGTTGCAAGTAGGAGGGCGTTGGCTGCAATTATCATACATCGCATGTGATTACCCTTGATCTAAGCAATCAATTGAGTGGTGAAATTCATCCATCGTTGTTTGATCTGCAACACCTGCAACACTTGGATTTCAGCTAGAATTACTTTCAAGGTATTTCTATTCCTCCACAATTCTCAAAACTGTAGAGGCTTTCATTTCTTAGCTTGTCAAATGCTGGATTTGGCAGTAAGGTTCCTCTAGTTTTGGGAAATATGTCAAGCTTGCATTATCTGGATCTTTCATATAATTGGGAATTTAAGGGTGGTAAGTTTGATGTATGGGCTAGAGGTCTGAGAAGCCTTGAATTCTTGGGAATGAATGAAGTGAACCTGACAATGGGCTTAGAGTGTTGGGGTGAGGCCCTCAGCAGTCTTCAAAATCTCACCCAGATTCAACTATCTAGTTGTGGGCTATCAGGTAATATTCCAGATCTATCAAATCTGACCTCTTTGTCCCATCTAAATTTATCATGGAATTCATTCCCGTCTGAACTACCCTCTTGGATTGAGAATGCATCTTTGTTGGTTTCACTTGATCTCAACTATAGTAATCTAAATGGCTCCATCCCTTCCAATTTCATGCCCCGTTCAAAATTGGGAAATCTTGACCTTAGTGGTAATAATGGCTTGAAGGGAAACCTTTCTTTCATTTTAGGCCATTCCAACTCACTTGTGCCTCTATCTCTTTCTGGCTGCAATTTAAGTGGAGAGTTTCCCCACTCTACTGCAAACTATTCAAAACTTGAGACCATGGATCTGTCCCGTAGTAATTTGGAGGGAACTATGCCATCCTCTTTTGACAGCCTTTTATCCCTTACACATCTAGACTTTAGTAACAACTAGCTATTAGGAAGAATCCTAGACTCCAATTCAAAGTTGGCAAGTTTGAGAGTATTGTTACTCAGCCATAATCATCTAACTGGCTAGATTCTACCCTCTCTATGTGAGCTTTCAACATTAAGTGAGCTGCATCTGGGTGATAACTAGCTATCAGGAACAATTCTAGATTCTCTTTTGAAGATGGCCAGTTTAAAAGTGTTGGCGCTTGCTTCCAATAGATTAAGAGGCAACACTTCATTTCAGATGCTCAAAAATCTAACTTGCTTACGAGGAATGGACCTTTCTGAAAATTAGTTATCTATTACTATATTTGCAAGTTGGATTTCACAGTTTGACCATTTGGAGTACTTGGCATTGAGGTCTTGCAATATAGAAGGTGCTTTCCTTACATTTTTGTCCCAACAATATCAATTGAAGGAACTAGATCTTTCAAGTAACAAAATTTTGGGAAATATTCCTTCATGGTTGTGGGATCTTCCTAATCTTGATACACTCATTCTTTCAGATAACAATCTAGAAGGTTCTCTACCCTGGTAGATATCCCATCGGTTTTCTGTAGTGGATTTTCAAGGGGATAGATTGTATGGCACACTTCCTACTCTGGATTTTGTTTCATTCCTATTAGATCTATCAGATAATATGTTTAATGGCTCGATTGCAAACATTAGACCTCCATCAGATATTTGGGCATCGATCTTTCTATCATTGTCAAGAAATAACCTCTCCGAAGAAATTCCAAGTTCTACTTGCACAAATTCAGATAGAGTGGGCATTTTGGACTTGTCAAATAACAAGCTGATGAGCAAGATCCTTGCAACTATTAGGTCATTTTCTCAATTAGTGGTTTTAAAATTGGCTCACAATGATTTGGAAGGGGAGATTCTGGAGGAGTTGGGAAATCTCATAGCTCTTCATGCACTAAATCTCAATGGCAATAGGTTTCAAGGTAATATTCCTTTGTCCCTTTCAAATTGTACAGGTCTCAAAATATTTGATTTGGGAAATAATAAATTTGAAGGTAAAATTCCTATTTGGACTGAAAAGCTAAAAGATTTGAAAATTTTGAGCTTAACCTCTAATAATTTCGAAGGTAAAATTACATCCCAACTTATGAGGGTGCAGAATCTCCAAATTCTAGATTTATCAAGTAATTGTTTATCAGAAAGTATCCCTCAAGATATAAGTAATCTATATGCTATGGTCAATCAATCTCAAATTATTGATGAATGACTTACCTTCTCTTATTTCACTGATTTAAATCTGGACTCTCCTTATGAATCAAAGTTCGAGGATGAAGTAACAATTTGGATAAAAGGAAGGGTGCAAACATATGAGAAGATAATCTATGCAAAAAATTTGATGGATCTCTCACATAACAACCTCTCAGGAAATATTCCTCCAGCATTGGGAGTCCTCCAAGGTTTAATTTCTCTCAACTTCTCAAATAATCAGCTATGTGGTTCAATTCTTGAATCCTTGGCAAACATGGCTCGTTTAGAGTCTCTAGATCTTTTAGAAAACAAGTTGTTAAGAAAAATTCCTTTCAAATTTTCAAATCTAACCTTCCTCGAAGTATTGAATCTTTCAAACAACATTTTGTCAGGATTAATACCACAGGGAAAACAATTCACACATTTGAGGCTTCCTCCTTTTTAGGAAACCCAAATCTTCATGGATTTCCCCTTGAAAATACGACACTTGGTTGTGGTTCAATTTGTAGAGAGCATCCAATAGAATGGAATAAGACTATAGTTGGTAGTAGCAAAGATATAATGAAGAGTCGATGGTGGGCAGTGGGATTGGGATTAAGTTATGGAGTTGGATTTGGTATTGTGACTGCAGTGTTGTGCTTCCATAGTAGTTATAAACTAGTATAGCAGTAGTTATGCATATAATTTCATACATTTGCACTGTAATTTTATTTTTATGCATGGTTAGAACACTAGCTATAGTTTCTTAGTTTAGGAATTGAAGCATTATATAAACAAGTATGTAAAATGTAAATAATATTGACAATTTTTTGCAATAAAGCTTTATGCAATTGTTGCTTCCCTCATGGTGTGAGAATGCTTATATCTATGTCATTTCATTTTTTTCCACATCTTGTTCAAACCATATAATGAAATCTCATCTATGAAGCATATTAAAAGCTAAGGATTTGGAGTGACTCGTATACAATTCATTTTTTGTCATTTCATTATATGGTTTGAACAAGTGTGGAAAAAAATCAGAATTTTATTATGAATTTTCTGTTCACCAATCTACGTTAAACTAATCAGCAAGTTTACTTTCCTAATACTTTAGGAACTGGATGCTATTCGCAAGGTCATTTTCCTAATACTCACTATGGTACTTGCTATTCAATTGAGATAGACACGGCTCATTGGTTAGTTTGTATTCTCTTTGGGTTTTGTTAAAGAAGACAGCTGAATGCTATATGAACTAAAAGTTCTATGGTGTCAATAGGCTTGTGCATCTCTTGATCCAAATTACCAATCCCAGTGACATTTTTTTTGTTCAAAAGTGGCACCATACTAGACTATTTGCAAATAACCATGCAGATAGGCATTCTATAGATAGACTTGGGAACATCTTGCCAAGTCTTCAGTACATAATAAAGCAACTGAATTTCATAAATTTTTTTTTTGATAGTTGATTTGTTTAAATATTTTCCATCAAAAATTACTTAGTAAATCTCATCTTTTTTTTGCACAAGAGCTTGCAGTTCTGAAGAATTTGATAGCGAAGAATTTGAAGAAGATATTGTAGGAAAGGTATATTTGGTGTTCTTTTTTAAGTGAAAATGTGATTGGAAATTTTGTATGTTGTCATATTTCACTTGCAGAAAGGTCAAATTGTAAATAGAGGTGAAGTTCTATGGATTTAAGTTTCTTCTTCATTATTTATAATGCTCTCAATTCCTCCTTTGTAGTTGTAAAAATACTTGTTTATTTTCACCTTTCCAGATACCCTTTACCAGGTTCTTCAAGATTCCAAAATATCTTGGGCTGACCCCACTCTAGCATGTCTTAGATCCTACTTGCTTCAGAGACCTAACTCCTTTTTATATGTGCCTTCCTCTTACTACTCCATCTACAGGTTGCAAACAAATCATCCTTCTTCCACCAATGAGTCATTCCATTCAAGAAAGACCATGTTTGATGATATCAACGCACAAAAAAATAGGGAGACAATTGCTAGACTATGGTCTAACTTAAAAAGAAAAGGTGATGGAAAATTTTATTTTCCTTGCAAAATGTGTAAGGGCTTCAAGACTCGAAGATATCTAATCACAATAGCTGAGAAACATTGTAGGCAACATGGTCACATTGAAGGGGGAAATGAGTATCACCCACTGGTATGTATTTTAATAGTTTATAAATTACATAAGACATGATTTGATGATGACATCATGGTCATGGTTAATATAAGGTCATCATTTTCATATAGGTCAACATCCCTGAGTTTCATTTTATGGACCATGATAGTTTGGAGAATGTGGATTTCCAAATGAGGGAACATGAAGGTGTGAATATTGAAGTAGAAGGTAATGATACCATGGAAGAAGACCAGGATGATGAAGATCACAATGATCAAAATGATCATGATGATCAAGATGATGATGATGATGACGATGATGATGATGATGTAGAGCTTGATGTACCTTTACTTGAGAAGGCACACCAATCCCTATATGAAGGCTCCAAAACAACTCTTCTTGCTACTATATTGCTATTGGTGAACTTGAAGGTTATGAATGGTTTATCTAATGTAGCAATGACACATATGTTAAGGTATGCCATCTTCTTTCATTATTTTACTCGTAGTTCTCTTACAATTAACATTGGGTTTGTGTAGCAATTAATATTCTTTAAATTAAGAAATTATATTTTTGTTCATAGGTTGATAGGTGAGTCTTTCTTACCAACATCAAAAATTCTACCTTTCTCGTACCAAGAATTATCTACCACCATGAAAGATATTGGAATGGAGTATCTAACAATACATGCATGTCCGAACGATCATATTATATATCATAAATAGCATGAATTTGCAACACAATGCCCTACTTTTCATATCAGTAGATATCAATAAGATCAATTAACAAAAAAGGTGGCTTGCAAGGTCCTTCGACATATTCCCATTATTCCACATCTACAATGATTATTTAAGTGCAATAGCTTGGCACAATTTATGGATTACCATGCATGAAATAGAAGTCAAGATGACATTATGTGAATTCTCGCAGATGGTTTGGTATTTAAGGAAATAGAGGGAAAATGGCCACACTTTAAAGAAGAACCTCATAATCTCAAGCTTTCATTGGTAGCAGACGGTGTCAATCCTTATGGAGAGATGAGATTTACTTACTCGGTGTGGCCTGTTTTTGTTATCAGCAATAACATACCTCCTTGGTTGTCCATAAAGAGAGAGCACATAATGCTGACACTGATTGTTCTAGGTATTTTCTGATTTAGTGGTCATCTAAATTAATTTATTATTAATAATCCATCAAATGGTCAAAATAATTATGTAATGTTTTTTCTCATTCAACTAGGTAAGTACCAAGTTAAAGATATCAACGTATATATTGAACCCCTTATCGACGAGTTGGTGGTGTTATGGAATGGGGTTACTATGTATGACATTTGTAGACCAATAGGACAAAGACAATTTCAATTTCATGCAATGCTTGTATGGACAATACACGATGCCCTTGGGCTAACACATTTTTGTGGTATGTTCTCTTCTTGACACCTCTTTTTTGGTATGTCAAAGTTAACACATTTGATCCAATTATACACCATCTTGTAGGTCTTCAAAAAAAGGGTAAATTTGCATGTCCATTTTGTGGTCCAAAGACAAAATCTAATCATTCAAAAAGTTTAAGAAAGTAGGTGTTTGATAAGAATAGAAACTTTCTGCACAAAAATCATAAGTACTGAATTATCGAAAAACATCTTTTCAATGGTCTAGAAGAGACTACATTAAAGCCATGAAGAATGACACCTCACCTATGGAAGTTGGCATACAATAAAATAAATTGTCAAGGTAATGTCATTCAATTTGATGGTTTTTGTTTCAAATTTATATTTTGATATTGTGTTTTGTTTACTGATGATGTGATTGATGCTTGTGAAGGTCATCAAGACATCAATGACCAACTTCCAAAAGGACTAAAAATTCATCCTATGCAATTTACTAGGTTTTCATACTACGAGAAACTCCCAATTGTGTATTTGTTTGATCCTATGCATATTGGAAAGAATGTAGCAGAGACATTATGGAAAATCTTGGATGGAAGGCGTGACAAAGATCAAATTGTCAAAACTTGTAGTGACATTGAAGAATCCAACCATGCAATGAAAAATGACATTCGATCAAATAAAAATGGAGACTATATTGATACAAGTGCCCTTAGTTGGTTATTGTCCGAGCAGCAAAGAAATGCTATAAAAGAAGTCATAAAAAAATACAATTTCCCACATGATTTGCTGTGAACATAAACAATGTCATATCAAATAAAAGTGAATTTGGGCTAGGGTTCAAAATACATGATTGGCATACATTTATTAAGGTAATTCATGTTATTTTTTACTCACTATATATTTATATACTACATGTAGTTTCAGTTGCATTCTTTTATAAAATATTGACAAGATCATTTTACAAATATTGCAGTACATTCTACCTCTACCTCTCCCACGCCACTTTGCCAACAATGTCAAATAGGTTATATATGATCTTGGAAAATACATGAGGTGGTTGTCATCTAAAGAAATCAATAAAGAAGATATGAAATATTGGAAGAGAAATATTCCTCTTCTGATGTGTGAAATGAAAAAGTTTCTACTTCCAAGTTTTTTCAATGCACAAGAACACTACCTCATACATCAAGTTGAGGAGATTGAATTGTGTGGACTTGTACCAACAAAGTCAATGTGGATGGTTGAGAGGCACTTGAAATTTTTGAAAGGCTTGGTTCGACAGAGAGCACATCCTGAGGGTTCTATGGTGGAGGGATATATGGTATACTAGACCATGGTGTACATTAGTGAATATCTTCCTAAGTTTGCAGAAAGATCCATATAGATTGTATTTGGGATCCCAACTCAATTAACACATTCGAAGGGGAGTACTTGATGGGAAAAGGTAGATCAAGGAAAGTGATAGGTAAATCTAAGATGTTATTGTAGTTAATTAATTCTTATAAATCTTCAATATAAGTTATTTTTAATTGGTGTATTTTTTTGAAATAGGTGGCTGAGAGTGGGATGCAATACATTTGTATATTGCTAACAATCTTGATTGGATGAAAAAATGGATTGAACAATGTCAAAAAAATGGTTGCTCATTAACATGGGAAGGTGTTGCTTTATTGGTTATAGAATCTCATCATAATGGAGATTCCAATGTTATGTTGATGGTAGTTGATCTAGTAAAGGGTTTAAGATGGGCAAGTTATAGGTGCAAGTTATAGTTAGAGATGCATGACTAGCTAGAAGAGGGGAACTATGAGATAGTAGATCTATGGTGTGAGATCATAGAGCTAAAGAGATAGATAGAGTTAGAGTGAGATGAGACCTGTCATCATACCTCTTGGGCTACTCATTATTATGTAGTATATGAAAATGTTGTACCTCTAGCTCAACATGTCTCAAGGTTCTTTGATTATGCTTGAGCTTTTGATGGTGTAGTGCCTCCTACACATGTAGATGTTACTCCTCCTCCTCCTCTTAGTGATGAGGGGGAAGGCTATAGTTAGGTCCATGCTATCTTTTGTTCCTTTTTGTATCTTTATATTGATCATGAGATTCATTGTATATTTGATGTATCATTTTGAGACTTGAGATATTGATAGTACTCTGATTAGCACTTAGTTTTGATCTTTTGATTGTATCACCCCTTCGACATGTCAATGATATATATATGACACTAGATGCGAATTGTCCACTCTTAGAAAGAATTATAATTATTGATTGCAGTTTGCCCAGTAAGATAATGGTGAGCTTTTGTCTACATAAATGTCTGTAGTTGGAAATTGACACTCAACTTCTGGAACATTTTGCAAAAGTGAAATCGACCAGGAAAATCACTTGTTTTAATGATAAAGATTTTGCTAATGTCAAAGTTCTACAATGATTTCCTTATTTGGAGGAGTTGTGTGTGCATTCTCCATTATTGGCCGTGTCCCCTACAAGTGTAAGCATTTATGTTATTTTAATCTGCATGAAAGCATTTTTTTGCAAGCATTTAAAGTTATGAATTTTTTTTTGGAAAACTCTAACCCAAATTTCATTCTTATAAATAATGCTGATAATTTTTGCTATTTCTTTCCACTCTATGAAATTTACTATTTCTTAAACTCTTATACCTTATTTATAGGATCAAAATTATGTGGCATTATTAAAGCGAATGGTTTAAACATGATCACATACTAATCTTCATAATTTATACAGTAAAAGTGTTAAAGTTGACTCTTTTTTTTTCTATCCTTAATTCTTCTTTTACTGTGTGACTTTTAAGAATAGTTGAAGCTTATCTAAAAGTTTTCTATCCAACTGTTAGCTTTGAAATCATTTGTTGTGGATGTAGACTATACGAAACATCCTCCAAACTATGATGTAACATTTCTGATCTTCTCAAACATTCTAAATGGTGCTCCACTGCCAGAAGCAATCAAAATAAACATAGATTAAGACAAGTCTTAAGTCATGAGTCTTCTGCTGGAACAATGCTAGGTAGTTCTTGTTAGTTGCTAGTTATCTTAGAAAATTAGTGGGGATTTTGTTTCAGTTATAACCACCATTTATAAAATTAGTTCAATGTAGTGTGGAGGCTAAAGAAGCACTTGATGCACAAAGGTGATGTCTTTTAAATTGAAAACAAAAATATACTTACTTTTCAGCTACGGGTAAAAAGGAATGCTACTAAAACAATATGAAATCTGACGTTCACCCTCAAGTTTATACCTGTTGCAGCCTTGGGGATAAAAACACTTTGAGTGTGGAACCTATGGATACTCTGCAGGACATCAAGAACCAGCAAGTGATTATACCACGGTAATGCTACCAGACTCATGCCTTTCCACTAACCATATAGACTCTAAACTGCAGTTTGAACTAGTGGTTCCTCCATGAAGCCCAACCCCCCGCCCCCCCCCCCCCCCCCCCCCCCCCCCAATTTACCAAATATTTTCACATCCCATTCAACTAAATTGACTTATATTTGATGGGAAAATAAATTAATCTATAAAATCTACTAGTTGTTTGAACTTTTAGCTTATCATTTACTTTGTGTGACAATGGATAATATAGACTGTCAAAATTGATGTGTAATTTTATGGAGAGGCATGTCAAAATATGGATAAATAGCATGAACTCCATGGATAAATAGCATGATTACACATGTCAATTAAAGGTATGCTGATATAATTTCTTCCCTTTTTTCATATTTTTGGTGGAACATGCTACTTTATGCTAAAACCTTCATACCAATATATACTAATCCACTATTTAGTACTGATCTTTATATCTATATCATCTAACATATTTCAAACTTTTCATAGGTTGCAGGACACATCAAAGGAAACAAAGGTGAGGCTGGAAAAGGTTGGGCAACACAGACTTGGCTTTGGGGCATATTCAAAAATCAAAGCACGTGTTGTAAGTAGAAATAAATGAATTGCAAAGAAAAATTATTTATAAAATTCAAATAATTTTTTTTAATTAATAAAAAAATTCAGGGCACTAATTTTAATCTTGAGGCCACAGAAGAACACAAAAAAATTGCCTTCAAGCAAGGCTATGCAGCGGTGGCTGAATGCCTACAGAAAACTTCAATTGCCCCAACCGAATAGTCTCCTGCATCATGTGCACAGGTAAATATGCCAAAATATATATTATAAATTGACTACTTGAGAAAAAATTTATTTGATAATAATGTGCATGACATTGCAATGCAGCCTATTAATCATGACACAAATCATACGCAGCATCATGAAGCCCCTGATGTGCATTGTACTATCGATGGAGGTGCTCATTTGTTATTTAAAACTAATTATATAATTATTAATACAATTTAACATCTTTAATTGAACTTGGTGTAACCTTTTTGTGTTGAGGATATAGAATCATCTCGTGCTGAACGAGTGCCGGAGGATGTTCAGACTGATCAACAGGTAGATCATGTAGCACATTCAAGTAAAGAAAATCTATGTTTTGTTCTTTTAAATTAATTTTTTGATTTATAGTTCTTTTACTTAAATAAAAACTCGTAATTCACTAATAGAAAATGGTGTGAATTTAACTCATGAAGTACTTGTTATTGCAATGGACCCCCCTTTGGTGCAATGACCTCATGATGTTCCTGAACAGATGAGGAGGAGACGTGTGTTAGAACTAGTAGAGGAGGGGGATAACGAGGAAATTGATATTCCTCTTAGAAATTTTATGAAAAAAGAAATGGCAAGAAAGAAAAAAAGATATGATTATTCATGAATGACTGACTCTTGAATACTGTTAATGAATATTGTGTTAATGAATAGTGTTAATGAATATTATTCATTAATGTTGGGTGTTAATGAATTATTCATGAATGACTTACTCTTGACTGTTGCGTGTTAATGAATTATTCATGAATGTTGTGTGTTTATGAATTTTATGTGTTAATGAATGTTATCATGTGATTATAATGATTGAATGTTATTAAATGTTAATGGGGATGACAAGGACATTGATATTCCTCTTAGAAATTTTATGAAAAAAAGAAACGGCAAGAAAGCAAAAAAGATATGATTATTCATGAATGACTTACTCTTGAATATTGTTAATGAATATTATTCATTAATGTTGGGTGTTAATGAATTATTCATGAATGACTTACTCTTGAATTATTCATGAATTTTGTGTGTTTATGAATTTTATGTGTTAATGAATGTTATCATGTGATTATAATGATTAAATGTTATATTTCAAAAATGGATGAATTGAATGTTATTAAATGTTAATGGGGAATTTAGAGTGATGTTAGGGGGGGGGGGGGGGGCGCAAATGAGCTTCCACCTTCATGTGGTTGGCCCTGTTAAGTAGAGAATATTTAACTATTCTTGAAACCAAGTGAAGCTCAAACTTTAAAGATAAGCTTATAGTTAATAGTGAAAACCAATTAGCAAGTTGAAATGAAGTTCTTCACTATAGGTACCTTTTAATTTTTTAAAGCATGATATCAGGTTTTAATATTGTATAGTTTTTTTTCTTAAGTTAAAGTATTCTTTTACTATAACAACATAATTTATGACCATTTTAGTAACTATTCTAACATCACTTTATGACAAATCCTATTTTGGCAAAGATGGTGATACGTAGTGATGTCTATTCCTTGGGAGATTGGATTGCACAGGTCTATATCTCAACATCAACATGGCAAATGGTGTGAAATTGCACTTTCCTTAGTCATGGTTGCATACCTACTGCACTCTTTCATTTGAAAAATAAATAGAAATACCATATCTAGTAGCTTCTCTATGTTGTATTCATTTATTGGTAATGATTCAATGTCATGCCATTTGATGGTAGCTTCTAGAGCTTTATCTAGTTGTAAGGTGTGTCTTATCTTTTCAAGTTCGTATACTCCATTTGGTAGTTTGGTATTAATTGATGATGTATGGGATCTTCTACCTTCACTGTAGTCTACATCATCATCCAACTTGTTGTTTGGTATTTTCCATGTTATCCTCTATTTCCATGGTCTTCAGTATGGTTGTGTATTTTATCTATCTAGTTCAAAGACTCTATGCACCTAAGGTGGAAGCCATTTAGAACTAATAGTTGGAAAGATCATGTTTCTCCCCATAAAACTAGAAAATGTCACGAGTTTAAGGTCAAGAAGGAAGAAGTTGTAACATTTTGAGTAGCAAAATATGCTTAAAATTACATATTTAGTTGATTCTTTGGTGAAGTTTCTTATTTCAATTCAATTGATTTTGGTTGTCAACCAAATTCCTAACTCCAATGTATATTGTATTTAAGTGCTACATTTTCATAGGATCTAAGTAAAATGATAGTTGACTATTATTTATATTTGAGAATTTGTGTTGTGCCTTACTATGATCCTCTGATAATAGAGGAGAAATCAATCTAAATTTGTTTCTCGTGTCCCATATTGGATGCTTCTTCTTGTGTAACTAACCACTTTTGATGTGGTTTATGAACTCTAATGCTAGTATGATATTACACTACCATTTATTATAGAGTAGATATAATAAGTATCTCTGAATATACTGTAAGTATCTTTGAATATACTGTAAGGATCTCTAAACATGCGTAAAGCAGTATTACATAACATAGATCTGAACTCAAAATTCATGATGTTTTCCACACTGGAGAAAGAGGGGAACTTAATATACTCGTAGCACACCCCATCAAAAGAGATCCATTGGATGGTTTTTGTTGGGGTTTGACTCTCCTAGTGTAGCGCTAAGTTAGGCTTCTAGGTGCTAGGATATTTTCTCTTGTTGGTGGTTCTAGACCCACTAAATGCTCTAGATAATTGTCTGTCAAATTTTGGTTGAAGGATCTATGCTTGGGCTATAAAGTCTTATGAAAAGTTTGTCCTATTTTGTGGTGATAACATGGACTTTTATCAGTGCAAAAGTATGGTCTATAAATTCTTAGAGTCTCTAATGCCTCTAAGATTTACACCATTGGGTGACTAATTCTTTGAAGTCCCTAATGTTTGGTGACATTGAGCTATACCTATGTGAGTTATGTTTGGGTTTTCCTTCCTCATCTTCATTTCACTTTTGTGAGTTGCTTTTCCTGAGGCCATTGGAAATTCCCTTTGCTAGTTCCTAAAATTGGATGGATCTAGTACAATTTTGGGCTATTCTATGTTTGTATTCTAGTTGAAATAGATATCTCTCCACTTCAATCATGGTTGATGAGAGGCCATGGGTGAAGCATTGAATATGAGGGTTTTCCATTTTGTTGTAGAGATTGCATCTCTATAGGATACATGCCTAATGATTTCCATTTTGTGTTGGATAGGTGCTGTCACTTGATGGAGGACCGTGAAAAATGACCATTTCACAATTAGAGCTTCTGATTCTATTTTAGATTTTCCTTTTGAGGACTTGTTTTCTAATGAAGAAGAAACTTTTTTTGATTATATTGATGCTGCTCATGCTATTGGTCTGAGCTAGACTTCTATTGCTTCCATTCTTGTCATAATTTTGGATGTTAGACCATATTTTAGGTGCGATGCCCACTAGCCTTGTGACCTATGTTGTTGAAGTTACTGCTCCCACTTTTGTTTTGAAAAAAATTCTACTGATAATTTTGACTCTTAATAATCACTCTTGGGCCTTGTTGACAGGTTGTAGTGGGGTTTCCTTTATTGCAATCCTAACAATAGGGTTGCTTAGACTTTTGTCCAAGTGCATAGGAAGAGGTTTTTTTTTTTGTGTTGTTGATGCCCTATGTTTATGCTTTCATTCCTTGTTTGTGTAAAGGTTAACAACCCCTTGTTTTGGCTGTTATAGGAAATCAACATATCAATATCATCCTTTCAGATTGAACAATACTAGATGAGTAATGATACTATCTTGAAAAATACAAGATGCAAGGACTACAATATACACTCATTTGATGAAGCAAATAAAATCCTTCCAACAATAATTAGCCAAAACTATCAAAGTGAATTTTTAGGATTGTATAAACACAATTGGAAAATGGATCAAGAAGATTTCATGCCTTTCTCATGGCAACTTTGGTTATTATGTGTAAAATTGGTCTCATTCTTTTAAAAATTATTTTCATGTTATCCGTAGAAATTTTTTTATCATTTAAGTTTCTTGTTCTTACAAGATGAACTATGAGATGTAGTGTTACTAGTGTTTGCAAATAAGTAGGATATTTCCAATGCAGTGAATGCTGCAGAGATCATGATAAACTTGGGTTGCATTCTCTTAGGCAGCGACACTTGTGAGTATTACATTCTTTATAATTTTTAGTATTAAAAATGTAGATACTAATAATCTATTATGTTGCACTATTTCTACTTTGCATATAGTTTATCATCACTCTAGTAAACGAGAAAAAAATTGAAATGTTAAGTGTTGCTTGTGAAACAACTTGTTTCATGTCCTAAGGTATATACAAAGCATTTGTGATAGTTTTTTAGAAATAAATCCTTTTATTTTAGTTCTTATGGCTTTTCTTTTATTTTGCAGGTTTGAAAGATTACAGTGGAATAGAGTTCAAGAATTTTGTATTACAAAAACGTCTTATTTCTTTATTGATACAGATAGGTTGAGGAGGTAAAAAATTAGTTTTGATGCATACTCATATGTAGGATGCAAACTTATTTTGATGTGACATTATGTGTGTTCTCTTTCACATTTTACTATCAATTTTCTATCCAATTTAATGACCCAAAACTACTGAGAAAAACTGTGAAGGTCACAATTGCTATTAAAATCTTGTACTACCTTTTTATGTTTATCACTTACCTATCTACAACTCCATAATCGATATTGACAGTCTCTTGCCCTCATCGTGCAACTAAACTACTTTATTTTTATTGATGCAACTGAACTACGAGTGCCTTTTGTGTTCTTGACAAATTGTAAGCTTTCAACTTTTGAGAAGCCATTATGGATGCAAATGAGCAACTGGTGAGGTGTCAATTTTAAGGAAATTTTTTGTTTCTATAATGTACAGTTCAATTGCTAGAAATATTTCATCTAGATTGTTAATTGATAGATTGTAAACTTTTCATGTCATTTTCTACTTTGGTTGGGTAGTTCTCCTTGCATTTGTAAATCATAAACTTACTGCAGTCTTTAGCCTAATGATAGTTTGGTATTGCATCTAGGGCGATAACATAGTTGACTTAAAACTTTGCATTAAAGAAAATATCAAGGGATAATATTTGAATTGTACATATTTGTAAATTATGTTGGTTTTAGACATAGTTATAGTTATAGTTATATATGCGCTCTTATGATGATGTGATTGGGACTATAAGTTTTTTTGTCACGTTTATCTGTTTGAAAAATAGATGAAATTATTGGCTTTCATTCCTGATAAATAATTCTTTCCTAATTTTATTCTTCCCTACAGGAACCAAAATTTAGATGCATTGTGCCAATTATTGCAAAGGCTTTTCTCTCATAGGAGCCTTTTAAAACTGCACAAAATTTGAGTTTTAAAGCATAATTGCTCAGTGGAGACTCAGGATATCGTGCACATTTCTTCCTCCTTCCCATCGTTTTGTATGAAATAAATCATGTGATGAACGAAATAATGGTGTGGAGGTAGAAATGTGCACGATACCCTGACTCTCATGCACCAAGAAATTATGCTTTAGAATCAAGTTTTATGCAGTTTAGAAGGCTCCTATGAGAGCAAAGCTTTTACAATAACGGGGATAGCTTGTCAAAATTTCTACACATCTTCATCTCAATTTCGACACAAATGCAAATAAGAATTGGTATTTTGGTCACAATTTTGACACAAAATTGGTTGCCTTTGACATCATGTGTATGGCATCAGCATAGAAAAGTAAGGTGTTTTTATTGCAATTTTGATGCCAAATTGGTGTAGGTTTACGTCAAAATTTTGATGAGAACTACCCACAAATGAGGAAATAACAGTTTAGCTTGGACTAGGGAAATCGATGAAATTCACGTCGGCAAGTCCACCTTTATGACATCGAAATTTTGATGCAGAATGTATGTGGTGAAAAATTGACCAAAAAACACTGACAACAAGCTTGGTCACCTTATTGACCTACTCTTGTCAAAATTTCAACCTTTTCGCATTGAAATTTAGGCCTAAATCTACTAGTGACATATAATATATTTGATTGAGAGTTTTATATATTCTATTGATTATGTATTAGAATGGTTGATATGCTACATATATAAAGAAATCATCTCTTTTTATTGGAAGGCTAGAAATATATGTAGTATTTTTGAAGAAATTGGTTGATTTACATAATGCTTTTGGGTCTTTACATCATTTTAATTCATTAAAGAATCAAAATATTAGAAATCTCCAACTAGCATATTTGTTTAATGGAATAAGAATTAGCTAGCTCTTTGTTAGGGGCATTATTTTCCAAAATTTAAACAACTCTTCATTTGAATTATCCACATATGAATGCATTTATATATACTATTACAATGATTAAATTTCTTCAGAGTAAATTCATGACAGTTGAACTATAATTTGCTAGTAGGTTTGCAGAGATGTGGCAAAAAGTTGTCGATTGAGATGGATGAACTACTTACGACCAAATGTGAAAAGAGAATACATTTCACTTGATGAGGAAGACCTAATTCTCAGGTTGCACTGGCTCCTTGGTAACAGGTAATGCATCAAATTTTTCCAAAAATCCTCAAGAAAGAAAAGAAAAAGAGAATTACATGGAATCCATATAAATTATTTTGTTTTGAAATGTATATTGATTATACTACAATACATTTTTTTTCTAAGACTTATCTGAAAACCATTTTTGCTAACCATAATCAAAGGTTTTAAAATCAATGAGAGGAATAACATGCATTTATTTCAAAACCTACAATTGGATGCATTTGATTTTACAACAAATATGTAGGTGGTCTCTAATAGCAGGGTGTATACCAAGAAAAACTAATAATAAGATAAAATAGCTTATAATTCAGCATAAACCCTAGAACTCACAAATCCCTTTCAAACCCTGATTTCATACAAAACCCTAACCACATAAAAGGCAACATTGATGAATCTGATATCTCCACTATGAAAAGAAACTTTGATCTAGTCAACTTGACAAGAACTCAATAATCTGATCATCATCTACATGTAAGGAAAAGTAAAAAGACCACCATGAATGAAATGGAATCTTTTAGAGCCTCTACAACAAGTGGTACACCATATTACAACAAGAAATCTAATCAAATATAACCTAAAATAGAAGGAAATGCCCAGGGCAATAACTTGAAATGGCTCTCATGTAGATCGAACAAAAAACTCCCACCACCAAAACAACTCTTCCAAATCAAATGATAAATTACAATTTTCTTTGTTTTTATTATGAACAAAATTTGGTCAAAATTTTGACCAACTCAGGAATAAAACCCTAATTTGGTCAAACTTTTGACCATCTTAGGCATAAAAATTAAAAAATAAGAAGAAATATTAGTGTTTACATTACCTTTACCCACCATCTAAGCAGTTTTCCTATTTATCTAATGCACATGAGGTCTAGGTGTTCTGGGCATGGTTGGGATGTGTTCTGGCATCCTCCCCATGAGAATTATGTTATTCACATTTCATAATATTCTATCTTTCTCTAACATTCCATGTCCCACATATTCCAGGCTTTCAAGTTGAGTTACCCCTTGAGTGAACTACATTGAATGTGAATCTAAAGGATGAAGCCATGATAGTAATTAACAAGCTTAGAATATGATTATATGTGCTAGAAAGACCTACTAATATTTGGATCAAAGCCAATATGAATCTCATTCAAATTTATAAAGATAAGATCAAGTGCCATGAAGGAATATGAGTATATGGGCTTTATGTTGTGTACTCATTGAAGCAAAATTGTTTTGTTTTGCTTCTGATGCTATATAAACTAGAGCCAAATCTCAATCCCAATTATCAAATAGTGGGAGCACAATTTTGAATCAACCATTTATGGGATCATAAGCAATAAGGCATGATTGAGATCTAGATTCAAGGTCATCATATTGAGGTGAAAGAATGAAGTGTTGTTGCTTCGGTCCTTTTTGGGAAATGTTCTTGAGAAGGGGTTTTTCCATCCTAAGGCAATGAAAAATGCCACTTCTAAGGAGGCCTTGATAATAGAAATTCAAGTTACTCTAAAGTGAAAATATTCCTCAAAGATGCCCAAAAGAGACTTTTGGAAAAGCTAGTGATGGTAATGCAACCCCAATATAAAGGAGATGCAGTGTTAAAAGATTTAGGCAGAAAGTAAAAGAATAAAGTATGATAGCTAGAAAAAGGATTACTCCTCATGCTACAATCCCAAATAGAAGGAAAATGGGTTTTTACAAAAGCTCTCTCTCTCTCTCTCTCTCTCTCTCTCTCTCTCTCTCTCTCTCTCTCTCTCTCTCTCTCTCTCTCTCTCTCTCTCTCTCTCTCTCTCTCTCTCTCTCTACATTCTACATTCTGGATTCTAAAGAAAAGTAAGGCACTTCTTAAAAGGCTAAGGCATTTGTGTTGTCAAGTGATTCTTAGTTATATCACTTTACTTTAAGTAAAGTAATACATCTTTTAGGAATTTAATATTTTACATGCAAATGAATAGAAAGTTTAAATTTTTGTTACTCACAGAATTAAATGAAAATCCTATCATTATAAGCATTGGTCGAACTTAATTTAGTTTGTGTGGTACCAACATTCTAATTCCTATACCTATTTCATCATAATTGCATGCAAATGGTTTCTTCAAGTATATTTAAATTTTTATTTATTGAGAACTACATCCTATGCAATCATAGTGAATGGTAATCAGAGTTTTTGGTTATAATAAGTTAATCAAGTTGGAGAGTAATTTAAAAGAGCTTATAGACACATCTTTCAAATTCTATGATTTGGGTGATCTTCATAGAAGACTTAATTCTCAAACCATTCACCTAATTACTTAGAAACTTAAAGAGAGGGGACTGATTAAAGAAATTATTTTTCTAATGGCAATTCATGCACTTGAGTTAGTGAAGGAATGAATAGAGTGATACAACCTAGAAACAAAGTAGATTATATTTCCTAACCAATCTATTCAAATCTCAATCAACAAGGCACTAATGCAATCTGCAATTGACATTCCCATGAAGGAGTAATATTGTGATGTTGATTTCAGATTATCCACATCCATGTTCAATGAGAAGAACAGCCTCATATGGGAATACATGAAGAGGACCTGGTTCTAGACTATCCACTTAAAGAAGAGCAAAATGTTGAAGACTCTATTTAGCATGAATCTAAAAAGATAGATTGTGGACATCCTCATGATCCTACTTAGACCCAAATTAAAAGAGGAGATTTTGGAGTTCATCAAGAACCATTTCTTCCAAATACATGATATATGTATTGAAGATATGCAAATTATCTAGGCAGATATCATCTATGATGAGATCACCTCATGGTTGAATTTAGCCAAAGGATTCAAGCACTTTAACATGTCCTCATATCTGATCTGTGCATTGGCAATTCACAACTTGTGGTCTGGCCTCAATAGAATTTTGAGTTATGATGAGTGCACCAAAGTATAAGAGTTTTACCCACATCTATAGCTATAAAGAAGCTATAAGAAGTATGTATCTGTCAATGATGCTTTCACAATGGGGCTATGTTGAGAATTGCAAGGATACCATGAAAGGAGATTCTCTCTAGAGGCAAATTCAGAAATAAGCCAATGTGGATGCTCATTCATCTAGTTTCTAAGTTTCTCTTGTTTGAAAATAGGATCTTAGGAGGGATTTCCTAATAGGTTTCCAAGATATATGGAAGACAAGGTAGTTCTAGTCAAACAGTGTTGATAGTTCCTTGAAGTGAACACCCTATGTTCTAATGTGAAGAAGATAGTCAAGATTCCATTCCCTATAGTGGCTAGCCTATATTCACGTGCCTTAAGAGTAGATGCTCAAAATTTGGTAAAGAGATTTGATAGAAAAATTAATTTGTTAGACTATGAGGTACTCATGCATCAATATGATACAGTTAAATTTGTAAAGGATCATTTGAAGTTGGGATATGCCTAGGCATGTTCTAGATATTGAAGACTTATGGTCCAGGTATCTCCAAGAGTACCAAAATTGGGAGAGATTTTAGTTGTGGCTTAACATTAATGATATTAAATTATATAATGATTATGTTGATTTTTCTTACCTTATAGATGATGGAGCCTACATGCACCCCACATCTTACAAGACTATCAAAGGCATCCCAATTTTCTCTACCCCACCTAAAAATCTAGTCATTGACACTATGAAGGTTCTTATGTAGGGGATAATGAAGAGAATAGACAAATTGGTGGAGTGGACCTAAGCAAGGAAGAAGAGGACTAGAATCACAAGTTTTATGGGTGGAGTATCAGCTGGGGCCACCCAATTAATTGTAACAACAACCAAAACAACTACTAAATCAACATCTATATAGCCATGAAATTCCATTGGCCAAGGTGGAGACCAAACTCTAGAAAAGAACATTTCACTCACTTCTACCTATGGAGTTGGCCCACTTCTAAACATTAGGAAGGTTGGGGAGAAGAAGGATCACAAGGATAATGGGAAAGAACAAGAAACGTGAGTGGCCAAGCTATCTTCCCCTATCCAAGTCATGAATTTTGATGGTGACATAACCCAATGGATGACTAGGAATGGGATGTATCTCAACAAGGGGATATCTTATCCCTTTTGGTAACTAAGGTTATCGCCTTCCCTATTATTTCTTAGAGCAAGCCAACTCCATTAATCCCAAGGAAGATATTCAATCCTAATACATTGTAGTCCACAATTAATGTGCTTTCTTTAGAGTCATGGCTTGAAGAGACCATTAATAGGAAGAGGAGATATGAAGAAGAAGCCCCATTGAAGGACTTGACCACACAATTCACTTCCTCTTAGCCATCCAAGAAGATGAAGTAGAAGATAATTGTTGCATTGAACATAGATTCAACAACTGATCACATGATAGTTAAGATTGTTCAGCCACAAAAAGAGGGAAGATTTCATAAGCTCTCAAAGTATGATTTCCAAATTAGGATGGTAGATCTTAGTATTCTATTTCATGACTTTGTGGTGAACATGTGGAAATCTACCAATGAGAAAATTGAGGATAAGATGGAAGAGCTAAGAAAAGAAAAGTAAATATTGAAGGCCTCAAATAAAGAAGTAGTGGAATACATAAGGTTTTCACTTGGGAGCACTACTTCAATTCATTTTGACCCAAATGCAAAGGAGAACAAGAACTTACTCCTAAATCTATAACAAGAAAGACAATTTGAGCAAGTTGGATGAGCATGGGTAGATCAAATTAAGGCTCAAGGTACCCCACTACTTGAAAACTTGGGAAGCAACTTCAAATCATCAGACAACCATGCAGAAGGAGGTAGACATGTTGATAGAGAAATTGGCCCTTCTAAATGAAGTGATAAACATGAAGACAAATGTTTTCATTGCTCACGAGATTCTAAAGACTAGAAAGGAGACATTGTTTCATTGAAGATCATGCTCAAAGTTTATTATAGAAATCTCCATGAGATCTGCAAACGAGCTCAACAATGTGCATGACCTAGTGAAAAATGTCATTAAAAAGTTGTTTCAATACTTGAAGATATTGTACATAAAGTCCTTTGTGTCCTCTAATGGAAAGCTTATGGATGTTGAGAGAATGGAATCAAAGTTCTTGACATTTTTTGATCAAGCCATTGAGCCACTTAACTTCCAAGTGTCCAAGATCTAGGAACTCTCAACAGTAGATGTAATCATAAGGAGGGAAATGGAGAAATTGTTGATTTCATTTTGGTTTTGAAATATGAGTAAAAATACACTTAAATTCATTACTTAAATGTACTTAGTGCATGTCAAGAAAGTAGTGTATGTCGAGCATAAGTTGTAAGATAATGCATGTTGAGAATAATATATAGTATGTACCAAGAACTAGTATGTGTTGAGAAAATAGTTAGCGTTGAGTCACTTTAGTGATGAGAAAGTTAATATATGTTGAGTGATTCAGATGTTGAGTGAATAGTGAATGTCGAGTCATTCAAAGGTCATGTTACAGTATTGAAGATATAGTGGATGTTGAGCATTAGAGGCTTCAAGTTTCATGTAAACATTTTTGGACATAGTTGTTTGCAATGGAAAAAAATCCTATGTAATCCATTTTTGGGCCAACTTAAAGCATTTTTTTAATTTCTAGATTATAAGAATTAATCTACATTAAGGATCCCTATGGAGTTCATACAACTGATCAGATAAAGTGATGAATTAAGTGGTAAAATGGGTGAATCATAGTCATTGATTCCTACCTAACCTTACGACACCTAAGTATTTTTAAGAAGGGAAAAACCGAAAGAGTTTATGTGAAAAGAGAGAAGGTTTGCATGCATAGATAGATAATTCATGGTAAATAAGGAGTTGTGAGAAGGATTGAATTGTAGAATCAGTTAGAGAGAATAGAGGAAAGTAGAGAGAGGATAGAAGTGATACATCTAATCAGGAGGATCAAGTATACATCAGGAAAGAGGTGCTAACTAAAGGATCAAAGATGAGACATTCTAGCATGTGAATTAATATCTTAACCAAGTAGTCCTAGTAGGCTTTTGTAAATCCTTTAACATGGTGCTTACTTTATTGTAAGTTGAAGTCCTTTAACAAGGCACACTTCTAACAAGGTGTTAAAAACCTTTAATAGGGTAGATCATAGTTTATGATCAAACAATTGTAACCTTGATTTGATACACTTTACTGCTATAGTAGTGAAGTTTTTGGGTTTCATACCCACTCCAATTTTACCTTCTTATTGGATGGTTTTTGGGTAACCAAATATCTTGTGTCATATGTGCTTAATTATTTTCATGTTATGGATAAATATGTTTAAATTAGTATTTCAATTTACATTCAACCCCCCCCCCCCCCCCCCCCCCCCCCTTGCTTGGATTTTTATTTCCCTATTGTTATTTCTAACAATTGATATTAGAGCATAGGTTCTCTAGAAAGGAAAGCTTTGCAACTTTGAGGAAAGATCTTGAAGATGAAAGTATACAAGTTGGAAAAGTCTATTGAGAATTAGAATATTTAAATCTAGCTTTCTTTACATCAATTAAATGAAGAAAGAGATTAGATGAAGCACTTGCTAAAGAGAAGGAAAGAGATAGAATAGCTATTGAGGAAAATGACACACATTACCAAGAGGAAGGCACTACTGAATATTTGGGGATTGATGCTCAAATGATTTTGATGTAGTAGTTGTAGATTTGATAGAAAAGAAATGTTCCCTAACTTAAGAGGTCAGAAATCCTAATATAAAACAAGAAATCCAATCACTATTGCTATGTGATGTGACCAAGAAGAAAAATTAAGTTGAGGAAGATAAAGTCATGATTAAAGATGACAAAAGGACACTGAGCAACAGACTAGCAAAAAAGACATTAAATTTACAACTAACATGAAATTGGAAATAATGAATCAAAAACTGATTGTCAATCATGAATTGAATGGAAAGGACATTGAGATCACAACCCTAAAGTTGTTGAATGAAAAACTAAGGAATGATCTAAGAAGAGAAAAATATTTTTTTGGAAGTTTTAACAAACCCAGTGAAGTCATCAAGTAATTTAAGAAATTGATGAGATCTCCTAGATCTAACAATGATACTACCAGATTGGGTTACACCAATACTAAGGAAGGAGAATCATCTAAAAGTGGTAAAAAAGGAAGCAACAAAGGCAAGAACTAAAAACCCACTTGTGATAATTGTGGAAAGTTAGGTCATACAACAAATCTTTGTAGGAGCTAAAACGTAAATCAAAACCCTAAGGAGAAATTCATGGGTTACTATCATAAGTGCAAAAAGCAAGGACATCAAGCACATTAATGTAGAACCAAGATTTCAAGCACACAAAAAATTGAAGGATATTGCCACAACTATTATAAGTATGTACATAAAGCATATGAATGCAGATCTAATGCCAAGTAGACATCAAACAAGGAGACAAACGTACAACTAAATGGAAAATCCTAAAATTGGGATAACAATACAAGGTATAGTTGTCACTATTGTCAAGAGTATGGACTTGTTATTGAGAATTTCATTAGAACACATTTTATGAGTACAGTAGATGGCCGAGTCAAACTACATGCTTTAGTTGTTTGAAGACTGCTCACATTAGTAGGAACTATCCAACTAGGTCAAAAGAACGTAGCAGTGAATTCAACAAAAGCAAAGACAAGGTTGATATTCAGAATGTGAAAGTGTAGATGAACAAGACATGGAAGAAAAAGGAATCCTATAGAACATGAGGCTTAGATGAGGTCACTTCATCCATTGGAGCAAGTGATCACATCACCCCCAACTAGGCAATGAAAAGGTATGTGGTATTGATATTTCAATGATATATTTAACATCAGCTCTAAGAATCTAAGTTCTAAAAAGATTATATATGCAGGTATGTGCAGGATTATGGTGTGCCAAAAAGTGGCGATCTGAAAAATATGTAGTTCTGAAATGCCTCAAAGAATTTCAAAATCTATTCCAACTTTTTTCCCAACCATCCTGATACTAAATGAAAATAATTAATACCTTTATAATTCCTACTATATCTTTCGATACCAACCTTATATGGTCATCTTTAAAACATCCCGAAAATGTGTTTTTGGCATGTTCTTATGTGTTTTTTACTTCAAGCATGTAGCTGACGACTTTTTTTAAACCAAAATTTGATGTAATGAAAAGGGTTTCTTAAGAATGTTCTTAGTTTTTCATAAATGTAAGTTTTGTGAAATTATAAGTTTAGTAAGTAATTATTACTTATTTTCTAATGGAGTTAGCTACAAAGTGTTGATTGACATACTGGTTGAAAAATAGCTATAACTTTCAAACCATATAAGATTTGTCAAATCCAAAAGATGCATCACATTCTATGCTTTGACTAGTATAAGAAAAAAATAAGAAAAACTTAATTTTGATTTTTTTGAACTAGTTAAGCTGGTCAGACACGGGAGTTTTTTAATTCTGAAAATAGTATAGTAGAAAATTCATAATTAATTATTTATTTGGAATAAAAATTGCTAAAAATATGCATCACATCCAAGAATTAGTCTACTTTTTATATCTAAAATTATATTTAAAAATATTATCATTTGATTATGATTAAGGTGGTCAGATATACATCTACTTTTTATTTTCGCCCTAAAATTTTTGTAGTATTGCATTAAAATCCAAACTTTTGACCAATCAAATAATTTTTTCTTTGGATAAGGCCTTGTATTTTAGAAACTAGATTCAATTTCCTACAAATTATTTTCTTACAACTTTGTGATATAAAGTCCAAAACCACTTTAAAATTATGTGTCAAGTTTACATAACCCTGATTTGTTAGTTTTTCACTGCCACTTAAGGCCATAGTTTGGTACACCATGATCCTGCACATACTCATCATGCATGAATTAAGATGTAATGTATTGGTCATAACCTAGAAGAAATCTATAAGTTTTGTTATTTTTCATGTTGTTTTTGTCAAGTGTAAATGAAATTTTAGTTGAAGTTAAGCTAATAAGGGTGATAGTATTGGCCAAGCTCATTATGGTTGCCGAGCATAGTAGAAATTATGTGTAATTCAAGTGCTTTGAAGATTGAAGAGAGCACGAAGAAAATAAGGTGAACTAAGGAGAAAGATTCAAGCATTTAATAACTAGATCTTAGCTACTATTCATCACCAATCATCCAAATCATAAGGTATTTATTGTGTGTTGAGCCACACTATTTGAATTATCACAAACCTTGGTTATTTATAATGGCATCTAGATCTTCTACTATTGTTAGGAAGGAAGTAAAAGAGGTTTTGAATCATCAATTAATATTTAATGAGGTTAAAAAACTTCCCTTTCAAGTTATTCCTAAGATAACATACAAGGGAGACCCTATTGATGCATTATCGATGATACCACCATAGGTTTTGATGATACAAGATGTAAAATGTTGCATAATGAAAATTTGGTTCACTATCAATTTACATATTCTTTTATGTGCATAACACATTTCCTTCATTTGGTAAAGTTTCTTGGAAGATCAACAGGTCTTTTGCAATTCAAATTGGAGAGTTCATAGAGAAACTTGGGAAAAACATTGAGTCAATAATGACAAGCTATTTTGAAGAATTTAAGAAGTTAATGAAAAAGAGGCTGAGGATACCAGTGTCACTAGTGGAGAAATATTATAATGATGTTTGTTTTCTAGTTGATGTTGATCATATATATGTACAAGCTAATGTTCCAAGGTCAATGGCTCAAGCCATTACCATATGAAATCAATGTGGATGAGGCATCTACAACCATCACAACTTTACTTGTAGAAGAAATAGACAAGAGTGCAACCTCATTTGGTGATTATAAGGAAGCCAAATCAAGAATCACAAAAGATTTAAAGAGAACTTCTATAGAAAGAAAGAAAAACAAAATTGTGAAGAAACTTAAGAAAATATTTTTTGAACGGGGGGAGGAAGAAGAAGATGATGAAGATGAGGATAATGAAGAAGAACAACCAGCCCAAGACCTACTTGCATTAACACAAGGTCAAGTAGAAGACTAAGAAGAAGAAGTACAAAATGTTGAAGGTGTTGAGGAAGAAGAAGCCAATGAAGCACCTAAGCTAGTTGAGAAGAAGGAAAGAAAAGCTAAGGAGTCTATATTGAGGGACCAAAGAATGTTGTGAAGCCAACACAATAGGGGAAAGTAGTAGCTTTTACCAAGGCTAGCACAAGGGAAACTATAAAGAAGACACAAGAAATTAAAACCTAAAGGCAAAAGGACTATAGCTATTGTAGAGCAAGGTCAACAAGATAAACCAAACAGGAGAAAGTATGTAGCTCCAGACAAACTAGATGAGGAGAGGACCAAGTTAGATGAAAATGTTAAAACTAATACAGATTTATTGGCATTCACACATTTTGAGTTTGACGAACTTGGAAAGTTAGACATGAATAAGGAAGAATATATATATACAAACACACACATATACACACACACACACACACACACACACAAACACACACACACACACACACACACACACACACACATATATATATATATATATATATATATGTATATACATATATGTATATATGTATATATACATATATACATATATGTATATATATATATATGTATATACATATATATATATATGTATATACATATATGTATATATGTATATATACATATATATATATGTATATACATATATGTATATATGTATATATGTATATATGTATATATACATATATACATATATGTATATACATATATATATATGTATATATACATATATACATACATATATATGTGTGTGTGTGTATATATATATATATATATATATATATATATATATATATATACACACACATATATATATAGAGGATGGTCACATTTAAAAATACTCCTATTGATCTTTCCAACTCATTACCCAAAAGTATATATAAAAGAGTTGAGTAGAGGTGAAAATATAGTTTAACAAATAAAAGAAATATAAGGTAGACTACTCTAGCTAGAGTAATGCCAAATTCGGACAAGTCATCAATGACTAAGACCATAAAAAAATACAATGGGAGACTTTCTCCCAAATACAGAGGTTTAATGTTTTGCAAAATAATATTGAGGAGGTTTTCAAATAGAGCACGCATATATGGAAAGTTATCTATAGGTTGACAACAGAAAAAGAAATTGAACAAGCACAATACGAGATAGGTGAAGAAAAATATGATCAAGAGGTAGTAGAGACTACTAAGGATGGATCTATCAAATATGGACATGAGGGAGGCATAGAAAAAGAAGAAAATATAGAGGCTATAGCTAAAGAAGAGTAATAGCAAGATCAGAATGTACATGAGGTACATATCCCAAGTGTTAGTCACCCTCATGTGGACCAAGAAAGTTAGTAGGATAAAATAAAGATAAAGGATGTTTCTGATAACACATTTTAGAACATCAATCCTTTGATAGAGGATGATTTGAAACAAATATTATAGGATTATAATTTAGCTATTAAATTATGCACTAATCCTATCTTAGTAAGCAAGGCTGAGATTGACAAGGTATCAACAAGGGAGAAGAAAACTGACACATCTAGTGTACCCCCTACATTTACAGAGGAAAAAGGTATAGAAAGATTACAAGGTGTCACCACTGACACACATATTTCAATTCCCATTGTGGTATATCAAGAGAAGGACACTATGACATTAGATGTCAACACATTAGTGCAAAATTCTTTAGTGCAAATAGTTTTGACAGTTGAATGGGATAGGACAAAAGTCCATATAGTTTAGGAAGTTAGTCATGTACCTATCTCATAGGAACAAGGTGAAGAAGAAAACATAGAGAAGGAGAAGGATAGGAATAAAGAGTTAGTTTTGACTATGAAATCAGAGGAATAGATAGCAATTTAGACATTGGTTACCCTACCAATTTGTGCATCCCCTATTCCTAGTCAAACTCTTCATAGGCCGAGTGTAGATGCTACACCATTACAATTATCAATGCCCAGTCCTGATACATATAAGGTTGGAGAATTTACATCCTATGGAGATTTCAACCTAGATGAGGTGATTGAACTTCCAAATTTTAATCTTGCAACAATCACCATAGAGGAAATGAGCATATTGTAGGAACCTCTAACAAGGAAGAAGCACCAATAGTTACTCAAAAGGGAGCATAAGAAAACAAAAGCTCTACATAACATCAAAGAATTATTTATTGATGCATTTAGCCTCCCATCACCTAATGAGTACAAACTTATTATTAAGCAACTAGTGAATCTTGTTGATAAAATTAGTGATGCAGACTTGGACACAAATTCTAGACTTCTAGAATGGTCTGAGAAAAGGTTTCAAACAAAGTTTGATGAAAAGACTTCTATTTTCATTGCACTATGATAGGTTGACTTAGAAACCAAGATGGAAGATGTGAAAAAGGTGTTAGATAATATATCTTCTCTATACACAAAGCTTTGTGATGCAAATTTATTCACACAAGAAACTATTGACTCGCTATAGGGAGATTTAAAGACTATAGGTAATATTCTTAAGTTGTCTCCTAGTCAAAGCCAGACTCATTTTCAAATGTTTTTATCTACTCAAGATCAGCTAGCTACATTACATGCACAAGATTCAAACATTAGGGCTACCTTGATAAGTATTCAACCCGTGTTGACTGCACACATAGAGGTGTTCTACAAGGAACTAGCTTTTGCATAAACACTGATAAAGAAAGATTCTCATCTTTCTACTCATGAGGGCTTAGTAGACCTTGCTTCCAAGCTAGATATTCAAATTAAATATCTAGAAGTAGTGTGCAACAATTCAGATGTAGCATTCAAGATTATAATGGGGATCCATCAAAAAAAAAATTGGACAAACACACTATTTGAGTATCACCCATGACATAAGTGTCAGAAAAGGGGGATATTGAAGAAAAGGGGAGATATTGAAGAAAAAAAGAGATTACATAAAGGGGGAGTAAATGAAAAATCAAAGTAAGCCAACAATTTAAGAAAAATTTACTCAACAGGATTATCAAATTTATATATGGCAGAGATTGACATTTTGAAATTTTTTAAGCGAGCCGAGTAAAGATTATAGATTATTTGACTTATGTTCAAAAGTTAAGGTTATCTATGAATGACAAACTATTTTTTCCACTCATGTCAAAGGAGGAGATCATTGATCTCATTTTGGCTTTGACATATGAGTGACAATAAACTCAAAGTCATTACTTGACAATACATAGTGGATGCTAAGAAAGTAGTGATGTTGAGCATAAGTTGTTAGATAATGCATTTCGAGCATAATAGAGTATAGGTCGAGCACTAGTATGTGTCGAGTCAATAGTTAGTTTTGAGTAAATCTAGTGAGAGGAAAGTTAATACATGTCGACTCTAATTTAAATTTTGAGTGAAGAGTGAATGTCAAGTCATTTAGAGGTTGTGTTACAACATTGAAGATATAGTGGATGTCAAGCATCAAAGGCTTCAACTATCGAGTAAACAGTTTTCACATAGTTGTTTGTAATGTAACAAACTCCTATGTAAACCATTTTTGGGATGACTTAAGGATTGTTTTGCAATTTTAGATGATAATAATGATTGTACATTAAGGATCCATTTGTAGTACATGAAACCAATCATATAAAGGGATGAATTAAGTGATAAAATGGGTGAATCACAGTCATTGATTCCTACCTAACCTTAGGTCACTTAAGACTTTTTATGAAGGGAAGACCCTAAAGAGTTTATGTGTGAACAGAGAAGGTTTTCATGCATAGACAAAGAATTCATGGTGAATAAGGAGTTGTTAGAAGGATTGTTTTGCAGAATTAGTTAGAGAGAACAGAGCAAAGTAGAGAGAGGACAGAAGTGATACATCTAATTAGGAGGATCAAGTATACATTAGGGAAGAGGAGATCTAATATCTAGAAAAGAGGTATTATATGAAGGATCAAGGCTGAGACATTCTAATAGGTGAATGAGTGAAAATCTCCTAATCGAGTAGTCCTAGGAGGATTTTTTTAAATCTTTTAATATTATGCTTACTTTATTGTAAGCTAAAGTCCTTTAACTAGGAACAATGTTTTGAAATCCTATAACAAGGTAAGATTTAATAGTCTTTTTAAGTCTTTAATAGGGTAGACCTTTCATAGGGTAGATCATATTTTACTATCAAATAATTGTAACGTTCATTGCATACACTTTACAACTACAGTAGTGAAGATTTGTGGGTGTCATCCCCACTCCAATTTTAGCTTCTCATTCAACAGTTTCTAGGTAACCAAATATTTTGTGTCATATCAATTTAATTGTTTTCATGATATGAATGAATATGTTTTGTTTGGAATTTTAATTTATATAAAAATTATGAGATGGATATGTGGTGAATGTTTTAATGGTTGCAGTTTTGAAGTACTAATTCACTCACCCCTAGCCCCTCTCAAAGTTTACTTTCCCTATTATTATTTCCAATAGAAATTCCAGAAAAAGTTTGCCAGAATGGATGAATTGATGGAAATGCATGACTACTAGATGGTCTATGCCAACAATATCATCATTCTCAATGTTAGAGAGCTGGACAAAGTAACTGAAGCCATGAAATCTTATAGAGCTAAATTAGTTACTCCTAAGAAGACATGATGTTCTGATGCTTTTCTAGACATCTGCCATTCTTCCCCTTCTCCTTCTTTTTTTGTATCCATTCATGGCATTTTTTCAATCTTGGTAACAAAAAATGATTCAAGATTGTACTTTTTTTAGATTATTATGTTCAGAGATGCTCTGCAAAGAAATCCTCTGATGCAACCTACCATTTTGACAAGGCCTATAAATGTAACCTTTTAAGATGTTAATATGATCAAAAAAATTTACTTTGGGTAAAATCCTATAGCCAAGACTACTATGTGTGACTCTAAGTTCATATTATTTTTTATTATTCATTAAGTTTAAATATAGTGTGTGGAATGAATGTGCTATTGTGTAGAACTGAATGAATATGAATGAACTTGGTTTTATTTCCTTCATTCAATAGATTATATGTCCTACTTTCTTTTGCATAAGCATGTCTTATGTTTTCTCTAATGTATATTTTAGTTTATGTGTTTAGCATAGTTAGTTGCATGAGGAATCTGGAATTTGGTGTGTGAAGAAGCAAAGAGATAAACAATTTGGGTATTATTAAAACATTAACAAATTGTGTAGTCTGAGAATTACCTATTTTGCTATCTCTTCTTTTCTTCCTACTGTTTTAGTTGGTTATGCATAGTTCCATTTATTGCATTATAGATCAGAATGGATTTCATATTATGAGTTAGTCCCCCTTCAATTTCATAGGTTGTATAAAGTGTTAAGAGCAACTTGGCTTTTTCCTCTTTTTCTCTCTAGTTAAGAGCATACCCCCAAAATCAAAAAGACAAGATTCATTGCATATCTTGCATTCATAAGGGAGTTGTAGCTTTCAATTTGGGGATCCATGATATATCATTACATTGACCCATTCTATTGTTAACATCTTTTTCCTCCATAGGCAATTGGGAAAGTTAAGAGTCAAGGCATAAGACAAAAAGATAAGGAAGACAAACTATTAACCATTAGTTTTTGGTGACTATTCTAGGGAAGATACTCATACATCCTAAGTTCTCTTAATTAAGTCTATCTATGGCTTTACTAAGAAATTTAGAGATTATCTATGTAGCACTCAAATAGTTGAGTCATGAATAACAACTTATAAGGAGAAATGGTGTTACCTCATGAGGGATAAATCCTAGTAATACAACCTAACCTTAGTTTCCAAGATGAACAAGAGGACAGTATAAATCAATTGAATAGTCTCACCTAGAAAATCCTAAAGTCTCTTAACCAATATAGAAGAGTAAGCTTCACTCTTAAAAGAGAGGAAGACAATTTTGAATATTGGGAGGGAGTTTTACATGAAAGAAGATTAAGAGAAGTGCACCCATTATAAGCTAAGATAGTTTACCCTGGATTCTACATATACCCATAGCACTCATGGTAAAGGGAAATTCAACTTTGTGTTTAAAGAATTATAGAAAGTTGAGTTCTCTATATTGGAAGATCCTATAGGAAGAGGGAAAACCCACTCTTAGGATCTAGTATATCAAGGTATCTATGGTGCTCTATTTTGGCCACCTTGTTGTATTTCCTAGATATGTAGCCATTCATCTTCACCTCCTATTTTATACACTCAAATCCCATCTTTGTGAAATTCCCTCACTCTTCATGGAGTAGTTACTCTTACTTTTGTCACTTTTTAGGCTATACCAGTAATCCTCCCTACCTTATTGGTTGTTCCCTAGGGTAATGCTATTTTCCCTTTGTAACATGCTGCCAAAAATGACCTCTCTAGATATTTTTGAAAGAATTTTCCCAAGTTCAATTGTGATGGGAAGGTCTCCATTGATGAGCACATCGCAGCTTTCTTTGTTGCATGTAGCATCATTTGTCCCCAACATGTAGTAGTGATGATGTTTGTAGAAACTTTGTTTGACAATGCTACTGACTAGTTTTAGCACCTTCCAATAGGATGTATCATAACTTGGGATGACATGCAAAATTGATTTGAAGCATGCTATAAGAGTATAGAGGATGAGCATACTTTGTTGACTCAACTTACCCAAATAAAGAATGAATCCAATGTTCCTATGAGAGACTTCATTGAAAAATTTAACAAATTGGTCAATAAGATCCATGTTGCAAGAAAACCTATTGCAGATAACTAGAAGATGTTCTTCATTAGCTCTATGTCCCCTGACATAACTTTTCAAATTAGACATGCACATGCAGATAATCTACTAGCTACTTAGACCTTGGAAATTGAATTGGAGGATGATCTAATAGTGACCAAGAAATGGAAAAGAGAGATTCAAAACAGAGCCCCTATGAGCTTTCTGCCTAGTGTAATTAACAATACTAAAGCAATTCTTCAAAATCACTATAATGAAATGATCTCCCTAAAGAGAAAAATGGGAAAACCTAGCTCTTTTCTCCAACAACCATATCAAGACATTCCTCAAAGCCAACATGAAGACATACCATTGCAATTATCATCTGCTTAGCAAAAGCTTGCTATTGAGGCACCTCCCAAGAAGAAAAATATGTGTATTTTTCATCTTTGAGTGGATCATGATGGTGACTCTTGCCAAAAAATGAAAAAATAGAAGAAGCTCACTACTACTAATGAGATAACTATCAAGTACCCCAAAAGTAAAGATGATTCTTCTCCCCATGGCAACTCTGGAGCATTCCTTTTGGAGAATGAATCAAATTTAGAGGTTGGAGTTGATTGCTTCACCAATTTTGATGTTGTTCAAGTGACAATGGCCATGATAAGTTAGAGAGAGAGGATCTTGGTGAACTATATTACTTCCTAGCACACAGTGGTTGGCCTTTCGCCAGCTGTAGTTGGAGCATCCACTTCTTTATCCTAGAGGAAAGATAAATTAAGGTTTGATCCAAATGGTAAGCCTCAATCCTCATTTGACATAATTCAATATTGTAAGGATGCTCATATCCATGTGTTTCCCCTTGATTATCCCAAAAATCATCCTACTAAATAACAAAAGCTAGTAGACTATTACAAAGGTGATGCTAATGGAAAAACCCAGCCTAATGACAACTCTACCATTAGTAATGACTAGCCTTAGTTGGATAGTGGCCCACTAGATGATGAAGAGCATGGTTTGCCTATGCTATTCAAAGAGGAAGAAACATTAGCTTGTTAGTATGCCATGATTGATCAAGAAAGTACTGTACATACTTCATAAATTCTTTGGGGCTTGGGGCATCGCACTGAATTTTTTTTTTTTGGTACTATTCATAGATTCTCCACTAAAGTAATGGCTAATTTATGGCCAACATGTAGTAACCCTAAAGCACTTTAATACTTGTATAAAAGGGCTTAGGGTTAGGGTTGTTTTATATAGTTGTGATGCAAAATTGGTTCTTGCATTGGTATTAAGCTGTAAGGGATTACGAATTGTAATCAGGTTGTAATCACTAGATCATAAAAATATCAGACTTGTTGTTTGGTGGACATAGCCCAGGGATTGGGGGAACCATGTTAAATCTTGATGCCTTGTGTTCTTTTCTGTGTGATCTATTATTTTTTGTTATTGGTTATATTTGCATGTAATTTTTAATTTATGTATGTGGTTTAATCCTAACAAATGGTATCAGAGTGAGGTTTTTTTTAGTTATCCTCTATAGGAAAGTCTCATGGTTGAGTGGGAGCAATGGTAGTTGAGGGTAAGCTGAGGGTTGATAGGTTTAATAGGAAGAACTTCCAGTTATGGAAGATGCAAATGGAAGACTATCTTTATCAAAAGGATTTATGGAAGCCATTGGAAGGGAAAGCCAAGAATTAGGGATCTATGTCAAATGAAAAATGGGATCTTTTGGATAGAAAGGCAATTGTAAGCATTCGATTATGCCTGGCACCATCGATGGCATTTAATATTACAAAAGTGAAGACAACAGAAGAATTGATGAAAACCATAGCGAAACTATATGAAAAGCCCTCTACTTCAAACAAGGTATTTCTCATGAAGAATTTATTTAATATGAAAATGGAAGAAGATGGATCTATTATAGATCATTTAAATGATTTTAATACTATTACTGGTCAGTTATCTTCTGTGGGTTTCAACTTTGATGAAGAAATTAGGGCTTTCTTGATTTTGTGTTCTTTGCATGAAAGTTGGAATGGCTTGGTAGTGGATGTGAGTAACTCTATTCCTAGATCTAGTACCCTAAAATATGATGATGTGATTGGCGTTGTTTTGAGTGAGGAAATTCCTAAGAAAACTTTAGGTGGATCTACATTAGGAAGTTCTTTAAATGCACAAAGTAGGGGTAGAATGACTGAGAGAGGAAGTAACTCTGGAAATCATGGGAAATCAAGAGGAAAGTCAAAGGGGAGGAGGTCTCAATCAAGAGGACTGAATGACTACTGGTATTGTGGAAAACCAAGGCATAAAAAGAAAGATTGTTGGAATCAAAAGAAAAATGAAGGAGATAAACCAGATGGAGACAAGGAGGCAAATGTGGTAAGTAACAAATCTGAAGAGGATTCTTTGCTTCGGTCTTTAGAAAGTGTTGATGATTCATGGGTTTTAGACTGTGGTGCTTCATTTCATGCTACACCTCATAGAGGTTATTTCATTGATTATGTCCAAGGGGATTTTGGACTTGTTTATTTGGGGGTTAATGAACCCTGTCAGATTGTTGGAAAGGAATTAATTAAGATTAAGTTGTAGAATAGGAATCATTGGCTACTACATGAGGTAAGACATGTTCCAAGGCTGGGTAGGAATTTAATTTCAGCAAGGCAACTTGGTGATGAGGGTTGTGTAGCTACTTTTAATGATAAAAATTTGAAGGTTTCAAAAGATTCCTTTGTAGTACCAAAAGGTTCCTTTGTAGTAGAAAAAGGTGTGAAAGTAGGCATCTTATATATTTGTATAGGTCATATTGTGCCTTCTACTTTGATTGTTTTAGAGAAAAATGAATGTTCAAGAATAATTGTTGTAGTTGAGCAAGGAGAAAAAATAGCTTTTATAAATTTTAATACAATACTATGGCACAATAGATTTGGGCACATGAGTGAGAAAGGTATGAAAGTACTTTATTCAAAGAAAGTTTTACTAGGTCTAAAATGTGTTAATATGGACTTTTGTGAACGTTGTGTGTATGGAAAATAAAAGAGAGTGATTTTTGTGAAGACTGGCAAGGAAAATAAAAAGGAGAAATTAGAGCTTGTGCATACTGATGTATGGGGACTAGCTCAGGTATCTTTCCCAGGTGGATCTCATTATTATGTAACATTTATTGATGATGAAACTAAAAAAGTATGGTTTTATTTCCTTAGATAGAAATCTAATGTATTTCAAACTTTTAAGAAATGGAAACGCTTGGTTGAAAATGAGAATGGTAAGAAATTAAAATGTTTTAGATCTGATAATGGTGGTGAGTATTGTAGTCATGAATTTGAAGATTATTGCTCCACTAATGGTATTCATAGATAGAAAATTGTTCCAAGGACTCCATAGGAAAATGGAGTGGCTGAACACATGAACAGGACTATAATAGAGTATGCAAGGAGCATGAGGTTGCATGTTGGGTTGCCTTTACACATGTGGGAAAAGGCTATCAATACTACTATATATTTGATTAATAGAGTTCCCTCTACTCCTTTAGACTATGGTATTCTAGAGGAAGCATGGATAGGTAATTAGGTGAGTTATTCTTTTCTCAAAACCTTCAGTTGTGAAGCATTTGCTCACATAGATTTTGAAAATAGAACCAAGCTAGAAGCTAAGTCAAAGAAATATGTATTTTTTGGATATGGCATTAATGAATTTTGTTATAGGCTTTGGGATTTTGAAAATCAAAAAATTGTAAGAAGTAGGGATGTCATATTCAACGAGAATGTGTTGTACAAAGATCTGTTGCAGCAACATGAGAAGAAAGAAGATGATTATGTAGTGCTGGATGATACTCCAAAAGTTGATGTTCTAGCTATTCCTCATGATGTGGAACAACTGCAACAACAAATACCACACACACCAGTGAATGTTAGATGGCCAACAAGGAAAATTATACCTCCACAAAGATTTTCTCCCTCTTTGTATTCTATTTTACTTATTGATGTTGGTGAACCTGAAAGTTATGATGAAGCTATACAGGTGGATACTAAGATTCAGTGGGAGTCTACAATGAAAGATGAAATAGACTCTTTGTTGAAGAATAAGACATGGGATTTGTGCAAGTTGCCTACAAGTAAAAAGGATTTATAGAATAAGTGGGTTTATAGGTTAAAAGAAGGAGGTAAGAAAAGATTTAAATCCAAGTTAGTTGTAAAAGGATTTGCACAGGAAAAAGGAATTGTTTTTGATGAGATATTTTCTCTTGTTGTTAAGAGGACTTCTATCTATACTATTTTAAGTCTTGTGGCTACTGAAGATTTTCATTTGGAGTAGCTTGATGTTAAAATAACCTTCCTTCATGGTGATTTGTATGAAGAGATATAAATGGCTCAGCCATAGGGATTTGTGGTCAAAGGAAAGTAGAACTTAGTGTGCAAATTGAAGAAAAGTTTATATGGCTTGAAGCAAGCACCTCAGCAATGGTATCTGAAATTTGGTAGTTTTATGCATGAGCATGGTTATAGTAGGTGCCATTCAGATCATTGTCTCTACTTTAAGAGGTTGTCTTGTGATAGCTACATTATTTTATGTTTATATGTTGATGATATGCTCGTAGCTGGGTCTAACATGGATCACATTAAGGGGCTAAAAGGTTAATTAGCACATGCATTTTCTATGAAGGATTTGGGGGTAGAAAAAAAAATCCTTGGTATGAAGATTTGTAGAGATAGGAAGAACAAAACATTGATGCTATCTCAGGCTTATTATGTTGAGAAGGTGTTGCAACGTTTCTCTATGGAGAATGCTAAAGCTGTCAGTGCACTTTTAGCTAATCATTTGAAGTTGACTAAGGAGATATGTCCTAAGACATAAGAAGAGAAGGATAAGATGTCCAAGGTACCCTATGCTTTAGTTTTAGGAAGCTTGATGTATGCTATGGTATTTACTAGGCTAGATATTGCACATGCAGTGGGAGTTGTTAGTAGGTATATGAGTCATCCAGGAATTGAGCATTAGAATGTAGTCAAATGTATTCTCAAATATTTGAGAGGAACATCCACTAATTTGTTACACTGTAGGGGCTCTACGATTGATTTACAAGGCTATGTTGACTCAGATTTGGTAGGAGATATTGATACCAAGTGGAGTACTATAGGTTATGTCTTTACTATTGGTGGGGCAGCCATGAGCTAGGTTTCTAGGTTATAGAAGGTTAATGCTTTATCCCCTATAGAGGTAGAGTATGTAGCTGCTACTAGGGCAACCAAGCAAATGATATGGCTTTAGTTCTTCTTGGAAGAATTGGGGCATCCTCAAAAGGATAATTATTTGTTCACAGATAGTCAGAGTGTCATTCATCTTGCAAAGAATTTAGCTCTACATTCAAAGACCAAATAGATACAGTTGCAATACCATTTCATTCAGTTAGTTTTGGAGGATGGACAGTTAAAACTAGAGAAGACACATACAAATGACAATCTAGTAGATATGTTGACAAAGGTAATAACAAGGGAGAAGCTAAACTCCTCTTTAGCTTTGGTTAGTCTTCTAGACTGAACATGAATAAAAGAATAGTAGAGTCCAAGGTGGTTTGATCTAGTGGGAGCCTCATGGAGTAGAAAAATTGCTACAGGATCAATCTCCAAGTGGGAGATTGTTGTTTAGTGTGGAACTTGATCAGTCGCCAAGTGGGAGATTGTTAGTATGTGGTGACTAATCAAGAAAGTGCTATACATACTTCATAAATTCTTTGGCGCTCAAGGCATTTCTTTGAAAAAAAAATTGTACTATTCGTAGATTATCCACTAAAGTAATGGCTAATTTATGGCTGACATATAGTAACCCTAAAGTAGTTTAATAATTGTATAAAAGGGCATAGGGTTAGGGTTGTTTTATATAGTTGTGATGCAAAATTGGTTCTTGTGGTGATATTGAGTTGTAAGCGATTACAGATTGTATAGGTTGTAATCACTAGATCATAAAAATATCAAATTTATTGTTTGGTGGATGTAGCCCAAGGATTGGATGAACCATGTTAAATCTTGGTGCCTTGTGTTCTTTTCTATGTCATCTATTATTTTCTATTATTGGTTATATTTACATGTAATTTTTATTTTCTATTCGTGGTTTAATCCTAACATAGCTTTGGTTATCTCCCCTAGCCAAAATCTAGACCCATTCTATGTGTCCTTATATGTAAATGGCCATAATCTTAGTAACTATATAATTAATTGTGATATTGCTATCAGAATTTAACTATGTGATTTTGAGTCAAACTAATTAACCCATGTTTCATGAGTAGTTATTCAACATGAATCCATCTCTTGTGAGAATAAATGGAACACTTATTACTCATTGGATCTAGGTGATACTCACAAGGGTGAAGTATCAAGACTTCCTGGGAGGTCACCCATCCCAGTACTACTCCAGCCTAAGCGTGCTTAACTATAGAGTTTCTTCCATGGTTAAACCCAAATATTAAAAACCCATTTGAAAAACCTTCACCAAGTTTAGTTCCTTATGAACCATTCATTAGTGACGTAGGATCATCCTAGGTTGCACTACTATCCTGCATGTTTTTAGTTATTATCTTGCTACTGAAACTGTGTTTTCTAGTTTCTGGGTGCCTATTGCAATTGTGTAACTAATTTTTCATAATTAATGAAGGGATATGAAATATAAGAATTTAAGAGGGACTAGATACTATCTATGGTCTAGAGCTCAAGTTATAACTCCTTATAGTTTGGGAGTTATGACAATTCTCTTTAAACATCAATTTCTTGAAGTTTTGCATGATAGTTTTCTGTGCTCAACTTTTAGAATGGATGCACACTTTTCCTTGATGAAAAATATTTTCACACTTAAGGGGTTGTAGAGAAAATATATATCTACCCTTAATTTTAAATGCAAGTTCTAACTCAATCAGAACTAGGAGATATTGCAATTTTTCTCAAACATCAATTTCAAGATAGTTAATTGTTGATGCAGGTTGACATGTGTATTTAATGTTAGGTTTATTTTCATTTAGTATTTTCTAAGAGCCAAATTATGGCGTATCCATGTTATATAATGATTTGTAAGCCATTTTGGCTATTATAAATAGAATTTTTGGTCTAAGAGCTAGCGAGTGAAAAGTTTTTGAGGCAGTTTGAAGGGAATTGCAGAGTAGAACTGGAAAGTGTGAATTTGTTGTTGATATTTATGTGTGAATGTATTTTGTATCTAGCCATAACCTAGAAGGACTTATAGCTAGACATGTGCGTTGAATATTTGAAAAATCAACAAAATTATTTTACTCTTATTCCTCCTTTTTTTTTTGTTGTTTTTTTTTACTTCCATTGTGTTAACTCTTACAGGGTGATTCAGAGAGCCAGGTGTGCCATTGGTCCTAGTTTTCCCTATCCTTCCTTGTTTCTATTGGTATGAAAGCTCTAGGTTGGTCCTTGTGGAGATTAGAATGTGTAGAACCCTAATTTGGATTTGGTTGTAGGGTGGAAGATTTGTAGATTTGAGCTATAACTTGTAGAGGGTTACAATCTTGTAGAAACGTGATTTGTGGAAATGGTTTGTGGTAGAGGAAATGTTGATAATGCTATATTGGATCAATTAAAATAAATTATAATCAAATTAGATGCAATGGAAATATACCAAAGGAGAGGATTACATCTTGATGATGTAAGTGATGATGAAGTAGTAGCACCAAACTATAATCTAGAACCTAAAGAAGATCTAGATAAGGAAAGATTATTAAGAGTGTTGTCTAGGGAAAATTCAAAGCCTGCTATAGAAGTTGTTCCTTATGATGGAAAATTGGATACCAATGCTATGTTGGATTGGATCTCAGATATGGATAAGTTCTTTGAGTATGAAAACACTCCTAATAATAAGAAGGTGAAGATTACAGTTACTAGGTTGAAAGGTCATGCTTTGCTATGGTGGAAGCATTTGCAAATTGATAGAGAAAGGAGAGGAAAGGAGAAGATCAAAACTTGGCTAAAGATGGTGAACAAGGTAAAGAAAAAATTCCTTCCTATTGATTACCAAGTTATCTTATTGAGATAGATATAAAATTTGAAACAAAAGGACATAACTATGAAAGAGTATACTAAGGAATTCTATAGATTGGACATTAGATATGGACATGTGGACAATGATGTTGAGAAAATTGCAAGGTACATAAATGGATTAAGATCTAGTATTCAAGATGAAATAATTTTTGTGAACTTGGAAAGTGTGGAAGAAGCATATCAATATGCCTTGAAAGCTTGGCAGATCTTAAAAAAGAAGCATGAATAAAGGCAAAGAGGTAGAAGTGGTAGATTCCAAAGAGGTAGAGGTAGATCTTATTGTGAAGGTAGTAGATCTGACAATTTTGTGCAAGATAAAGGAAAATATAAATGGAAGAATGATGATAAAGACAAGATCAAGTTGAAAGGTGGTAGTTCATACCAAGGAGTTACTAGATCTTATTGAGGAAGAGGTAACTATAGAGGTGGTTTTTGTGGTATTTATTTCAGATGTGTTAAGGAAGGGCATAGATCCTTTGAATGTAGATCTTCTAAAAGTGGGTAGAATAATAGAAATGTTGTGATTCAAGAAGACATTAAGAGTTCACTAAGTGGACCTGAGGCTGGAGAAAATTTGATGGTGAGAAGAACCTTATGTAATAAAGGAAGTGATGAGGAACCCATCCTTAGAAGAATTCTTTTCAAGACCAGATGTAAGGTGGCTGGAAAATGCTGCAAGGTGATCATTGATAATGGAAGTTCAACAAATTTGGCATCAGAAGAGCTGGTTACAAAGTTGTAGTTGCAGAGGCTGAAATATCCCAAACCTTATCATGTTTCATGGATCAAAGATGAGCATAAGATATTGGTAAGTGAGCAATGCCTTGTGAAGTTCAAAATTGGACATTAATTTGATGAAGTTTTGTATGATAGTATGTCCATAGATTATTGTCATATTTTGTTGGGTAGACCTTAACAATATGATAGATATGTTGTGCATGATGGAAGATTGAATCAATATACTCTTTGGGTAGATGGGAAGAAACAAATATTGTTTCCTTTGATTGAAAGTCCACATGAGGTCAATTGTACTACAACAAAAGTTTGCATGGTTAATGGAAAGCAATTTGAAAAAGAAGTAAAGAAGAATCAAGTTTCTTTTGTTATAGTTCCTAGAGGACCAAGTTTTGGTAGTAATGACTAAGCAACATAAGTTGTTAATGACAGGATGACACCAGCAATTGCTGTATTGATGAATGAATATAAAGATACTATTGTTGATGATATTCTTGATGGTTTACCTCTAGTAAGAAGCATAAGTTATTGTATGTATCTGATTCTTGGAGCTAGTTTTCCAAACAAAGCACTATATAATTAACACCTACAAAGAATGAAGAACTTAACAAACAAGTGCATGAGTTATTTGAAAAAGATTAATTAGAGAAAGTGTGAGTCCATGTGCTATACCTCTTGTATTAGCACTAAAAAAGAACGGAGAATGGAGAATGTGTACTAATTCTAGAGCTATTAACAAGATCACAGTGAAATATAGATTTCCTATGTCGAGGATGGATGACATAATGGATTATTTGGGTGGAGCAAAGTATTTTAGCAAGATTGATTTGAAGAGTGGCTATCATCATATCAAAATCAGAGAAGGGGATGAATGGAAGACTACTTTCAAGACAAATTATGGTTTGTATGTGTTGGAAATATTCAAGGCTAAGCTAAGTTACTAAGAGGTGAGGGGTGAATTAGTAAGTTCCAAAACTTCAACAATTTAGTCCAACCATTCAATTAGCATTTAATCCATCATATAAATTCTAATCTAATTGCATGCATAAGAAACTAAAAATATGAAAGAATTCATAACACTAAGATATAAAGATTTGGTGGCCCATAAACCTTCCAAATAGAAATTAAAACTAGGGTGGGGATGATACCCACAACTTTAGTACTATAGTATAAAGTTAGCCTCTTAAAGCTTACATTGATCACTTTTGATGATTTTCCATAGTAGGAGAAATAAGGACTACTAGGTCCACCTTGTGAAAGGATTTACGAACATACAATTACATATGCACTCAATAAAGTGATTTACAAAAGACTGTTAAGTCTACCTTGTGAAAGGATTTGACTGATCCACCTCTTAGGATGAAATAGTAAATGATCTCTAATTCGCAACTTGGCTTGTTGAATGATATTCCTTTCTTTAAGTATTGATCACCTTTCTGTGATAGATATGATTTTGCTACTCCTTATACTATTGTAGCCTTTGTAATTCACTCTTGCTTTTCTATTATTTAATTTGCATTCACATGTTCATATTTTTTACACACATACATCTATGATATGGTACAGTGCATTACATATATATCAATCCAATTATACAAATTACAAAGTTGACCACAATACAAGTTACCACAAATATTATAAAGTCAACCCACATGAAGACATTTGGGTTCTGAAGACTAACTTGGTAAGGTTATGATATATGACATCCACTATCATTGTTTAGCATCATCATGCACTTGGTAGATGTAGAAGCTCGATCCATACTAAACACTTCCAAGTAGTCCTAAACTTGGTCTGTGCTGGTGACTAGGTAGACATTTTGAAACTCATCATATAAACTGAGTCTCTTGATTTACATTATATGACTCAGTAAACATTCACACCTCGAGCTTAGTATAAATTGAGTCACTTGGTTATCACTAGGAAACTTGATTAACACTGGACTCTCATCACATAAATTGTGAACTCGATGAACATTACATTGTTCAGTAACCACTGATAAACTCGACATCAACTAAAATTCTTGGAAACAACTAAAAAATATACAATGAGCTTCATAACCATATACAATCTGAATAAGTATGTGTCACTAATAACAAATTTGACTAATATGTCAAAAATCTCTCCCTTTGGCATTAGTGACAAAAACACTTATCAACCAAAACTAAATACCTTATATCCATCACCACGTAATACTGGCTTGGTAGAGTATACTATTTTTGGGATTTTTCAAAATTTATTTTGTAAGGTATATATAGTATACTATGCATCTTCTTGCTATATTCAACATGTTTTGGTGTTTATTTCTTAGTTATTGCACATTCTCCCCCATAGAATATTTCTCCCCCATACTGTCTTCTATCTTTTTCTTCATACTATGAGTCTCTCTCCCCCTTTTTGACAGTAATGCCAAAGACTTATTCTATTTTATTTACATAGAAACACCAAAATGAGATAAAAATTTAGAATGTACCTTGAGAATGATTGCCAAGGTTTTATCTGAATTTTCCTACAGGACCTTACATGTATGAAGTGCAATTTGTACCTTTGTTGATAATTCTATCATATGGTCTATAATAGAGAAGTTATTGTCATGGATTAGAATTTTTGAATATGTAATATGTTTTTGTAGTGCATCCATGTTGAGAAGGATCATGTTTTGTATATCAATCAATGTGGATTTGATCCTTGCTTCTTCCTTGAGAAATTCTGCTTGCACATCTAACAAAAATCTTATTTTCATGAAGTGTGCAGAGCTTGAACTAGGGTCAAGTTGTAGCTTCTAAGAATTGGCCTTTAGATCTTCATTTATTTTGGACAATTTGTCCTTTATTTCCTTTGTAAACTCATAAATATCACATAGTTTCCCAAAAAGTGATGACACATTTGAACATGATGCTTCTAAATTGCCCAAAATTGTAGGAATCTCTACTTGATGAGTGGAAATCTACTTAGCAATCTGCTCCAACACTTTATTGTCAAACTTCTTTTCAACCTTTTGTACTAGCTTATCTTGTCCATTAGTCTCTTCATTAATTTTTTGGACTATGTTTGCTAGTTGATACAAGATAGGTTGAGAAGAATCAATCTCAATTCCTATGGCCTTTGCCAAAATGTTCTTAGCATCTTCAATTATCTTGTACTCTTTATCTCTCCCCACTCTTAGCCTTTTCTATTTAGCCTTCTTCTGGAGGAGCTCACCAAATGTCTACATTTGGTATGGAGTAAGCTTGTAAATATCCCAATTGGGGATTACTATTTCCTCTTCTAAATCAATATCTTCCTCTATCTCCTTTCCTTTCCCCAAAAATTTTGTGCTTGATAGAAGCTTGGGGTCAACTGTCCTTAAACTTATTGCTTTTGTATCTAGAATAAAAACAATGGTAGAGATACTAGGGCTTGTAGTAAAAATCGATATTGTACTAACTGAAGGAATACTTATAGAAATACTTGAGGAACCCAAAATTAGTGTGCTCAAAACTAAAGAAGTCAAAACTAAAGTACTCAACTCAATAGATGAAGTGGAAGCCACTTATATAAGTGATGTGTTGAGTTAAGTAGGGGTAGAGAGTGATTGGAAATTTGAGATGTCACTAGTGGTCACAATCAAACTTGTTGATGTTGTCTCCACACTTGATGTTGACACTACCTTGCTTGGAGAGTGAGGAAGTGAGGTAATGACTGTTGCAACTATCTTGATTGGGTTAGTCTCCTCATCATCTTGCTTTTCTTCCTTAGCAACCTCTTGTCCTTGATCCTCTTCATCTTCTTCATTGTCAAAGTGAGTTACTTCTTCAACATTCTCTTCTTCATCTTTCTCCTTATCTTCTTCATCATCATCATCTTTGACACTGATTAGAAAATCACTTGGTTTATGTAACAAATAAATATTCTTCCAAGTGTTTGTTGCATTCCTAACAACATGTTTAATGTCCTTAATCAAAACTAGACAAGTATTAAACTTTAAAGTCATTTTTTCTTCATTTTTCTTCAATGACTTTTACCTCAGTATCTGATATGCTCAATTATAGATACCTCAAGGTTTTCCCATTTATGCCCTTGACAAATTACATATAAAAATACCATCTTGGCTTTATCTTTTCTTAGAACTCACTAGGAACTTGAGAAGTGAGCTGATTTGGTGAGTATTTCCGCTTTCCCATTTTGTTCAACACTAGGTCTTCAATCTACTTCTACTCCTCTACTATCCTAATCTCATATTTTAATGATTTGAAATATTTTATACCTACTCCATCTTTCAATTCCTTTAATCTGTCTTGGAAGGTGGGTGGAGGTCTGTTAACTATGATGTCTCCTCCTTCTTTGTCAGCTTTCTTTCTTGACCTCCTTGTGAAAATTGTAGTGGATGGTTTTGTTGGCTTCATGATGATCACCTTGCCTTTCTTCTTTAATGATTTTTCTTTTTCAAAATTTTCCTCATCCTCTGCATATTCACCTTGCACATCCTTATCGTTACCCCTAGTTGACAAAAGAGGTGAACTTGATTTCAATTTTGCAATCCTTCTTATCCCTTTGTTGACCACCTGAGGGAGCTTTATTTCAAGTTTAATCCTGGCCTTTGCTTTATCACATGTTCCAAAGTATGTAGCCTTAGGATCAACTGGTTCATTGATAAGATCTTCAATGATATCCTTTGTTACATCATTGTTGACCTCATAACCAAGAGGTTTTACCCACACAATTCTATGCTTAGCTACCTAAATATACACCTTGTCACTATCCACCATGAAACATATATCATCTTTACAGTCTTCAACTAGCTTCTTGGGAATTCTAAACTTGTTGTTCATTTTCTCCTTAAATGCATCAAAGTAGTTGTCCATGATATTTTTATAGTTCTCACCCATCTTTGCAATATACTCATTGATTTGATAGAGCACAAGCAAATCTTTTCTCCAAACTATAGTGCCTTTAGATGGCAAGAATTTCTATACATAAAAGAATAGGCAAGTCAACAAGGAACTAAAATTACATGGGTTATTCTTTGAATTTCTTATGCTTTCCATGTTCTTGTTGAATCATCACAAAAATAGGTTGGAAATGTTGTATGATACATTGTTCTTAACCACCTTGTATGACAAGTCCATGCCTTTACATAACACACTATTAAGTTTGCTTGAACTATACAATTTGTGCACAATAATTTGAATTCCAAACTTTAATTATACATCGGTGACACTGCTAATTTTCATTCCTCTGCCATCCCATCTAGCTAGGGTTTTCTTTCCTAGTTCTGTCCAACCTAGGGTTTTTGTCATTTTGTCTTTAGCTAGCATTGGGAGGCTAGTGATTTGATGAATCATCTTCTTAGTTATCAAAATTAGTTTTTCTAACCATAGCTTCTAATTATGCACCCCACTAAGGTTAAACCTAATCCATTTTATTCAAAATTCACATGGCATGTGAGGGATTTGTGTCAATCTTTTGGTTTTTAGATGTTGATGCTTGGGTTTTAGGACTCCATTCACACATGGATAACCTAGGGCATCATCCATTTCTAGTGTACCAATATCTTGAATAACACATTTGAAATGAGTGCAAATATCATTGATAAGTACCTTTAGAGGAATTTGGGATTGTGCACCACCTAGATCTAGGGTTTTAGCAACCGTAAGAGTGAGCTTGAAATCTGGCACCTTCCACTCAACTCCATGAACCAACATGTTAGATCCTTTCTTAATATTTCTACTATTGGATGCCATTTTCACTTGGTAGATTGAGAGAACTTGAAAAAATTTCACTAGAAATTTGCTCAAATCACTTTGGTGATATTGAAAATCGCTCTTCATAATAGCACTCAAAATTTCATGGTAAGAAATGATTTTGATTACATGCCTTTTGTTGAAATTTTTCCATTAATGCTTGGTATGAAAGTAGATATATTGATAGACTATCATCCACTACTTGGAATAGATCACTTGATGATGTCTTCATGACTTGGTAACCATAGGTATCTTTATTACTCCTAACCTTGCGTAGTAGAGTCTATGACTCGTCTATGACTCGACCTCACTCAATACAAAAGGTAACTTAGTAATAACTGATATCGATCTCACTCAATGATCCCTTTATATCTTGAATAAAAATTTGGATCTTTGTCACCTTTCAAATGGAACTAATTTGGATGTCATCTCTGATAGCCTAGTTCTAGTACTCCCATGAGAACTTAATTAGAAATGGTAGTGTCACCCAATTCTTGATGACTTGATCATTACTTGGACTTGTATCCTTGGTAGAATTAGGAACCCATTGTTGTCTCGTCTATTTTTGGATGTTATCAACCTTTTCCTTCTTTTCATCTTCAATTCTACTAGTATTCATATATTTCTTGGCAAGATGACCAAGTTTTGTATAAATGGAACATCTTTTGGTAGTATCCCTTTTCCTCATATGATGTTTAACATAATTCATACCAATGTTTCCAAATTGCTTTCATAATTTTCTCTATTGGATTCAATACCTTGGTTTTGCATTCTGATGCCTCGTATCCATGTTTCTTGCATTTGTGACATTTGCCTTCAAATTTTGGTTTCTCTTTACATTCATTAGCTCTATGACCATGCCGATTGCAGTTGTAGCATTTTCCATTGAATTTTGCTTTCCCATTGCTCCAAGATTTCTTTAATGTATGTCCTATCTTACCACAGTGACTAAAAGTAGGTCTTTGGTTCTTTTTAGCTCCTTGATTGGATGATTCTCCTTCTTATGTATATCTAATTCTTGCTTTTCCTTTTTTCCTAAAGAGGTTTATCTCATTCAATTGATTCATGTCTACTTGAGATTTCATCATTCTTTCATTGATTTTCTTCTCAGAGTTTAGATCATTCCTCAATATTTCATTGATTTATCTTTTAGATTTTAGATCATTTCTCATTCTTTCATTGATTTGCCTTTCAAAATTTAGATCATTCCTCATTCTTTCATTTTCAAATCTTAGGCTCATGATTTCTTCATTTACATTGGAGAGCTAACCAATAAGTTCTTCTTACTAAAGGGGTTGGTTCTAGATTTCATTGTTCCTTCCATCTATCTCTTCTTTTATCTTGTTTCTTTGTTCCAAGACTTCACATAACCTTACTGACTGAATTTCTTGTTCTCTTCTTAGCTTTATCACTTCTTCTTGCAGTCAACCATTCTTTTCTAGGAGTTATTTGATTGCTTCATTGGCTTCATCTAAATTTCTTGAATGAAGGTCTTCAATTCTTTCTTCAATGTAGAGATGATCATTCATTTGAATTACAAGTTCATTTCTTCTTGTCAAGGATTGAGAGAGTTGCACCTTTTCTTTCTTGAGTTGGGAAATGGGCATTTCTAAATCCAAATTTTCATAGTCAATGGCTTTCTTAAGTTTGAATATCTCCATGGCCTTGATCTTTGCTCAAGTTGTTAAGCTTTCTTCTCCACAAAGCTCTGATACCAATTTTTGGAAATATTCAAGACTAAGCTAAGTTACTAAGAGGGGAGGGATGAGTCAGTAACTTTTAAAACTTCAACAATTTAATCCAACCATTCAATTAGCATTTAATCCATCATATAAATTTTGATCTAATTGCATGCATAAGAAACTAAAAACATGAAAGCATTCATAAAACTGAGACACAAAGATTTGGTGAACCAAAAACCTTCCAAATAGAAAATAAAATTAGGGTGGCGATGATAGCCACAACTTTAGTACTATAGTATAAAGTTAACTTGTTAAATCTTACATTGATCACTTCTAATGATCTGCCCTATTAGGAGCAATAAGGACTACTAGGTCCACCTTGTGAAAGGATTTACAAAAGACTATTAGGTCCACCTTGTGAAAGGATTTGATTGATCCACAAATTAGGATGAAATAGTAGATGATCTTTGATTTGCAACTTGGCTTGCTGAATGAGATTCCTTTAGGTATTGATCACCTTTCTATGATAGATATGATTGTGTTGCTCCTTATACTATTGTAGCCTTTGTAATTCACTCATTTTCTCTGATCTAATTCACATTCATATCTTCATATATTTCACACACATACATCTATTGGATATGATGCAATGTATTACATATATCAATCCAATTAGACAAATTACAAAGTCAACCACAATACAAGTTACCAAAAATATTACAAAGTTAGCCCACATGAAGACATTTAGGTTCTGAAGACTAACTTGGTGAGGTTCTGATACATGACATCCATTGTGATTTCTTGACATCATCATCCACTTGGTAGACGTAGAAGCTCTATCCATACTGATCACTTCCAAGTAGTCCTAAAATTGATTTGCATTGGTGACTCAGTAGACATTGTGAAACTCATCATATAAATTGAGTCTCTTGATTTACATTGTATGAATTTGGTAAATATTCTCACCTCAAGCTCAGTATAAAATGAGTCACTTTGTTTTTACTAGGAAGCTTGGTTAACACTAGACTCTCATCACATACACTACAAACTCTTTGAACAATACACTTCCCTGTAACCATTGATAAACTTAGCATCAATTGAAATACACGATTTACACTATTGGTCTTTACATTAACTAAATCTACTCAATAACCACTGGGATTCATCCAAAGGAATCGATAGCAACTAAAATGCTTGGCAAAAAATAAAAATGATACAATTAGTTTAGTAACCATATACAATCTGAATAAGTGTGTCTTACTAATAACAAACTTGACTAATATGGCAATAGTATGAATGGTTGGTTATGCCCTTTTGTTTGACTAATACACCTAGTACTTTCATGAGGTTGATGAATGAAATTTTGAAAAGATTATTGGGTATTTTGTGATTGTTTATTTGGATGACATTCTAATATTCAGTAAGACTAAGGAAGAACATCTTGAGCATATTAGACAAGTTTTATAGAGGTTGAAAGAGGAAAAGTTGTTGATTAATTTGAAAAAGTGTTCTTTTATGCAAGAGGAGATTGTGTATTTGGGATTTGTGATTTTAGCTAATGGTTTGAAGATAGATCCTGAGAAGGTTAAATAAATTTTGGAGTGGCCTGAACCTAAGAATGTGGGTGAGGTAAGATCATTTCATGGTTTGGCTAGTTTTTACAAAAAATTTATAGAGAATTTCAGTGTTGTTTGTAATGCTATGACTGAGACACTTAGGTGAGATAAAAAGTAATTCAAATGCATACAAGGAGTTGATAAGAGTTTTGAGACTTTGAAACAAAAGGATATTGAATTACCTATATTGGCTTTGCCTAATTTTTAAAAAGTTTTTCAAGTTGAATGTGATGCAAGTGGTAGTATAATAGGAGTTGTATTAAGTCAAGAAGGTAAGCATGTTGCTTTCTTTAGTGAAAAGTTGAATGATGCTAAAAGGAAGTATAACATGTATGATCAAGAATTTTATGCTATTGTCCAAGAATTGAAGAAATGGAGATATTCTTTGATTCCTAAGAAGTTTTTGTTTTATACTAATCATAAAGCTCTACAATACTTGGGATGTCAACATAAATTCAATCAGAGACATATGAAGTGGGTTCAGTACTTGTAAAATTTTACATTTGTAACTAAGAATAAGAGTGGAGTTACTAATAGAGTTATTGATGCATTGAGTAGAAGACATTCCTTATTGACTGAAATGAAGGTTGAAGTTCTTAGTTTTGATGAAATCAAAGAGTTATATGATGATGATAATAATTTTTCTAAGGTGTGGAGAGAGTATAGAGCACCAAATCTGAAAAATCACATAAGTAAGTATGATGATTATTTCATTCAAGAAGGTATGTTGTCCAAAGGTATTTAATTATGCATTCCTAGAATTTCTATGATGTTGAATCTGATTAAAGAAAAGCATACTGGTGTATTAGATGGACATTTTAGAATTGATAAGACATTGAGTTCACTGAAAGAGAAGTATTATTGGCCACAAATGTATAAGTATGTTTAGAAATTTGTAAAGAGTTGTGAAGTTTTTCAAGTTGCGAAAGGAGTGAGTTAGAATACTAGTTTGTATACACCTATTACTATTCCTAAGGAACCTTGGAGTGACATTAGTATGGATTTTGTTCTTGGATTTCTTGAGATAGTGAAGGGGTATGATTCTATATTTTTTGTAGTGGACATATTTTCTAAGATGGCTCATTTCATACCATGTAAGAAGACATCAGATGCTAAGCATGTTGCTAAACTTTTCATTAAAGAGATTGTGAGATTGCAAAAATTACCAAGAAGTATTATTTCTTACAGAGACAATATGTTTGTTGGTTAATTTTGGAAGACTTTGTGGAAGAAGATGGGTACTGAGTTGAAGTTTAGTTCTAAATTTCATCTACAATTAGATGGAAGGACAAAGGTTTTGAATAGAAGCTTGGGTAATTTACTGAGATGTTTAGTTGGGAATAAGCCAAGTAGTTGGGAAACGGTATTGGCACAAACTGAATTTGAATATAATAATTATATGAATAGGAGTATAGGGAAGACACTTTTTGCGATTGTTACTAGAATGAAGCTCAAGGAAGTATGAGATTTGAGAAATATTGTTGGTGAAGAAAAGAGAAGTGATGTAGGAGAAGAATTTTCTGATTTTATGAAATCTTTGCATAAGTGAAGTTGAGGATAGAACAAAGTAATCTAAAGTATAAGGAGAATGTTGATCAGTCTAGGAGACATCATGATTTTCAAGTTCATGATGAGGTGATGGTTCATTTAAAGGAATGAATATTTCTAGTTGGAACATACAATAAGTTGAAGATGAAGAAGTTTGGACCATGTAAGATCATGAAGAAGTTTGACACTAGAAATGCTTATGAAGTTGACTTAACTAAAGACATGGATATATCTCCTATATTCAATATTGTTGATTTGTATAAGTATCATGAGTCAAATGATGAATTTGTTGTATCCAATGACTATCCTAAGAAGAAAATTGATGAATTTGAACAAATATTGGACCAAATAATTGGTAAGAGCACAAGGGGAAAAGATTATTTTGAATATCTAGTGAAGTGGAAGAACAGACCTATGGAGGATGCTTCATGGATTTCTCAATCTGAGTTGGATTCAGATCAAGTTGTGAAATCTCAAAAATTTATGAGAATCATTTCTTTCAACATTATTTTTCTAATGCAAGAGCATCCTGGGTTGCACTACTATCCTGCTTGTTTTCAGTTCTTATCTTGCTGCTGAAACTATGTTTTCTAGTTTTTGGGTGCCTTTTGTAGACCTTGTAACTAATTTTACATAATGAATGAAGTTCTTTGCACTTAAAATTTTGAAGAGGGCTTAGATTAATATCTATGTTCCAAGGTGCAAGTTCTAAATCCTTATAGGTTGGGAGTTATGGCAATTCTTTCGAAACACCAATTTCTGGCAGTTTTGCATGATAGGTTTCTATGCTCAACTTTCAAAATGGATGTGCACTTTTCCTTGATGAATCAGAATTTGTAAACTTATGGAGTTGTAGAGGACCTATATATCTGCCCTTAACTTAAAGTATGAGTTCTAACTCAATTAGAGCTAGGAGATATCATGATTTTTCTCGGACATCCATTTCAGGACAGTTAATTACTAACGTAGGCCAACTTATGTACTTAATGTTAGGTTTATTTTCATTTTATATTTGTTTAGCTCCAAATTGTGGCTTTTCCATGTTCTAAAATTATCTATAAGCCATTTTTGCTAGTATAATTAGAGTTTTTAGGATAGGAGCTAGGGAGTTGAAAAAAAATTAAGGCAATTTTGAAGGGGATTGAAGAGTAGAACTTGAAAGTGCAAATTTACTGTTGATCTTTGTGTATGAATGTATTTTGTATCTAGTTGTAACCTAGAAGGCCTTATAGCTAGGCATGTATGTTGCATATTTGAAGAATCAATAAAAAAAATTTACTCTTCTTCCTCCTTTGGTTGTTATTCTTTGTGTTTGCTTTCGTTGTGTTAACTCTTGCAAGGTGGTTCAGAGAGCTGGATGTACCATTGGCTCTAATTTTCCCTATCCTTCCTTATGTCAATTATAAAGCCCCTTAAGCTCATCAATTTATAGATAGGAGATAATTTCCATAGGAAGTCAAATTATGATATTGCTATTAGGATTTAATTGTGTGATTTTGAGTCAAACTCATTGACCCATGTTTCATGAGTACTGATTCAACATGAATCCATCTCTCATGAGAATAAATGGAACACTTATTACTCATTTGATCTAGGTGATGCTCATAGGGGTGAAGCATTGGGACTTCCTAGGAGATCACCCATCCCAGTACTACTCCAACCTGAGTACACTTAGCTATGGAGTTTCCTCCATGGTTAAACTTGAAGCTTGCAACCCCATTTTCAAAACCTTCACCAAGTGTTGTGCCTTATAAACCATTCATTAGAAAGCCCCTTAAGCTCATCAATTGATAAGCAGGAGATAATTTCCATAGCAACTCAAATTGTGATATTTCTATTAGGATTTAACTGTGTGATTTTGAGTCAAACTCATTGACCAATGTTTCATTAGTAGTGTTTCAACATGAATCCATATCTCATGAATATAAATGGAGCACTTAGTACTCATTGGATCTAGGTGATACTCATAGGGGTGAAGCACTGGGACTTTTTGAGAGGTCGCCCATCCTAGTACTACTCTAGCCTTAGCAAGCTTAACTATGGAATTTCCTCCATAGTTAAACCCAAAGCTTACAACCCCATTTACAAAACCTTCACCAAGTGGTGTGCCTTATGAACCATTCATTAGAAATCCCCTTAAGCTCATCAATTCATAAGTAGGAGATAATTTCCACAGCAAATCAAATTGTGATATTGCTATCAGGATTTAACTATGTGATTTTGAGTCAAACTCATTAACCCATGTTTCATGAGTAGTGATTCAACATGAATCTATCTCTCATGAGAATAAATAGAACACTTAGTATCATTAGATCTAGTAATGCTCATAGGGGTGAAGCACGGGACTTCCTAGGAGGTCACCCATCCCGATACTACTCTAGCCTAAGTGTGCTTAACTACAGAGTTTCCTACATGGTTAATCTTCACCAAGTATTGTGCCTTATGAAGCATTCATTATAAAGCCCCTTAAGCTCATCAATTGATAAGTAGGAGATAATTTCCATAGCAAGTCAAATTGTGATATTGCCATTTGTATTTAACTATGTGATTTTGAGTCAAACTCATCGACCCATGTTTCATGATTAGTGATTCAACATGAATCCATATCTCATTAGAATAAATGGAACAATTAGTACTTAGTGGATCTAGGTGATGCTCACAGGGGTGAAGCACTGGGACTTTGTGAGAAGTCACCCATCCTAATACTACTCTAGCCTGAGCACACTTAACTATGAAGTTTCCTCCATGGTTAAACCAAAAGCTTGTAACCCCATTTGGAAAACCTTCACCAAGTGTTGTCCCTTCTAAACCATTCATTAGAAAGATCCTTAAGCTCATCAATTGATAAGGAGGAGATAATTTCCATAGCAAGTCAAATTGTGATATCCCTATCAGGATTTAATTGTGTGATTTGAGTCAAACTCATTATGTTTCATGAGTAGTGATTCAAAAGGATTCTATCTCTCATAAGTAACAAAAATATTAATTTGGAACCTGATGAGAAGGCCCCAAAAAAATTCATGATCTTGAAGTTTGATAATCCCAAGGCATGGACCCTATATCAAGAAATGGAGTTTGGAAATTACATGATGTTCTATGACTTCAATTGTGATAAGGAATAGCTAGAGCCTTCTAGTGACCTAAATATTTGGACCTTAGAGTTTAATGATAGTTGTACTACTACTAGATACAAAGATGGTGTGGTGCTTGTATCCCCAAATGGAGATGTAACTCATTTGGCATACAAGCTCCAATTCAAAAATACCAAAAAAAAAGTGGAGTATGAAGCCTTGTTGTTAGGTATCACTATTGCAAAGAAAAGAGGAGTGAAAGTCTTAAGAGCTCAAGGAGATATTGAACCTATAGTAAAGCAAGTTCAAGCTCAGTAAACTAAAAACAATGCAAGGCTCAAGAATTATAGAAATAGGGTCTAGGATGAAATTGAGAATATGGATGTCTTCTCAATGCATTATGTTCCAAGGGAGCAAAATGTGAGGGCAGACTTGTTAGCTCCATCATCCTCGCTACTACTCCCACATCTAGATTTCATAGATATTTGGTACAATGTCGAAGCCTTATTCAGGCCAAACATTCCTAAAAATGTTGAGACTTGGCAAGTTTTCAATGATGATACACAGATCCAGTCTTTCCTGGAAGGATTTGAACCTTTTAGTGACCAATACTTTGAAGGGAGTTAAAAGCCTACAAATATTTCTCCCCCAACACCAAGAAGGAGTTGGATCTTGGAGCTAAACAACTCAAAGGTAACAAGATCCATTGACATCTTATTTCGCTTGAGAAACTATTTGGTTGGCATGATGCATTTAATAGAAGGGAGAGGAGAAGAAAAGGTGGAACTTCTAGAGAATATGAAGGAATGAACATTGGCATTGAATATAAACCCAAGATGGTTAATATCAGTAGTATTTGATCAAAGGAAGAAAGGGAAAAAGTAAAAGGATTGTTGTCAGAATACCAAGATGTATTTTCTTGGGGATATGAAGAGCTAAAGACCTTTACAAATGGTGAGTTCAAAAACAAAATTCCCCTCAACCCTGAAGCCACTCCATTTAGGAAAAAGTAGTGTAACTACAACCCTATGGTGTCATATGCTATCTTTAGGGAAGTTCACAAGATGCTAGAAGCAAGAATTATCTATCCCATACACCATTTGACATGGATAAGCAACATTGTCCCAGTTCAAAAAAAGAGTGGGGAGATTAGAATTTGTGGTGATTTCAAAAATCTAAATTAGGCATCTCTAAAGTACAACTACACATTCCCAAAATTGATCATTTTCTACAAATAGTGGACAACTTTGAAATGATATCCATGCTCAGTGGATTTTTGGGTTTCAACCAAATTGAGGTAAACCTAGAGGATCATTTCAAGACTACATTCACCACTCATTAGGGAATTTTTACATATAATAGAATGCCCTTTGTGATCATTAATGTTAGTGCCATTTTTCAAAGGGCTATGAATTCCTCCTTCACTAATCTAAAGGATAAGATCATCATTGTCTACTAGGATGAATTGATAATCTTCTCTAAGAAAAGAGAAAATCATCTTAGGGACTTGGAGAAAGTGTTCAAAAGATGCAGGGAACATGGGATTTTACTCAATCCCAAGAAATCAATCATTTTTGTTATAGAAGGAAAACTTGTTGGTCAAATAGTCTCCTAGGAAGGCATTAGGATTGACCTAGAATGTGTTAAAGCCATCCAATAGCTTAATTTTTCAAGAAGCAAATATAGAGTTAAATCATTCTTTGGACAGGTGAACTTTCTCAGATTCTTTGTTCTTGATTTCTCTGAAATCACCAAATGCATAATCAATTTGATGTAAGAAAGTAAAAGTTTCAAATGGAATGGATTTTGAAGAATGAATTTCAATAAAATTAAAGATGCTATAGCCAAATCACATGTGTTGGTACATCCAGAATACACCAAGGAATTCATACTATACTACTATACCTTAGCCCATATGCTATTTGCAATACTCATGCAAGAGAATTAACAAGGAAGGTATCTAAGTGCCAATTTCTTTCATGATTTCTCCCCTTAAGGAGCATGAGTTGAGATACTTTCAAATGGAAAAGCATGCCTATGCAGTGGTAAGATAGCTTAAAAAATTTAGATTCTATGCCATAAACTCTCATTTTGTTGTATTTGTACCTAATTTAGCCATTAAAAGCATATTGACCCAACAAGAGATAGGTTGTAACACTAGAGGTGTGTGGATAAAAAAAGTTCAAGAGTATAAACTTGACTTGAAGCCAACAAAATTGGTGTGAGGAAATGGGTTGGTTAGGATAATTACAGAAAATTGGGACTTGGGACATGAAGATGAACCTTCAAGGGCAATAATGGTCAGTCTCCAAGACCCCTAGTTCTCAAATATTGCCTATCTTCTAACTTACAGAGATTACCCTGATGAACTAACATACAAGTAGTAAAGAGACCTTATAATTAAATTAGCTAAATGTGTCATATATGATGACCAAATTTATGATAACAATAGATGGGACCTTCCTAAGATGTGTGGATAAATCTCAACAAGAAAGATTGCTTCATAGTTTCCACAATGAGATTTGTGGTGGTCATTTTTCATCAACAGTTACAATATACAAGGTTTTGAGGCAATTTTATTACTGGCTTGGCATGTTCAAGGACACTTATAAGTGTGGCCAAGTGCAACAAGAATAGGATTTTCTCTAGCAAGCCTCAATTAGTTGCTTTGTCTCTAAAACAAATTATAATTAAAGGCTTCTTTTAGTAGTGGGGAAATGATTTCATTGGACCAATTAGTTTGCCCTCATTTGTTGGTCATTTTTATGTCATAATTGCTATGGACTACTTCACCAAATGAGTGGAAGCAAAGCCAACTAAGAAGACTATTTTTGAGGTCATCTATGAGTTTATCAAGGAGAACATTTTTATAAGGTTTGGGGTGCCAATGAAGCTTTTCATGGACAACACCTCTTAATTTTCATCTACTTAGATTATTAAATTGAGCTATGACAATAGAATACATATCACTCATTCATCTAACATTTTCCCTCAAGAAAATGGTCAAGCAAAATCAAGCAATAAAAACTTGTTCAATATCATAAAGAAGTTGGTTTCTGAAAATTAGAAGAACCAAAACAAGAGATTGCACAATTTACTCTAGGTAGATAGTGTAACACCTAAGAAGGCAATTAGGATTTCCCTGATTGAGTTGGTATATAGAGTTGAAGCTAGCTTCCTCTTTCATTAGAGCTATCCATTTTTCAACTACAACAAGTGATCAAGGATCTAATATTCCAAGATGAATTGGAGAAGTGCATTATACACCTAACTAAGGTGAAGGAAGAATGTGAAATAATGGTTGATCACATTATAGAGCATTAGAAGCATGTGAAACATTCTTTGATAAGAAGGCTAGAAAAAGGAAGTTCATGGAGGGAAATCTAGTCCTATTATAGGATAAAAAGCATGAGGCCAAGGTTATGCATCACAAGTTTGACTCCCTCTAGAAGGGCCCTTTCAAGATTATGCAAGAAAACTAGAACAATTCTTTCATTCTAGCATATCCTTCTAAAGAGATCTTGCCATTTTCTTACAATGGTTAGAATCTAAAGTTGTATCAAACTCATAATTAAAAAGTAAGTATCCCCTATAGTTAGTGCTAGTCTAGGTAGGTTTTCTTTGCATCTTTCCCTACTTTGTCTTCCTACTTTTCTAGGTTATTTTTACTTTATGTTGCATGCTTATTTTACTTTCCCATTGTATTTTTCCATTCCAGCTATATGAAACTAGAGATTTTGTGCCCCTTCTCAAACATTTGCAATGCCTACATCCCTAGTCAAAGACAACTATTGCCAAGTTTTAGTCTTACCCCTTTAGAGCTTGAAGCCATTGGTATGAGATTGAGTGTATGTCCAAGAGTGATGTCTAAGTGTCCTTTATGTCACTTAGTTCTCATCTTTCTTGAAGTACTCTACTTGCTTTTTTTTTGGTTCCCTGTTGCATTAGCTTTGCCCACCATCTAAGTGGGTTTCCTATTTTTCCAATGTGCATGGGCTCTAGATGATCTAGATATGGTTGGGATGTGTTCTAGCATACTCCCAATGAGATGTAAGTTATTTTTGTTTCATAATCTTCTATCTTTCCTTAGCATTCCATGTCCTATAGATTCTAAGCTTTCGAGATGGGTTTCCCCTTGAGTGAACTACATTGAGTGTAAATTTGAAGGATGAAGCCATGATAGTGATTAATAAGCTAAGAATATGATTATGTCATCTTAGAAAGGCCTACTAAGTTGTGAATCAAATCCAGGATGAATCTCATTAAAATTTGTGGAGATAAGATCAAGTTCTATTAAAGGACATAGGTATATGGGTTTTCTCCTGTGTACTCATGGAAGTGAAGTTGTTTTGTTAGGATTTTGATGCTATATAAAATAGAGTTGAATCTTAATCCTAATGATCAAATAGTATTAGCATGATGTTGAATAAACCATTTATAGGATCATAATTAATAAGGAATGCTAAAGATCTAGCTTCAAGGCCATTAGATTGAGGTGAAAGAATGAACTTCTTTTTGCTCTACTCTTTTCTAATAAATGTTGCTAAGAAGGGGTTTTCCATCCTAAGGTAATGAAAAAGGCCACTTCTCTGAAGGCCTTGAAAATAGAAAGTTAAGTTACTCTTATTAGGATTAATCTCAGATAGAAATAACAGTTACATACAAATATAACCAATATCATAAAATAATAGATCGCACATAAGAGAACATGAGACACCAAGACTTAATGTGGTTCACCCAATCCCTAAGCTATGTCCACCAACAACAAGTCCAATATTATTATTATTTAGTGACTACAACCTGATTACAATCTATAATCCCTTACATCTCAATACTAACACAAGAACCAATTTTGCATCACACATTATATTATGAAATCCTTAACCCTAAGCATTTTTACACAAACTTTTGTTGCTTACAAAATGAGGGCTAGAATAAGTTGTCCACTAGAGAAAATAGTAGTCAGTGCCTTTTACAATATAAGGGCATTTCTGGCTTTGAAGGAACTACCCTCAAAAACCCCCATGGGGGTGTTGCCCCTTGACCCCACATTGTACTACAATAGGTAGTGCACCTAGGGTGTGTAGGATTTGAGTAAAAGCACATAACAAATTCACAAAGCCCAAGAAAACCTACATACAAAAAACCTATCACGAGAAGAAAAAGGAAAGAAAAGGAAAAGGTTTGATCTGAAAAACTCAAATGAAAAAGAAAAAATATTATTCAACAAATTCTATAAATTTACAAAGAGATCAATCTTTATAAAGGAGATCAAAGCTCGAAAAGGGTAACCTAAAGCCTAAAAAAGCTAGGGTTGCACATTATAATTAATAAAATATTAATTATATGTACCTAAAAAATAGCTTAAGAAAACTAGAGTAATAGGAAACTTAATTAATTAAATCAAAGTGATTTAATTAACAAGTGAAAACAACTAATTACTCTAATACCCCCCCTTAAGTGAAGCTCAGGAGGTCTAAGAAAGCTAAAAAAATGGGTCTCAGCAACAAGGCTTGATCAAGTATCCAATACAAGGAAATCTTTGTAAATTGGAGAAATAGAGAAAACCACATGGGAAAAACCCTACTCTAAAAAGAGATAGTAAAGAATGTTCAAGAAGAAGGAAAAAGAGAGATCATGAAGAGAACCAGTGAAGCATGAAAAGCCACAAAACTCTATCAAAAGGTGTTGATCTGTAGAACCTCCACAAAAGTAGAAGGCACAAACCAAGCATTTCTATATGTTAGATGATCAATCTCACCAAAATGCATTGGTAGCCAGCCACTACAATCACCTAGTATGTAGGATCAGGTACTAAATACATAGCTCACACTAATGAACCATCGAACCAAGGAAGCATTAGAACCAAATATATAACCCCCCCTTAATGCAGACTGGGTGAGGTGATAGGCAACTGAAAAGATGGGCCAAAATCTCCTACAACACACAAACCAAACACATCAAGAGTGAGGTATAGACACCTATAAAGCCATGTGTCATCGACACATCATGGGGCTAATTTTGTGGAAGGGAAACTCACTTGACAAAGAAAGAGGGCCTAAATGAAAATCAACTATCCCCCCAGTGGCACTTTATAAAATAGTGTGAGTACAACAAACCACAATGATGAAAAGGATCCTGAAATGCAAGAGTGGCACTTTATCTCAGTGTGTTTGCATAAAGATGCTTACAATGAATCAAAGAAATGATCAGAAAAAGCATAAGACTGATACAACATAAGGTACAACCCAAAACAAAGCATCTAGAGAAACAAAATCAATCCCCAAACCTACAATAGCTAGGATATCCACCAGCATGCAAAAATGCAGAAGGCTAAATAAAATGTGCCTCAAGAAGAATCTAGAACAACAACTATCATCACTAAAAAAACACAGAAAGAGCTTTCCAGCAATATAAAGAAGTCCAAAATTGGAGATTGAATGCTAAAGGTATGCCTCCAAGAGTGCAAAACAAAAATCTAGCATTGACTACCAAAACAGGCAACCAAACTCCATCAAAACTCAAAAAAATTGCACTAGCATCTTTGTCCTAGAACCAGCTTTCCAACACATTTTTCAAATTGAAAAATAACCTCTATATGCTCAAGTTACAAAAGAAAAACCGATAGGGTCTCTGAAAATGCATGAAAAATTATTATTTTTTTAATAAAAAAATAATTTAAAAAAACAAATAAAATAAAAATGACACACTACCCCCGCACTATTGACAGAGCGATAGTCGGGCGATGAAAGAACTGAGCTTGGCCGGGGAGGTGCCGAAGTGCAGCAGAGCAAGGCGCAGCAAGAGGAGCGAAGATCGGGTGGTGCCGAGGCTACAAGCGAGCACTGGCCGATGAAGCGACGCCAGAGCTGGGTCGGGAAACAAAGCCAAAAAATAGGTTTTCAGTACCAAAAAAGTCAAGCAAGCTAGAAAACTATTTTTTTGGGCATTTTTTATTTATTTTTTTTAAATATCACCTCGTAATGCATGCAGAGGATGTACGGCCCTACTGTGCAAAATTTTTTTGCCTCCTAGATCAATATTGTCCAAATCGGACAAATTTTATATCAAAATGGGTGTTTTAATGCCTTATGAATCCATCTGTGATATCTATTTGGCCTCAAACTGCTCTAAAAATTAGTGACCCATGTTTTCTCAAAAAAATCCAAAAAAACACTAGATCTGATCTGCCAAACCCTTGTTGTCCCTTTTTCTTGAAACACTGAACAAGCTATAATAGATTTGGCTCTAATACCATGTAAGATTTGAGCAAAAGCACATAACAAATACACGAAGCCCAAGAGAACTTACATGCAGAAAACCTGTCACGAAGAAGAAAAGGACAAGAAGAGGCAAAGGTCTGATCTAAAAAACTCAGACAAAAAAGAAAAATATTATTCAATGGATTCTATAAATTTACAAAGAGATCAATCCTTATAAAGGAGATTGAAACTCGAAAAGGGTAACCTCAAGCTTAAAAAAGCTAGGGCTGCATATTATAATTAATAAAATATTAATTATATGTACCTACAAGATAGCTTAAGAAAACTAGAGTTATAGCCAACTTAATTAATTAAATCAAAGTGATTTAATTAATAAGTGAAAACAATTAATTACTCTAATACCCCCCCCCCCCCCCCCCCTTACGCAAAGCTTAAGAGGTAAGCTAACCTAACACAACTAAGAAAGTAGAAAAAATGGGTCCCGCCAACAAGGCTTGATCAGGTACCCGATACAAGGAAATCTTTGTAAACTAGAGAAATAGAGAAAATCACATGGGAAAAACCCTACTCTAAAAAGCAATAGCAAAGAATGTTCTAGAATAAGGAACAAAGAGAGATCATGAAGAGAACAACTGAAGCATGAAAAGTCACAAAACTCTATCAAAAGGTGTTGATCTGTAGAACCTTCATGGAAGTAGAAGGCACAAACCAAGCGTGTCTATATGGTAGATGATCCATCTCACCAAAATGCATAGGTAGCCAGCCACTACAATTGCCTAGTTTTTAGGATTAGGTACTAAATACATAGCTCACACTAATGAACCATCGAACCAAGGAAGCATTAGAACCAACAATATAACTCCCCCTTAATGTAGACGAGGTGAGGTGATAGGCAACTGCAGAGATGGGCCAAAATCTCTTACAAGATAGGAACCAAACACATCAAGAGTAAGGTACAGACACCTATAAAGGCACGTGTCATCGACACATCATGGGGCTAATTTTGTGGAAGGGACACTCACTTGACAAAGAAAGATGGCCTAAATGACAATAAACTATCCTCACATGGCACTTTATAAAATAGTGCAAGTACAACAAACCACAATGATGAAAAAGATCCTGAAATGCAAGAGTGGCAATTTATCTCAGTGCGTTTGCATAAAGATACTTACAATGAATATCAATAATGATCAAAAAAAGCCTAGGACTAATACAACAAAAGGTACAACCCAAAACAAAGCATCTAAAGAAAATAAAAATTCCTAGACCTAAAACAGTTAGCATATCCACCAGCATGCAAAAATATAGAAGGCTGAATAAAATGTGCCTCAAGAAGAATCTAGAAAAACAACTAGCATCACTAAAAAGAACACAGAAAGAGCTTTCCAACGATATAAAGAAGTCCAAAATTAGAGATTGGATGCTCAAGATATGCCTCTCAAAGTGTAAAACAAAACATCTATAATTGACTCCCAAAATAAGCAACCAAACTACATCAAAACTCAAAAACACCTACACCAGCATCTTTGTCCTAGAACTAGCTTTCCAGCACATTTTTTAGATTGAAAAAATATATCTGTATGCTCAAGTTACGGAAGAAAAACTGATAGGCTCTTTGAAAATGCATGAAATATTTTTTCTTTGTTTAAATAAAAAAATAATTTTAAAAAACAAATAAAATAAAAATACCGCACCACCCCTGCACTGCCAACGGAGCGACAGCTGGGCAGTGAAGGAGCTGAGCTCAGCTAGGGAGGCACCGAGGTGGAGCGGAGCGGGGCATAGTCGAAGGAGCAGAGATTGGGAGGGGTGGCAGTCGTAGGCGAGCGCTGATCAGTGAAGTGACGTCAGAGCTGGGCAGGGAAGAAGTGATAGAAAATAGTTTTTCGATGTCAAAAAAGTCAAGTAGGCTGGAAAATTGTTATTTTAGGCAATTTTTGATTTTATTTTAAATATCACCTCGTAACACATAGAGAAGTCGTACTGCCCTACTGTGCAAAAAAAATTTGCCTCCTAGATCAACATTGTCCAAATTAGGAAAAATTTATATCAAAATGGGGATTTTGAGGCCTTTTGAATCCATTTGTGATGTTTGTTTGACTTCAAACTGCTCTAAAAATTAGTTACCCCCTATTTTCTTAAAAAAGCTCAAAAAAATACAAGATCTGATCTGTCAAACCCTTGTTGTCCCTTTTTCTTGAAATACTAAACAAGCTACAATAGATCTAGCTCTGATACCATGTAGGATTTGAGCAAAAGCACATAACAAATCCATGAAGCCCAAGAAAACCTACATACAGAAAACCTGTCATGGAGAAGAAAAAGACAAGAAAAGGCAAGGGTTTGATCTGAAAAACTCAGATGAAAAAGAAAAATATTATTCAATGAATTCTATAAATTTACAAAGAGATCAATGCTTATAAAGGAGATTGAAACTTGAAAAGGTTAACCTAAAGCCTAAAAAAGCTAGGGTTGCAGATTATAATTAATAAAATATTAATTATATGTACCTACAAGATAGCTTAAGAAAATTAGAGTTATAAGAAACTTAATTAATTAAATCAAAGTGATTTAATTAATAAGTGAAAACAACTAATTACTCTAATACCCCCCCTTAAGTGAAGCTCAGGAGGTAAGCTAACTTAGCACAACTAAGAAAGTAGAAAAAATGGGTCTCGGCAATAAGGCTTGATCAGGTACCCAATACAAGGAAATCTTTGTAAACTGGAGAAATAGAAAAAACCACATGGGAAAAACCCTACTCCAAAAAGAGATAGCAAAGAATATTCTAGAAGAAGGAATAAAGAGAGATCATGCAGAGAACCATTGAAGAATGAAAAGCCACAAAACTCTGTCAAATGGTGCTGATCTGTAGAACCTCCACGAAAGTAGAAGGCACAAACCAAGCATGTCTATATGGTAGATGATCCATCTCACTGAAATGCATAGGTAGCTAGCCACTACAAACGCCTAGTATGTAAGATTAGGTACTAAATACATAGCTCACACTAATGACCCATCGAACCAAGGAAGCATTAGAACCAAAAGTATAACCCCCCCTTAAATTAGATGGGGTGAGGTGACATGCAACTAAAAAGAGGGCCAAATTCTCCTACAACATAAGAACCAAACACATCAAGAGTTAGGTACAGACACCTATAAAGGCATATGTCATTGACACATCATGGGGCTAATGTCGTGGAAGGGACACTCACTTGACAAAGAAAGAAGGCCTAAATGACAATCAACTATCCCCCCATGGCACTTTATAAAATAGTGCGAGTACAACAAACCACAATGATAAAAAGGATCCTAAAACGCAAGAGTGGCACTTTATCTCAGTGTGTGGGCATAAAGATGCTTACAATGAATATCAATAATGATCAAAAAAAGCATAAGACTGATACAATAGAAGGTACAGCCCAAAAAAAGCATTTGAAGCAACAAAATCAATCTCTAGACCTAAAACAACTAGGATATTGACCAACATGCAAAAATGCAGAAGGTTGAATAAAATGTGCCTCGAGTAGAATCTAGAACAACAACTAGCATCACTAAAAACAACATAGAAAGAGCTTTACAGCAATATAAAGAAGTCCAAAATCGGAGATTGGATGCTCAAGATACGCCTCCCGGAGTGCAAAACAAAACATCCAGCATTGATTTCCCAAATAGGCAACCAAATTACATCAAAACTCAAAAAACACCTACACCAACATCTTTCTCCCATAACTAGATTTTCAGCACATTTTTCAAATCAAAAAAATACATCCGTATGCTCAACTTACGAAAGAAAAATCGATAGGCTCTCTAAAAATGCATGATTTTTTAAATTTTTTTTTAATAAAATAATAATTTAAAAAAAAAAAAAAATGCCGCACCACCCTGGCATTGTCGAACAAGTGATGGCTGAGTGATGAAGGAGCTGAGCTTGGCCGAGGAGGTGCCAAGGTAGAGCATAGTGGGGTGTAGTTGAAGGAGTGGAGATTGGGCAGCATAGCGACCATAGGTGAGCGTTGGCCAGTGAAGCGATGCCGAATTTCAAAAAAGGCAATGCTATAGCTAGGCCTAAAAACAATGCTAGAAAATAGTTTCTCGGCACCGAAAAAGTCAAGCAGGCTAGAAAACTATATTTTTCAGCGATTTTTGATTTTTTTTAAATATCACCTCGTAACACGTGCAAAGATTGTACGGCTCTGCTGTGCAAAAAAATTTGCTTCCAAGATCAACGTTGTCCAAATCGGACAAATTTTATATCAAAATGAGAGTTGTAATGCATTTTGAATCCATCCGTGATGTCTATTTGGCCTCAAAGTATTTTGAAAATCCGTGACCCCCTATTTTCTTAAAAAAACCTTAAAAAAACTAGATCTGATCCGCCAAACCCTTGTTGTCCCTTTTTCTTGAAACACCAAACAAGCTACAATAAATCTAGCTCTGATACCGTGTAGGATTTGAGCAAAAGCACATAACAAATCCACAAAGTCCAAGAAAACCTATATGCAGAAAACCTGTCATGGAGAAGAAAAAGACAAGAAGAGGCAAGGGTTTGATCTAAAAAACTTAGACCAAAAAGAAAAATATTATTCAATAGATTCTATAAATTTACAAAGAGATCAATCCTTATAAAGGATATCGAAACTTGAAAAGGGTAACCTAAAGCCTAAAAAAGATAAGTTTGCACATTATAATTAATAAAATATTAATTATATGTATCTACAAGATAGCTTAAGAAAACTAGAGTAATAGGCAACTTAATTAATTAAATCAAAGTAATTTAATTGATAAGTGAAAATGACTAATTACTCTAATAGGTTGCTGCCCATGGACCTTGCAGGGGCATTGTCCCTTGACCCTATCTTGAGGTGCTACCCCCAAATCCCCATAGAAATAATATGGGGAGAAAACCATGTCAAATAATAAGCTCCACATCACAATAATCTCCTACTTTGAGACTGAGTAGACTCCACAACAATAACCTCCCACTTGGAGATTGATCATAGCACTGCTAAACATTTAGCTCCCATTGGAATATCAAACCACCTTGGACTTTATTGTTCTTTTGTGTTGTTTAGTCTAAAAGACCAACTGAAACTAAAGAGGAGGTCAACTTCTCCTTTGTTACTATATTGGTAAACATATCTACTAGATTCTCATCTATATGTATCATCTCTAGCTTTAACTATCCATTATCCAAAATTGACTGAATGAAAAGGTACCATAATTATGTGCTTAGTCTTTGAGTACAGAGCTAAATTCTTTGCAAGATGAATGACACTCTAGCTATCTATAAACAAATAGTTATCCCTCTATGGATGTCCCAACTCTACCATTAAGAACTGAAGCCATATCATCTCCTTGGATGCCTCTGTAGTAGTAACATACTCTAATACTATAGTGGATAAACATTAACCATCTGTAACCTAGAAACCTAGCTCACAACTACCCAACCAATATTAAATACATGACTTGTAGTATTCCACATAGTATCAGTATCCCCTACCAAATCTAAGTCAACATATCCCTGTAAATTAGTAGTAGAGTCTCCAAAATGTAAACACTTACTAGATGTTCCTCTTAAATATTCGAGGATCCATTTAACTACATTCCAGTGCTCAATTCCTAGATGACTCATATACCACACTACATGTGCAATATTTGGCCTTGTACATACCATAGCATACATCAAGCTTCCTATAGGTAAAGCATAAGGTACCATAGACATTGTATCCTCCTCTTCTTGTGTTTTGGGACACATCTCCTTAGTCAACTTCAAATGACTATGTAAAGGTGTGTTGATAGCTTCAGCATTCTCCATAGAGAAATTGTAGCAAAAACTTTGCAATATAATCAGCTTAAGATAATGTCAATTTCCTATTCTTTCTATCTCTACAAATCTTCATACCAAGGATTTATTATATTGGCCCTAAATTTTTTATAGAAAATGCATGTGCTAACTAATGTTTCAAACCTTAATGTGATGTTAGACCTAGCTACAAGTATATCATCAACATATAAACATAAAATAATGTAGTTTTCATCATTCAACCTCTTAAAATAAATATAATGACCTAAATGACACCTATTTATCTATGGTCCTATTAAATTTCAGATACCATTGCTAAGATTCTTACTTCAACCCATATAAACTTTTCTTCAATCTGTACACTAAGTTCTCCTTACCTTTGACCTCAAATCCATGTGGTTGTGTCGTATATATCTCTCCATCCAAATCAGCATGAAGGATTTTTTAACATCAAATTTCTCTAAATGCAAATTTTTAGTAGCCACAATACTTAAAATAGTGTGAATAGAAGTCATTTTAAGAATAGGAGAGAATATCTCATCAAAATCAATACCCTTTTCCTATAGAAATCCTTATACCATTAACCTGGATAATTTAAATCATTTCTTACCTCCATCCTTTACTTTTAACCCATGAACCCATTTATTCTATAAAGCCCTTTTACCTACAAGCAACTTGGATAAATCCCATGTCTTATTTTTAAGAAAAAAGTCCATTTCTTTTTTCATTGCAGACTCCCATTGAATCTTTGTATCCACTTGCACAACTTCATCATAACATTTAGGTTCACCAGCATCAGTAAGTAAGATAGAATATGAGGAAGGAAAAAATCTTTATGGAGGTCTACTTAGCCTTGTTGACCATCTAACATTCATTGGGGTGTGTGGCTTCTATTGTTGTAGTTGTTGTAGATCATGAAGAATTTTTGGAACATCAGCTTTTGGAGTATCATCCAAAACTACATAATCATCTTCTTTCTTCTCATGTTGTTGTAATAGATCTTTGTACAACACTTTCTCATTGAATACGACATACCAACTTCTTACAATTTTCTAATTTTCAAAAGTCAAAAGCCTATAACCAAATTCATTAATGCCATATCCAACAAATACACATTTCTTTGACTTAGCTTCTAGCTTGGTTCTATTTTCAAAATCTATAAGAGAAACTGCTTCACAACCGAAGGTTTTGAGAAAAGAATAAATCACCTTCTTAGCAGTCCATGCTTCCTCTAGAATACCACAACCCAAAGGAGTAGAGGGACCTCTATTAATCAAATATAAAGTAGTATTAACAGCCTCTATCCACATGTTTAAGGGCAACCCTGCATGCAACCTCATGCTTCTTGCATGCTCCATTATAGTCTTGTTCATGTGTTCAACCACTCGATTTTCTTGTGGAGTCCTTGGAATATTTTATTTCTATGAATACCATTAGTAGAGAAAAAATCTTCAAATTCATGACTATATTACTCACCAACATTATCAGATCTGAGACATTTTAATTTCTTTCCAGTCTAATTTTCAATCAAGCATTTCCATTTCATAAAATTTTGAAATACATAAAATTTTTGTATAAGGAAATAAATCCATAATTTTCTAGTTGCATCATCAATAAATGTAACATAATAATGAGAGCCACCAAGGGAAGAGACCTAAGCTTGTCCCTGTACATATATATGCATAAGCTCTAATTTCTCACTTTTATTTTCCTTCCCAATCTTCACAAAACTCACTCTCTCTTTATTTCCATACACATGACTTTCACAAAAATCCATATTAACACATTTTAGAATTTGTAACACTTTCTTCAAATGAAGTACTTTCATACCTTTCTCACTCATGTGCCCAAGTTTGTTGTGCCACAATGTTGTATTAGAATTTACAACAATTATTTGCTCTCCCTGCTCAATTGCAACAATTGTTCCTATACATTCATTTTTCTCTGAAACAATTAAAGTAGAATGAACAATATGACATGTACAAAGATATAAGGTGCCTACTTTCACACCTTTTTCTACTACAAGAGAGCTTTTTAAAGCATTCCAATTTTAATCATTAAAAGTAACTACATAGCCCTCATCATCGAGTTGCTCTGCTGAAAGTAAATTCCTACTCAGGCTTGGAACATGCCTTACCTCATGTAGTATCCAATGATTCCCATTCTACAACTTAATCTTAACTTTTCCCTTGCCAATAATCTAACAAGGTTCATTATCCCCCAAATAAACAAGCCCAAAATGCCCTTGGACATAATTAATTAAATAACCTCTATGAGGTGTAGTCTAAAATGAAGTACTAGAATCTAAAACCTATGAACCATCAATAATTTCTAGAGATAGAAGCCAAGCATCCTCTTTAGATTTTTTACTTCCCACATTTGCTTCTTTGTTCCCTTCTAGTTTATCTCCTTCATTGTTCTTTTGATTCCAACAATCTTTCTTCTTATGCCCTAGTTTTCCACAATACGAGCAATCTCTCAATCCTCTGAATTGAGACATCTTCCCCTTTGACTTTCCTCTTGATTTTCCATAATTTCTAAAATTATTCCCTCTCTCAATTATTCAACCTCTACTTTGTGCATTCAAAGAACTTCATGATGTAGATTCACCTGCAGTTTTCCTACAAGCTTCCTCACTCAAAATAACACTAATCACATCATCATATTTTAGGGTATTAGATCGAGAAATAGAATTACTCATAGCCATTAACAAGGCATTCCATCTTTCAAGAAAAGAACACAAAATCAAGAGAGCCCTAATTTCTTCATCAAAATTAATACTGATAGAAGATAACTGACTAATGATAGTATTTAACTCATTTAAATAATCTACAACAAATCCACCTTCTACCATTTTCATATTACATAAAAGCTCCATGAGAAATACCTTATTTGAAGTGAATGACTTTTCATAGAATTTTATTAGGGTTTCCATCAGCTCTTTCATCATCTTCAATATTGTAATGTTATATGTCACTGATGGTGCCAATCATAACCGAATGCTTCCAAGTGCCTTTCTATCTAAAATCTCCCATTCCTCATTTGTCATAGTTCCCTAGTTTTTAGTTTTTCCTTCCAACGTCTTCCATAAATCCTTCTAATAGAGATAGTCCTCCATTTGCATATTCCATAATTGAAATTTTTTCTTATTAAAATTGTCAACCCTCAGCTTACTTTTTTCTATTATCATTGCCACTCAACAATGAGACCTTCCTGCAAAGAATTGCTAAAAAATTGATGATGATCTAACCAAACAAAAAATGACAACTTCCTAGCTCTGATATCACTTATTAGGAGATACATCAGACAGAAATAATAGTTAAATGCAAATATAACCAATATCAAAAAATTATAGATCACACATAAGAGAACACAAGACACCAACAGAAAGTCCAATATTATTATTATCCAATGATTACAACCTTATTACAATTTGTAATCCCTTATAGCTCAATACTACTACAAGAACCAATTTTGCATAACACATTATATTATGAAATCCATAACCCTAAGCCTTTTCACACAAGCTTTTGCCACTTACAAAATTAGGCCTAGAATAACTTGTCCAATAGGAAAAATAGCAATCAACACCATTTAAAATATAAGGGCATTTTTCCTTTAGGGGTCCTACCTCTAAAAAACCCTATGGGGATGTTGCCCCTTGACCCCACCCTATAATACAATAGGGAGTGCACCTAGGACACTGCCCCTTGACCCTATCTTTGGGACACTACCCCCAAACCCCCATAGAAATAATATGGGGATAAAACTACACCGAATAAAAGGCTCCATATCACAATAACTCTAAAGTACAAATATTCCTCAAATATGCTCAAAAGATACTTCCAAAAAAGTTAGTGATGGTAATGTGAACTTGATATAAAGGAGATGTATTATTAAAAGCTTTAGGTAGAAAGTGAAAGAATGAAGAACACAAGCTAGACAAAGGATTACTCCCCATGTTGGGATCCCAAATAGAACAAAAATGGGTTTACAAAAAATACATGTTTCTCTCTTCCACATATGTTAACATTATCAAGTATACCTGCATTTTGGATTCTATAGAAAAGTAAGGCACTTCCCAAAAGGCTAAGCCATTTTTGTTGTCAAGTGATTCTTAGTCATATCATTTAAGTAAAGTAATACATCTTTGAAGAATTTAATATTTTACATGGAAATGAATGGAAAATTTAAATAGTCATTACTCATGGAATTAAATGCAAATGTAACTATTATAATCATTCTAATTCCTATAACTATTTTATCAAAATTGCATCCAATTGGTTTCTTCAAGTATATTTAAATAGATATTTATCAAGAACTATATCTTGTGTAATCATAGCGAATGGAAATTAGAGTTGTTGGTTATGATAAGTTAATTATCCTAGAGAATGAGTTAAAAGAGCTTATAGGTACATCTATCAAATTCTATGATTTGGGTGATCTTCATAGAAGACTTAATTCTCAACCCATTCACCCAATTACTCAAAAACTTCAAGAGAACTAACTAGATGAAACAACTAGTTTTCAAATAATAGTTCATGCACCTAAGTTAGTGAAGGAATGAATAGAGAGATACTTATTAGAAACAAAGAAGATTATGTTTCCTGATCAATCAACAAGGCACTGATGTAGTCCACATTTGGCATTCCTATGAAGGAACAGTATTGTGATGTTGATTTTGGATCTTCTGCATACATGTTCAATGAAAAGAAGACTCTCAGATGGAAAGACATATAGAGGAAATGGTTCCAAAATTCCTACTCAAAGAAGAGCAAAATTAAAAAGACTTTGTTTGAAACAAATATGAAAAGAGAGATTGTGGGCATCTTCTCTCTCCTCCTCAAACTCAAAGGAAAAGAGAAGATTTTAGAGTTTAGCGAGCACCATTTCTTCCTAATACAATTTATATATGCTGAAAATATATAGATTGACTTGGTACAAATCATCTATGATGAGCTCACCTCATGGTTGAATTCAGCTAGAGGATTCAAGTAGTTTTACATGTCCTTATATCTAATCTATGCATTGGTAGCTCACCACTTATGGCCTGGACTCCCTATCATCCTAAATTATGATGATCACAACTACAAAGAAGCTATGAGGAGTACATAACTATTAATGATGCTTTCACAATGAGGCTATGACAAGAATTACAAGAATTCCCTAAAAGGAGATTCTCACTAGAGGAAATTTTGGCTATAAGCCAATTTGAATGCTCATTCATCCAACTTTCAAGTTTCTCCTATTTGTAAATAGGATCTTACAATGGATTTCCTATGAGGTTTCCAAGATATCCAAAGGAAATGGTGTTTCTAGTCAAACTATGTCAATAGATCCTTGACGTGAACACCTTATGTTCTAATCTAAAGAAGATGGTCAAATTCCATTCCCTATAGTGGTTGGCCCATATTCATGTGCTTCCAAATCAAACTCTTGGAATTTTGTAATGATCTTTGAGAGAAAAATTAAGTTTTTAAACTATGAGGTACTCAGGCCTCAATATGATCTAGTTAAATTTGTAAGGCATCATTTGAAGTTGGGATATGCCTACAGGCATGTTCTAGATATTGATTACTTCTAGTTTGGGTCTCTCAATCTGTACCAAGCTTAGGAGAGATTTTGGTTGTGGCTAACCATTAATGATATTAAGTTATATAATGATTTTGGTTATGTTTCTAACCTTGTAGATGATGGAGCCTACATGCACCCCACATCTTACGAGAAGATCAAAGGCACATCAATTTTCTCTACCCCACCTATAGAACTAGTCATTGACACTATGGAGTTTCTTATTCATGGGATAATCAAGAGAAGAGAAAAATGGGTGGAGTGGACCCAAGTAAGGAATAAGAAGACTAGAAGCACTAGTTCTATAGGCAGAGAATCAGCTAGAACCACCCAATCAACCACAAAAAAAATAACCACACCTAATACATCAACATCTATAGGGCCATTACAATATATTGGCCAAGGTAGAAACCAACCTCTAGAAAAAAACATGCCACTCACTCCTACCTATGGAATTGGCCCTCTTCCAAACATTAGGAAGACTAGGGAGAAGTAAGATGATAAGGATAAGGGGAAAGAAAAAAACATCAGTTGCCAAGCCATCTTCCCCTGTCCAAGTCACCAATTTGGATGGCCACACCAACCCCATTGATGGCCAAGAACAAGATGCATCTCAGCAAGGAGATACCTTAGCCCTTTTAGTAACTAAGATCATTGCCTTCCCTATTGCTTCTCAGAGCAAAGCAAATCCATTGATCCTGAGGAAGATATTTGACCCTACTACATTGTAGTCCAATATCAATGTGTTATCTATAGAATCATGACTTGAAGAGACCATTGATAGGAAGAAGAAGAAGATAATTGTTGCACTAGCTATAGATTCAATAACTAGCCATATGCTATTGAGATTACTAAGCCATAGAAAGAGGGTAAATTTCATGAGCTCTCAAAGGATGATTTATAGATCAAAATGGTAGATCTTGGTATTCTAGTTCATGAATCCATGTTGAACATGTGGAAATCTACCAATGAGAAAATTGAGGATAAGTTGGAAGATCTTAGAGCTAAAAAGGAAATATTGAAGGCCTCAAAAAAAGAATTAGTGGAATACATAAGGTCTTCACTTTGGAGCACTTCTTTGAGTCCGTTTCACCTTAATGCAAAGGAGAAAAAGAACTTACTTCTAGAACTACAACAAGAAAGGAAATTTGGTCAAGTTAGATGAGCATGGGTAGATAATATTAAGGCTCAAGGTTCCCCACTATTTGAAAACATAGGAAGCCTAGTGTTGGATGATCACAAGCTTCAGGGAGAAACTTCAAATCATCTAACAACCATAAAGAAGGTAGAAGACAAGCTAATAGAGCAATTGGCCCTTCTATAAGAAATGATAGATATGAAGACAAATATGGCCATTTCTCATGGGATTCTTAAGACTAGCAAGGACTCATTGTTTCATTGGAAATAATCCTTGGAGTTTGTTATAAAAACCTCCATGAGATCTACAAATGAGCTCATGGATGTGCATGACCTAGTGCAAAAGGTCATTGAAAATTTGTTTCAATATTTGAAGATCTTGCATGCAAAGTCCTTTGTGTCCACTAATGGCAAGCTCATGGATGTTGAGAGAAAGAAATCAAAGTTCTTGAAATTTTTCAATGAAATCATTGACCCACTCAAATTCCAAGTGTCTAGGATTGAGGAACTCTCAATAGTGGATACAATCATAAGGAGGGAAATAGATAAATTCTAGACAAGGGTTGCTAGAATTGATGGACTAATGGAAATACATGATTACTAAATGGTTCAAACCAACAATATCATCATTATAGATGTCAAAGATCTAGACAAAGTAACTAAAGCCATGAAAGATTATAGAGCTAAATCAGTTACTCCTATGAAGACATGATGTTTTGATGCTTTTCCAGACATCTATCATTCTTCCCCTTATCCTTCGTTTTTTTTAGCCATTCATTTAATTTTATCAGTCTCTATAATATACAATGATTTAATCTTGTCCTATTTGTAGTTGTTTTTGTTTAGAGATGCTCTACGAAGAAATCATCCAATATAATTGGCCATTTTGAGGTCTATAAATGTAACCTTTTAAGATGTTAATTTGATAATAAAATTTTACTTCAGGAAAAACCGTGTAGCTAAGACTACTGTGTGTGACTTATAATTCATTTTAATTTTTGTTGTTCATTAGGTTTCAGCATAGTGTGTGGAATAAATGTGATAATATGGAGAATTGAATGAATATGAATGAACTTGGTTTTATTTCCTTTACTAAATAGATTGTATGTCTTACTTTCTTTAGCATAAGTATGTCTTCTTTTCTCTCTTCTGTGTATTTGTATTTTATGTGTTTAGAATAATTAGTTGCATGAGGAAGCTAGAAACTCCTGTGTGGAGAAGTTGAGAGATAAAAAACCTAGGTATTGTCAAAAGATTAGCTAATTGTGTAGTCTGGGAATGACCTACTTCACCATCTCTTCCTTTCTTCTTACTATGTTAGTTGGTTATGCATATTTCTATTTATTGCATTTTAGGTCAGAATGGATTTCATATTGTGAGTTAGTCCCCCTTCAATTGCCTAGGTTGTTTAAAGTATTGAGCAACTTGGTTTTTGCCTCTCCTACTCTATGGTTAAGCGCATACCCCAAAAGCCTGAAAGAAAAAATTCATTAGATATCTTGCACTCATAAGGGAGTTGTACCTTTCAATTTAGTGGTCCTTGATAGACTACTGCATTAACCCATTTTGTTGTAAGCATCTTTGTCCTCCATAGGCCATTAAGCAATTTAAGAGTCAAGGTATAAACCAAAAAGATAAGGAATAAAAATTGTTAACCAACACTCTTCTATGAGTGTTAGGAAAGAGGAAAAAGATATTTTTAATGTGGAACTAGTGAGTAATGATGTAAGGAAGCCACCTTTCTAATAAATACCTTAAATTTCTTACAAAGGATACCTATCCAGTACATTATCAATGATATAACCACCAAAATGTCTTATGATTTAGGATGTCAGGTGTTGTTATACTTGAAAAGTTTGAAGTATATGAGACATGGAGATAAGAGATTTGTATGGTCTACTTTGTCATGTGGGAGTCTTAAGGGATGAGAATAAAATTTTATTAAAGAAAGGGTTAACTCATGCCCTAGATTTCCCTAAAGTATTCAAGGCTGAATGGATAAAGATTTTGATTAGTAGACTACATGATGACTTCATATGGTTAGGAAATGGACCAATTAAGATTTCCAAAAGGATCATCAACTAAGTGACAGGGTACCCTACCCTGCAGACCTAAGAGCATGTGAAGTGATTCAAAGGAGATAATTGAGAAGAAAAAAAGTGCAATATGGAAAAAGAGGGGAATGTCTATAGATTCTATCTAACACCCTATAATTTCCTTTTCTATGAGATTGATATTTCAAAAGTTCTTTTAGTTTAGTAGAATGAATAGTGTATCCTACATGGCTGTAGATTTGGAACAATATAGTGAAGAGAGACCACACCTATGACCTTGCTAAGTTGCAACTCTAGTAACTATCTAAAAACTTGGAGGCCATAAGGAAAACAAAGAGTGCATCTTGAAAATTTGGTTCTTTGCTAGTTTTCAAATTCTTTTATGTATAGAACACATTTCATACAATTGGAAAAGTTGTTTGGAAGACTAATAGATATATTATAGTTCAAATTATAGAATTCATAGAGAAACTTGGATATAACTTTGAGTCAGTAGTTTTTTTGAGGATTTTAAGAAATCCATGAAACAAAAACTAATGATTTATTTGTCACTAGTGGAGAAACATTACAATGATGTTTTTTTCTTAGATGATGTAGATTATACATATGTCTATGAAGCTATCCGTAGGGTCAGATAGCTTAAGTCCTTTCCATATGAGATCAATCTAGATGATGCATCTACATCTATCACAACTCTACTAGCAAAGAAATTAATAAAAGTGCCACCTCATTTGGGAACTATGAGGAAGCCAAGTATATAATTACAACTGACTTGAAAATAGCTATAGTTATAAGGAAAAGTAACAAACTTGTTAAAAAGATGAAAGAGAGATTTGGTAAAGGGAGAGAAGAAGAGGAAAATGAAGATGATGAAGAGGCCAAACATGTCCAAGACCCTTTGGCACTCAATCAAGGACAAGGAGAAGATGAGGAAGTTAATGTAGAAGGTGTCAAGGAAGAAGATGCTAAGGAAGCACCTAAGCCTACTAAGAAGAAGGAGAAAAAAGCTAAGGAGCTTGAAGTGGAGGAACCCAAGAAGAATCTTGTGAAGCTTGTGAAGCTTTCACAATAGAAGCCAATAGCACCTACTACTAGGTCTATCACAAGGGTAGCCACTAAGAAAGTTAAGGTTGCTGAGAAACCAAAAAGAAATATGATTATTGCCTCAGCAAAGTCAAGCCAAACTACAAAGAAGACACACATGAGGAGAAAATATACTCTAGTGGGTGAGTAAGATGAGGATAAAACAGAGTCTGATGACATAATTCAATTCAAGGTGATAAGTCACAATCCCTACTCTAATTTAGATAATTTATGTGACAGTGTAAAATCAAATGAAAATTTATTTTGTTTTGTGCACATTGACTTTGATAAGTTATAATTTTTTTTTTAAAACTAGTATTTAGGAAGCCATATATGTAATTATGACTACATTCAAATCAACTCCTATTGAGATTTCCAACTCCCTACCTAAGAGTCTATATGATCGAGTTGAGTAGAAATGGTAATACAATTTACAAATAGAAAGAGAGATCGGGGAATCCACTCTAGCCCAAGTTATGCCAGAATTGGATAAAAGGAAGATTACCAAGGCTATAGAAAAGCACAAGTCTAAATTTTCCCCTAAATATAGAGTTATCCATATATTGAATAAGAAGATTGAGGATGGGGTAACCAAAAGAATAGTTATTTAGAAATCTATTTATGGGTTACCCATTCTTGCAATAAAAGAGAAAGGTGAGAAAGAAATGCAAGAACCTAAGCAAGTTGAAGAAGAGATAATAGAAATAACACAAGAGGTATCAGTAAAGGATGGTAGTGTGGGAGGCACTAAAGAAGAAATAGCAAAAGAGGCCACAACTAAAGAAGAGAAGCAAGATGAACAAAATGTGCAAGATGTACAAGTGTTGAATAAAAATCCTCCACATGTAGACCAAATGAGTTAATAGGACTCAATAAAAATAAAGGATGTTCCTAATGATTCTTCTTAGAACATCAATCCTTTGACTGATGATTATTTGAAGAAGATATTGAAGGATTCCACCATGAAAACACAATTATGCACAAATCCAATATTGGTGAGAATAGATGAAGTTGAAAAGGCAGAAGTGGCAGTAGTACGGCAAAAAAAAATTCACACATCCAATGTTCCCTCGACAACTACAAACATAGAAGACCAAAGTGCATGCACTAAATAGTTAAGAGTTATTATTGCAACACAAGTAGAATTGTCTCTAGTGCCACTTATTTCAACTAATCAATCCTTAGTTACAATTGAGAAAGATAGAACTGAAGTCAAAATAGGTTAGGAATCCAATCTTGTACCTACTCCACACACTCACGTTGAAGCAAAATCAAGAGTGAGACAAGATGATAAGTCTAAAGAATTAAAGATGACTACTACCCTAGAGGAACAAATTTCCATACAAAATCTAGTTACTTTACCAATTTCTATTACTCCTACCAATAATCAACTTCTTCATAGGTCAAGCACTCATGCCACACCCTTGTAGATATCAAGGCCATGTGTAGAAACATCAAGGAGCTTAGAAGAATTACCTTATGGAGATGTAATCCTAAATGAGGTGATTAAACTACCAAAGTTTTATCTTAACACAATCACCATTGAGTCGATGAGGTTTCTATAGGAAGGTCTATAGAGGAAGAAACAACAAGAGTTGCTAAGAAGGGAGCATAAGTAGAAGCAAGTGCTTCATGACATCACAAATATATTTCTTGTTGCTCTTAGTCTTCTAGCTACAAATAAAGACAAATCAGTTATTGAGAACCCAGTACATATTGTTGATAAGATTAGTGATGAAGACCTAGATTCAAATACTAAACTATTAGAATGGTCTAAAATAAAGTTTTACACTAAGGTGCTTGAAGACATATCTAGTGGCATTGCACTACAATGGGTTGATTTAGCAAACAAGATAGAGAGTGTAAAGAAGGTGTTGGAGAATATTTTCTCTCTCTTTGCACCAAGTTATGTGATGTGAATCTTTTTACACATGAGATTTAGAGGCATGTTGACCAAATAGAGGGAGATCTAAAGACAATAGATAATACCTTAAAACTATCTCCTAATCTAAGTTAGTCACATTTTCAGAGACTACTATCCACTCAAGGTAGGCTTGCCAAGATGAAAGCACAAGATGCTAATACTTGAGCTACCTTAATCAGCATCCAATCAATGTTGACCCCACACATGGAAGTCTTGCACAAGGAACTAGCCTATGCTAAGACATTGATGAAGAAAGGTTCTCATCTTTCCACTCATGATGGCTTAGTTAACCTTGCTACTAAGCTAGAAATTTAGTATCAATCTCTAGAGGTAGCATGCAATAGTTGGGATGCAATAGTTGGGATGCAACATTGAAAGTCATAATGGAGATGCATAAATCATTTTGGATAAACACACTATCAGTGTACCACCCATGAAATAAGTGTCAAAAAAGGGGGATATAATAAATCAAAGGGGGATAGTAAAGTGAAGGGGAGTAATTATGTAGAAATAGGGTACATCAAATATGCCCAGTAGGAGCATCAGATTTAGATATAGAAAGGAAACATTTTCTTAGAGGGAGTAATGGAAAAAATGAGGTATGATTATTAGTCATTATTTTTGCAAATTTTTTAAGTTTTGAAATTTTGTATATAAGCCAAGTCATAGAAATATATTGTCTAAGATATTCTCATAATAAAGATTGCATTGCATGACAACATGTTTTTTCCACTCATGTCAAAGAGGGATATTGTTGATATTATGTTGGTTTTGACAAGGTATTCACAAAATACTTAGTCATTATTTTATCAATATTATAGTGTAAGTTGAGTGATCAAAGTAAGCTAAGAAATTAGTGCGAGCCAAGTGATTAAAGCATGCCAAGCATAAGCTTCCAAACAAATACATGCCAAGTAATATACTTAGTTAGTGTCAAGCACTAGTTTGTGTTGAGTAGATAGTTAGTGCTAAGTCACTCATGAGCTAAGTAAATAAAGTATGTCAATTCATTCTAGAGCTGAGTTACAACATTGAAGATATAGTGAATGTCAAGCATCAGATACTGCAATTGTTGAGTGAATAGTTTTAGACTTAGTTGTTTGTAATGGCACAAAATTCTATGTAAACCATTTTTGGGCTAACTTAAAGTTGTTTTACATTTCTAGAAGATGAATATAGGTGTATATTATGAATCCCTATGTAGTGCATACAACCAATCAAATTGAGGGATGTTCTAAGTGGCAAAATGGATCAACCTTAGTCATCAAGACTCTAACCTAACCCTAGCCCAATTATGTTTTCTTAAGCTGACAACCCCTAAATAGTTTGTAATGCATGAAGGAAGAGAAGGAGAGGAAAGAGAGACAAATGCTAAGTGTAAAGGGAGAATTAATCGTGGCTATGGAGGTTGTGATAATCTTATGAATTGCAAAATCAGCTAGAGAGAATATAGGAAAGTGGAGAGAGGACAAAGGAGACATATCTAATCACAAGGAACACGTATAGACCAAGAAAGAGAATATCTGACATCTAGCAAGAGATTCCTAACTAAAGGATCATGGTGTTGAATCATTCTAACAAGTGATGCAGATAAAATCTCCTAATAGAATAGTCTTAATAGGCTTGTGTAAATCTCTTAACTAAGTGCTTCTTTAATTTCAAGTTGAAGTCCTCTAACAAGGCACACTTTTAGAAGGGTGCTTAAATCCTTCAATAGGGTGAGAATTAATAGGCTTTGTAAGCCTTTAATAGGGAAGACCTTTAATAGTTTAGATCATAGTTTATGATCAAACTTCTTGTTACAACCTTAATTGGCTACACTTTACAATTGCAACAATGAAGATATGTGGGTGTCATCCCCACCATAGTTTTACCTTCTCATTGGAGGGTTTTTGGGTAACAAATTTATTGTGTTATGTGTTATTATCTTTATGCTATGGATGAACATCTATTGTTATCTATTTTACTTTACATCATAAATTGTGAGATGAATGTGTGGTGAATGTTTTATGGTTAAATTTTTGAAGTACTGATTCACCCCCCCTCCTCTCAAAGTTCATTTTCCCATTTTTATTTCCAACAATATGTTTCTTTATGGTAGAAATAATTACAAAGATATAGGTAAAAATAAGGTAAAATGAATATCACTAGGTGGAGATTGATGGTGCAAAAATTGAAGCCTAAGTTCACTCTTGTTGATTAAGGACTTGAATTTTTTTAAGCAACTAAAGAATCTGATATAATGATTTATCTATGAAATATTATACTAAGGAGTTCTATAATTTGACTATTCAATGTGGACATAGAGAATTGTCTAAGGTAAAGGTGGCTAAATATATTAGTGGCCTAAGATTCAATATTCAAAATGAAAATGGTATGTTGAATATTTCTTCAATTGAAGATGCTTATCAATATTCTCTAAGGGAAGAAGAGAAGTTAAAGAGAAGACATCAAGGTAATTCCCAAGGGAAGGAGAAGTAGAAACACTCTATGAAGGATAAAGAGATTGTGGAAGATGAACTAAAACCTATTGACTAGAGGAAGATAATAAATAGGGGTACATTTAAGGGTACTTTCTACAGATGTGGTGAAGAAGGTCATAGATAGTTTGAGTTTCCTAAAACTGATAGGAGGGATGGCAATGAAAGAACTATTGTGGTGAATGAGGCTGACCATTTGGTGAATAAACCCAGCTAGGATGAGGAGAAATTGTTGAGTCAAAGAGTGTTTCTTGGAACAAAGAAGGTGTTGGAACATTGTCAAAGGAGACACTAAAGCATGAAAAATGCCATATTTGATCAAGAGACTATGACACCATCTTATGATGAACCTACACTTGATCAAGAAGATAAAGAAATGGATAGGTTATATTTACTTGATAGTCTTATCTCTCTAAAAGAACATCAAGAAGAATTTAATAAATCTTTAAAGAGGCTCTTTACTCCTTTGAAACAAACTTATGAAACAAATTTAGAGAACCTCTTGAAAGAAATCTTATCACCATACCTAAAACTAGCTTATGTTGAATGTCATACTTGAACAAATATTATGAATATCCTCAAAACAATGAGCATAAAACTTTAGATTGCATGGAATTACAACACAAGATCCAATATCTTATTGATGATTAATCAATTGAAATTAAAAATCCTAAAAAACCTCCTATGAAAATACTACTCTTAAGAAAGATCAACTTAATGAACATATGTCTAGTAGTGGTTCTCTTGATGTTCCTACTTCTTCCAACATGCATGCATATCCTAAAGATTCAAATATACCCAAAATTACTACATAAAAAAAGAACCTAATGCTATCTATATTGACTATTTCTACCCTCAAGGGCTAGGTCTAAGAGAAATCCAAACCAATATACATTTCAATGCATATCTTTATAATACTTATAAAATAAAAGATTCCAAACCATCATGTGCTACAATTTCTATCATGCAAAATAGAGATACACCCTTGTCCTTAGAAGTGGCCCTATGTCAAGAGGACTGTGAAAAAAGATGAAGGAGAAACTATGAATAAAGATCAAGATCAATATCCTTTCGTACCCTTTCATCTCTTCCATGTTTTTATCCCTCCATATCAAGAACAAAATATTCCTTCATATCCTATATCTTGTCCATATTCAAAGAAAGATGAAGATAATTGATCTTATTGGAAATCAAGAGAAAATTACTCTTCCTATGCTACCCAAGAATCCTTGTGAAGATCAAAGTATCCCCTCACTTCATCATGACACTTCTTCATATCCGTGTCAAAAATTCTTCATGATTTCTAGTCATTGGAATTGTTGGTCTTAGAATGGTTTTGAAATTTTATTGTCAACACACTTAACCACTTTCTACATTGAAGCCAAGTACACTATGTGTGCCAAGCCATAGTATGTGTCGAGTTAGAATTATAATAGGTGGTGAGTAACTTTAGGTGCCGAGCATTATACAGGTGGTGAGACATAGTTGATGTCAAGAAAGTTAGAATGCTACATATGCCGAGTGAACCAGAGTCATACATGTGCCAAGCAAGACAAAATGCAATAGTTGTTGAGGAAAGCAAGATAGTATATGTGTCGAGCACCAGTAGTCCAGTATGTGTCGAGTAACATAGAATCAACATATGAGTTTTTTCCCTCACAAACTTAGATGTAAACTATTTTTGGAGCTGACATTGAATGATTTCAAAGGATGATAAGGATAAGAATGAATCTTTTATATTTCCTATACAATCAGCATGCAACCAATCAGAAAAATGGAGAAGGCATGCAACCAATGATAAAAATGTAAGGAATGAGTGGGAACTCAAGATTCAATATGGATAATAGATGCATACCTAACCCTAAATCTATGACGTATTCATAAGAAGGCTTAGACCCCACAATTTTATGTTGTTGAAGGGAGGTCACGGAAGTTGCTAAGCAGATACCAAAAATTATAGAATAGAGAAAACAATAGGGACATCAAAAACTTAGTGAATTGAGTAGCAGTTACACATCTAGTTGATTAGAAAAAATTAAGGGATACAAACTAATATTAGATCAAGTAAGGATCACATTAGAGTGAGTAGATCAAGTGCCTAAAATCAGCAATTGAAGATTGTAAGCAATCAGGTCAAAGGTTTCTAATACTCTCTAGCAATTGCATTGGATAGTGAAAACCTTATGTTGATAGGTTAGCTTAACAACTATTTTGTAGATCCTTTGAAGAGGTGACTAAATCCTTTAATAGGGTGACACTTCATGTAAAGTGTTTTTAAATCCTTTAACCAAGTCACTATTGACACAGTGTAAAGCCTTTAACAAGGCAGGCCTTTCATAGGGAAAACCATTAGAAGTGGTCAAACAATTATTGTTGTAGTAATTTTTGTGCGTATCATCCCCACCCCAATTTTACCTTCTTATTCCTACAGGGTTTTTGGGTTACCAAATCTAGTGTTATGTGTGTTATTACATGTGTTTTCTCTATGTTTACTTAATATGTTTACATGCATGCATCTTATTTTTAGTTATTTTGTTTTAAAGGATTAGAAAAGGATAAAAGTGTGATACTTCTAATTCACACCCCCCCCCCCCCCCCCTGAAGTACTCTTCCCATAAGATTAAATATTACCATGATTCAACTACTCCTATCAAATTGGATCCTATTAAAGTTATTCATGAGCCTATTAATGAGGGACTTGGTCATTTTTCTCACTTTAAATATGTTGGTATCCCTATGCATTATCCATTTGCATCTTCCAAATCCATACTTGGTCCTTATATCTCAAAGATAACACCTTAAAACCTTCAATTGCTATTGGGACCTTATATTCCTTCATCTCCAATACCTCAAGATAAACAAAGATATTAATACTTAAGAATCATTCATCCACCCATTCATTTAAACCAATCATATCAACCTTATTCATCCACAAATCCCAGGTCTTTTGGAAACAATTTGGATGTACAACATAAAAATTGTAGATACGAGAGCCCATTTACAAATAAAGATCACCATTTCTTATCTAATTGACATGTGAATACAAACAAAGAGTTCCAAAATCCATCATTTAAGAAGTGCTTCTAAAAGCATCCAAAAGAAAAGAAAAATCCAAGGCTATATGGATTCCCAAGTCTCACCTAAAGGACTTGAATATTAAAGACAAATCAAAGTTGGCATCCAAGCTTTGAAATCCTTCTACTCCATATTTCTTAAAACATGTATCAACACCTCATACATCAAGGCCTCAATAAATACCATTCTTGTTTTCTCCATTGTTCTAACACCCTTCAAGGTGTGTTTCAATGATTATCTTGCTTTCTTTTCCATCTACTCTTAATAATTACTTTCAATGTCCTATATACTAGCCCATACTTGCCTATAATCTTTCTAATTTTTATCCTTCTATTTCATTTATCTCATCCAATACATAAAACCTTATCCTCCATGTTTCTCTATTTTCTTTATCATCTCCTTTCTAGCACCATATCAACATCTTTGACCATACCCTTCCATGACCTTGGCTCATCATAACATGTCCTTTCAAGAGAATATTTATCAAAAGATAAAAAAGGATTAAAGTCCTTCCAAAGAAGAGAAAAAGAAATAAAAAATAAAACAAAAGGGAAAAGGTATCTTGGTGAAAACTTGGTGAACAAGCACCTTGGTAGAAAATGTAAAGGGAAAGATTTATTCCTATGGAAAAAACTACTTCTTTAGGCACCTTGGAAAAGTATCATGATAAAAACATAGTAAACAAGCATTGTGTAAAATTATTCCATTATCCACCTATCCACTATTCCACCTTTCATCTTGACAAAGTTGAGATATCCATGAGAATTGGCTACCTTATCTATCAACTAAGCTATCATGATCTTGCTTATCCCAAAGCATTCCCTCATAGCCTCCATAACAAACATTATTTTAAAAATTATATCCTATCACTATCTTATTTCATTGACCGCTTGGCCCTAATCACATTGAACAAGAGAAGAAGAAGGAAAAAATTATTCTCACAAACCTCTTTAAATGTCCACTCATTTTTTATAGCATGCTTCCATGACATCAGGTCATTATCTTATATTTCATCTAACTTGTTGAGCTCCACTACTTATCTAAAATATGGTCTATCTAGCTATGTTATTTTTTACTATCTTAAGAAATCTTAAAGAAATGGTCTTTGAGGATCACATTCACCTACTTCATGCATCCTTACCTATCCATATAGGATATTAGCTTGTTCATCCTTCATTTCTTATACCCTTATATACATTGGGGTCAAAACAATGTGACCTTCCTTGAGAACTAGTTATCTCTAAAAAAAATTAAATTCTAAAAATATCTTGAAGAAAATTTAAAACATCTAAAATCTTTAAAATCCCAAAAATATATAAAAATATCAAAAATATCAAAAATATCTAAATATCTAAAAAATCCTTTAAAAAATCTCTAAAAAATTAAAAAATTAAAATATTTTAAATATCCAAAAATATAAAAAAATCTCTAAAATTTTAAACAAATCAAAAAATATAAAATCCAATAATTAAAAATATTAGGCCTACCCTCGAATCTATGAGCTATGTGAGATCTTGTATTAACTTGAATCTCATCCTTTGGGCTCTAATGTTTTCCTATCATTAAATTCTTGGTCATCACATAGAAGTAACTCTAATCAACATCAACCCCTACTCCATACTACTAAGTTGGTCAAGTCTCACATGTCTATCTGTGAGGCCTCACCCTAACCCATCATAGCATAGACATTTTACTAACATTTTGATATTTAGGACTTTGATATTTTGACATTTATTTGAGACTTAGATGGATAGTGGATTGTTTTATTTATTGATTTTGATATTTTAGTAGTGTTTGCAATTAAGATATGTACTAAGAACTTGATTCTATGTATGGGATGATCGAATACATATGGATGCAAATTTATGACATAATAGAAATACAGTATAATGTGATGTGAAATGTTAATTCAAATATGATGATTAATGATATGCAGATAAATGTTAATTTGATTATGAAGATTTATGATATGCAGATAACTATTAAATTGATTATGATGAATTATGATATGCAGATAGAAGTTAATTTGATTATGATGGTTTATGATAAGAAGATTTGATATTCTAACATCTTGAATGATTTATTTGAAATGATTAGGAAAGGAAATTTAATATGAATTATGTTAATAGGGATTTTGTAAAATTTGAAATTATATGCATTATGATATATATTTTATATGACCTCCATGGACTACTGATGCTCAAGTTTAATGTGCAAGAAGTGGAACCATGGAAATTCTTGGGAGAAACAAGTTCCAAACCTATGTGAACATAGTTTAAGCAAGGAGAATCTTTGGAAGATTCAAAAGCCTTGTTGTGAAATTATTTTTCTTCATAATGTAAGTTTTCTTGTATGAGGAAATGTTTAATCATAAAGATGCATTAGGGACATGTCATGGTGATGTGGAATGTACTTTTATGTGTCACTTGACGCTTGAATATTTTGTGTACAATGACATGTCATCTAGAGTTTTGGGTTATGGTGGCATTTTACCCTAAAACTAATTATCTTGTTAATGAGTAAGTAAACTGACTTGACAAGGGGTAGGATGGGTCGCAATCAAAGGAAATTCGAATTTGAACTTGCCTAGGGTTTTGAGGGGTCATTAGGTGGTCCCAAAGTGTCTTTTAAGTGAAAATAAGTTACCCATATGATAGTATATCATGTTGGGGATCTAATTTTGACCATGTTAGTGCCTAGAAAGCCTAGGGGGGCCTTTACCCATGCATTCTTTGATCAATTCAAAATTTGAGTTGTCACATGTGTTTTCTCCCATGTTTCCACTAAGTCAAATATAGAAAATTTAGAGGGAGACAAGTTTGTAAGAGGAAGTGGCTTAGTTTCTTTACTAAACTAGTTAGTGAGAAGGCCTTATTAGGGAGCCTTGGACAAACTAGTAGGGTGTTCACCCACTCCCTAAGTTTAGAGATAGTTAGGGTTTGGAGGAGGACTAAGGGAGCTCTACAACAAATATCATTGTCTTAGCTTGGACCAAGGTTGTGTTTCAAACCATGTTCATTTTCATTCTTTTAGTATTGCATAATTAATTTGCAAGCATTGAGTATTGTCGTGGGATCATGCAATGCACTGTGAATCTTGTATTGTAGGTTTTGGTATTATGTTGTGACAATGTGAATGTGTATTGTTTTCATGTAAATTTTCTTGGCTTTCCTTCTTGATTTTTTTTTTTTGATTTGAATGCTGAATGTGATCATGGGTGTGAAGGCTTCACTCACCCTTGGGAGGGAAGAGAAGTCTTGGGTGAAGGTATTAGTTGTGCTCAACAATTTAGTAGAGAGCCTCTTCTCTTGGAGAGAAGGGGGAAAGATTTCATGGAGTATGGGCTCCATTGAAGCCATTATCTTGATATTGTGATTTGGGGGTGATAAGTAGAAAATGTGGGGAGAAGCATGGATGATGCAAGCCTTGTAGAGGCATGGTGAAATCCAATTTGTGTGAATTGTATTGACATGGAAAATATCCTCCTTGAAGAGCCCACCTTCACCTAATGTTTTATGATTCCAATGGTGAATCAATTTGCAATCCATGGAAGGGATTGTTTGGTGTTATGTGGTGTGTTTCATGCATTAGCAAGTGATGAGTGTGTGTAATCTATTTGGACCTTGTTTCCCCTATTTGATGGGTGGCTCCATAGAAGCCTAGGATGGGAGGTGAGCCTCCATGGTTCCTAGTTTGTGTGTGTTTATAGGTTTTGTGAAGATGGATTCCTTGAAGATATTAGGGTTTCACCCTTGACAATGTTGAAAAATCAAGTGTGTAGAGAGAACAATATTCTCATATTATCACAAAATGTGTTGTGATGTTAAGTCTCCATTTTGTTTCAATGTGATGTAAAATGAAATTTTCACATTATTGCATATTGTTGAAATTGTGAAGTTGAGAAAATTGAACAAAGTAGCCTTTGCAAGAAATATTCATTATGAGTTTCACAATATGTGATTTGATGTATTATGAAGAAGTTATTTAATGAGATCCTTCTTCTAATGTTAATTATTAATCATCTAGAAGAATAGTTCATAGTTGATATATGTTCTTTTGATATAGTTGATTTAAATTAAAACATAGATGATTGCATTGTAAGTTTATATGTTATGCATTCAAATAAATGGAAGAAAAATTATTATGTTTTGATAGTCATTGTTATGCATGAACATTAATCCATTTTTATTCCACATTCTAATAGCCCTTTACATGAGATAAATGCTATAGTAACATCCACTTGCAAATTAAATTGGTAGGGAAGTTGAGTCAAATCATTGGCATTTTATGATTGCGAACTCCTAAAAGAAATATGTAGAATAAAACTCTTGATACCAAATTTTACCTTCTTGTAGCTACACTTTTCATTCTTCGGAAAATGTATGAGAATGTAAAAATTAATCCATGACTATTACAGAGCAATATAATAATAGGGAAGAATATACCTAGAATCTCTCTTGTAAGATACCATTAAAATGATGAATTCATCTAGGAGGTGAGAAGAAAATTAAAATAAATAACTATTTAAAGGAAAAAATATGTCCACTCACATTGGATTACAACAACACTCTACCTAGAAAGATTGACCCCTAAGGATAAAGTACCTATGCATATAGCATGAAACCAAATAAAATAAATATAGAATTCAACACTTGAACCAAATCTAAAATACAAGCATATTTCTAAACAAAATTGAAACATTCGTGAATCCTACTAAATCTAGGTGTTACCTTTTAGCAGCAAGATCACCATATCCAAATATGGAAGAAGGGAGTTGTGGTCCCCACTAGGTGGTCTAAAACCCCCTTGCACTCATGAGAAGAAATAGGATGGTGACCCTTTTCTTGTTTTGACATAAGTTAGACCCCTTCTTCTAGGTGCCAAATATTGGAAAGTGTAATAAGGGTTTGTGTGTGAAATCCTCCATCTGCCTCACACCTAAGGAAGAGTAGTAGTTGTTTGGAAAGTGGGAGGATAAATCAAGTTATACATGTGATGATTACTTCACCTCCACCTTGGGATTAATGTTGCCACCATGTTATGTTTCCTAGGTGAAGATGAGACATCTTGACCTCCTCGTCTTGCAAGGAGTTAAAGTAGGCACGTAACCCTAAATTCTAGGAAAATTTATATGGGGAGTATGAGAGCTTGGATAGGGGTATGTTATGTGTTGGGGTTGGAATTAGTGTTTTAGGGTTGTATTATTGTATATTATTGATAGGTTATGAGTAAGTATTAATGTTTTCTTTTGGGGATTACATTATTGTATAGGATGGTGAGTTAGTAGATAGGGGGATTTTGTTAGTTTTTTGAGAGGGTTGTGAGTAATGTTTTTTGTAAATCAACATAGTAAAATGAAGGCATGTGTTAGTAGAGAAAGTTAGGATTATTATTAGGGGTGGAAGATTTAGGATTATATGATAGCTTTATCTAATAATTAATTATACATTATTAGTAAATAAAATAATTTTAAAATAATAATAATAAAGAATTAAAACAAAATATATAAAGAGTGGTATGTATGATAATTACATTTGGAATGAATATCCTAATAAATAATCTACATAATATCAAAATTATGTACACGAACCTTAAATAGGAGAGGTTGTGCAATATATAGGACACATTATAGTGGGAAGAGAAATTTTATGAATGTATTGTAATTGAGCACTAAAAAAGATGTTAAATAGAAGGGGACAATATAATAATCATGAAAATAACTAACTTTATAAATATATGGAAATGACAAAATTGAATGCACTGTTATATTCATGAGTTAGGGATACATATAACCTATGTAACTTGTTCACATATCGTCTCGATATGAGAACGATCCAAGTGATCAAACTCCCATTGAGGATAGCAAGTAGGAGCTAGTCAATATCCACTCAAAGGAACCCTATGTATGTCCACACCTTTTATATATATATATATATATATATATATATAATGATTAACCTATTAACACTTTGTTGCAACCTCATAATGTCATGTGTATGCCTCTTGTGCTAGCTCTTTCTCAGCACCCTAGTTTATATTCAAAAAAAAAAAAATTGAAAAAAAATAAAATTAGAATGTTGACATCTAACAAAATATATCCCTAAACTTTAACTTGGAATACTAGCATCCTAACCCTAACACCTAAGGCCTAGTTAGAATATCAATGTACCTAAAGGTTCCTAAGCATTACCTCCAACCCATGATCAAATCAATGATACCCTAATGTCCTTAAGAAACCTGAATTGTAGAGTTCAATCTCTGTGTAGTTTGACAAAGTATATCTATTATACATAGATTCATTTGCAGTATCCCTTGATTTACCTTTCAAAAAAAAAAACAAATTTTTGGTTGTGTTTTTCCCTGTTAAATTTAGGGCATTACACAGTCTATTTACGAAGATTTGTTAGCTTTCTCATTTTCTTATGCCAACCAAGTTACCAAAAAAACTAAGACACCTTTGATCTTTTTTGTCTTTTTCTAACCCAATTATTAGAAAACTTGATACTAATAAATCTCAATCTTATGATGATGTAACTCACTATACAAATTTCTTCTAGTCAATCCAGTCATCAAGACTAATTGGTCAGTTGGGCCTAATCTACCAAAATTGTTCATTCCTAGGTTTTAGTCTAGGGCAGTTTTCAACTAACAATAGGACAAATATTTTTGAACACTCTAAAATGAAAAAATATGTCACAAACATTACCACCAAACAAGAAACAAAGGTGTTTCTCAACACCTATATCCTGTAGAAAACATCAAAACTATTTTTCCTCAACACTTTAACCCATAGTGTTTCTCAACACTCTAATTAGATCACATTGAAAATTGAACCTAACACAAAAAAGAGCTTATCAACACTCTATTTAAACAATCACTCACATATAGATAAAAATAAGTCCTAAAACTAAGTTAAAAAATATGAGACAACAAAATTTGACAAAAGGATTGCTTTATAGTTATGCGTTTTTCTTGATTATGTCTCAATGACTAGAGAAATATGCTTAAATTTTCAATTTTCTTTGAATCATAGATGATTTCTTAGTCATCATAAACCTTGAGTGACTCGAGGATTTCTAAAAGACTAGAGCTACAAGGACAAGGGGCATGACTTTTTATTTTTATTTTTTCTATAGTGATTTGTCCAATGATCCCTAAGATCTATATGATTTGGGTGTCCACTATAAGTGCCTCCATAATGAGTAAATTTCCTTGTGTACCATGACCCATTTTATATGGAAAATTTAGTGAGGCTAGTTCATTCTACTTGTCTACATGTTAGATAGCAATACAAATAAGCTTGCTAGTAAATGTGTATGTGAGATCATGTACCCAAGGATATGAACAAAAATAAGGGTCATTGGGGGTCACTAATCATATTTTTCACATGAATAGAAGAAGATTAACAAATTAGAAGGAAGTAACTAACAAGTCATCCTAACATACATTTCTTGATGTTTAGGCTCACTTTTGACATTACATCTAATAAAGGTAGTGTTCATATCTTCATGTTTGTTAAATTCATCAATGAAGGTTGTACTAACCTATGATGTTTGTTATAAAACAATGCCCAATGATGAAAAATGTCCCACTTTGCATAATCACTGAAAAGTATAAGTCACATTTATTTTAAATTAGATGTATTCATAATTAATATAGATTGCATGGGTCATATGAACTAAAGTTCATTCATATCATCATATAGTGGTTTAGAGAATCCGAAATCACAAATCAAAATCCAAGTTTGACTACTTTATTGAATCACAACTAACTAATTTTGTCACTAATATTTTACACCTAACTACATATTGTGACCAAAATCAAAATCACATGGTTGTAATCATCCAAAGAATTTGGTGAAACAATTTTTTATCAAAACTTAATCAACTCTAAATCATATTCTTTTTTATTCAAAATATCAATAAAGGATTCAAATCATATTCTAATAGTTAAAAACATCTTTCAAGTGATTATCATCATCTTTAAAGCAATATTGATCACTTTTCCATAAATCACTTGCTATCAAACAATGCTTGAAATCATAATTTCATTTTTGATCATTTCAATTTCAATCCTAAGGGGGCATGATCATATATTAATCAACCTATCAATTGATCAAATAAATGTTTCAACACTAGGTGCATGATAATACTCTTCAACAAAGCTAAGACTTTTAGATAATCTCATCAAATCAAGTTGATTATCTTTGCTCAAATCAATTCATTTAATATCTTTTGGCTTTGATAAATTCTAACCTTGTTACTGGAAATGATTGTGTGTTAGCAAATCATGATCTCATATTCATTTTATACCTTGTTATTTAAACTAGATATTCATCTTAAGATCTCATCGATCTTCATTCTATTAACTTCAGATTTAGTATGGTTAATTCTTTTTCAAATCAAGTCTGTATCAATGGCTTAAAACTTTTTAGTAAAATTGGGATGATCAAATCCAGAATTCTTAATCTATGAGTCAAGAATAGTTTTGTTTCTTCATATCAAACTATTCTCTAAGTAAACATCATCATCTTATTTGAATCAATGTGTTGCTCACACATCAATTCAAAGAGGGAAAAATGTAACAACCCTAAAATGGTCCTATATACTAGAGACCCTATTTTCTCCTAATCAAGGGTACACTCCTAATTATACAAGCCCTATTACTGGTATAATTCATCTAAAATATAAATCCTAATTATGCCAAAAATGTTATGGACATAATTCACAAAATTTAGTCAAATAGTTCTTCAATCAAGTGATCTTGTTAATCCCAAGATCAAGAATTGATTATTATCAAATTTAATTCAAATCAAAAAATTAAATGTCTATTGCTAAGTAATTAAATCAAACAAATTAATAGATCACACCAAATGACATGTCATCATAAAGGGGTAAATGGACAAGAACTGGTTACATGGATCAATTGGAATAAATCACATGGATCACTCCATTTGAATCATATACCTCCTTCAAATTTGATCTCAAACAATCATTTGACCTTAATTCCTATAAATAAGATGGTTTTCAATCTCAAATGGCCCTCTCTCATCTAGATACATTGTTATAATGTTGAATTAATAGGCACTTGTTCATAGTTACATTGATACTGTAGTTGATTGCTACCTCATTCTAGATTTCATTTCAATTCCTAGTAATTAGATTGCACATTTCAAATTGGATTATGGATTTGAATCTCTATTTCTCAAATTTAGTCATTTAGATTGAATCTCTCATTCTAAGGGTACATTTTCATTAATTTGGACTTGATTCTTATGGAAATTAAGTTCATTTACATACTCGTTACTTAGTTACATAGAAATAGGATGATTTTTCTAGGTTCTTCTATGATATCCATTGCTTCTTCTATGATATCCATCGTAATGTCCTATTGAATAGTGTTATTTTCAAGTATACCTTTCATACACACAATTATGATAAGATTGTAACAAAGGCTGCTCCATTGGAAAATGAGAGGGTTTATTTCTTAGTAGATGGTCATGGATATTTGGAACCAAAGGTTGAAATATCTAGTGAATCAAAATTTTCTACAGAGAAAAAATGTTAGGGCACTATAGACTCAACCATATAGGTGAGAAGGGTCTACAGACCTTGAAAAAAATCTAGTTGATGGGTTGAGTGATTGCAATCTAGAGTTTCATTTATGTGAGCATTATATTTATGGTAAAATGTATTTTTTCTCGTTGATGTTACCTCTATGGGCAGATTATTTTATTGTGTTTCTTTAATTAATGATTTTAGTAGAAGAGTATGGGTTCATTTTCATAAGAGTAAATATGAAGTTTAAGATCATTACAAATAATTCAAAGAAATGATTGAGTCATAATTAGGCAACAACATCATCACAAAAAATGGAATGAGAGTAAGATATGATTTAACTTTGTGCTACACTTGAGAAAGTTAAGTTGAGGCCCTTATAAAGCTAGGCTTTTGAGGAGACCTCTACAAGTTTAGAATCATTACTCGAAGAAGAAGAATTTGAATCTAAACTTGAACCTAGTTTTATTTTAAGTTCTACTAGAAAACAAAAACCACCTAAAATGTATGGTTATTTTCCTAACAATTGGAGATGAATATTTTCTTTGAATTACAATATTGATGAACCAAAATCTATACAAGAATATCTTGGCATGAATGATTGAGTCCTACAAAATAGCCATGGATGGTGAGATGGTATCTCTTAAGAGGTATGGTACATGGGACCTTGAACCATTTCTTTAGAGATGGAAGCCTTTTGGATGTAAAAAGGTGTTCAAAATGAAGATAGGTTTTGATATAAGCATTGGGAAGTATGAAACATGATTAATTGCAAAGGGTCACTCCTAGGTTATAGGAGTTGATTATGGTGACTTATTTTTCTCCTATAGTGAAAATTACATTTGTTCAATTTTTTATTTCTATTGTATCCTCTTATGATGTAGAGACTTTTAAAATGAAGGCAAAAGAAAATCTCCTTCATGTTAATTTGGAGGAATAAATTTATATGAAACAATGAGAGTACTATGTGGTGTATGGTAAAAGTCATTTGGTTTGTAAATTAAGGAAATACTTGTATGGTTCAAAACAAAGGCCTAGGATGTGGTACCATAAGTTTGATACATATGGAATTTGTTTAGTCCAACCTTGATCATTGTATATATTTTAAATCTAATGTTAATCATTCCATTTTTATTGTTTTATATGTTGATGAAATATTGCTTATTGGAAAAGGAAAATGACTTATTGTAGAATTAAAATCCTAACTCTCAACAGAGCTTGAAATAAAAGATATTGGTTAAGAAAGACTTATTCTAGGATGCATATAATAAGTGATGGATAAAATATATAAATCTTTGTCTAGTCCAAATAAGTATGGGGTCAAAAGGTTTGATATGCAGGATTGTGAACTATTGTGTATTCTTATTATTAATGAAAATGAAAGTTACTAGATTATGATGCCCTACATCACTATCAGAGATGCAACACATGAGTTAACTATTTTATTAGAATGTTTTTAGAAGTTTTAGTCTATACAAGATCAAACATTATCATGGCAGTGGGAGTTTTTTTTCATTACATGTCTAATATAGGAAGAGAACATTGGGATATAGTAAAAAACATTGTTAGATACTTGTGGGGTACTTCATAGTACTCGATATGTTTTCATGGAACATGAAATAGACATTCCTTAGATATTTGAGGCTATATAGATTTGGACTAGGTTAGAAATCTTGTTCTCCAATGCATATGTGTTTACATTATTTAGTGGTGCAATCAATCACATGATAAAGTGGTAGGTTGTGGTTGCATTATCCACTGTGGAGGAAGAGTATATGATAGCTACTCGTGCCTATAAAGAGTCCATTTATCTCAAGGGATTATATTCAAATATATAGTTCAAATAGGGTGTAATAACAATTTATAGTGATAATCAAAGTGTAATAGGTTTTTTGAAGAACCCATCATTTCATATAAGAACTAAGAACATTGATGTGAGATATCATTTTGTGAGAAACATGGTTGAGGATCGCAAGGTAAAGTTGGACAAGGTGTAAAATTTGGCAATTATTGCCAATTCTTCAACCAAGCCCATTAGTGTAAATAAGTTCAAATATTATGGTGTTCAATGTACATGGGCCTTTCAACCCTTAGTAGTTATTTCCATGATTATATGGGTCTTGCAGTGTATTTGACAAGTGGGAGAATGTTGATTAAATATGTGTCAACATTGTAATAGTTTGTAGGTAGTTCCAAAATGTAGTTGGGAAGTTTGCCACATGTTGATGCCCCAAAAAAGATAAAATTAGTTGTCAAAACATTTCATGTCCATAGTATAATATACGAGGCACAATTTTTTATCTTGTATGGAGCCCAATTAGTTCCCAAATGGGAGATTGTTACTTTGTGGTGATTGATCATATTTTTTGGGGGCCTATTTTATCATATGTATACCTATAGGTTGAAATGTAATTATTTTAACCCTAATTTGGTAAGCATCAAAAATCTTGTATAAAATGGCTTAGGATTAGGTATTTCATAAGGTTTGATACAACTATAGTTTCTCATGATGGTATTGAGTTTTTAAGTATTACATGTATTGTAATTAGGTTGTAATCATTGGATAATAAAAATAATGGACTCGTTGTTTGGTTGATGTAGCCCAAGGATTGGGAGAACCATGTTAAATCTTTATGTCCTATGTTCTCTTCTATGTTCATTATTATTTTATGATATTAGATATATTTGCATGTAATTTTTAAATATTTTTTGTTAATCCTAATAAGTGGTATTAGAGAAAGGTTATTTTAAGTTATCCTCTTCATGAAGATCTCAGAGTTGAGTGGGAGCATCACGGTTGAGTTCTAGTGATGGTAGATCAGAGTAAGCTAAAGGTTGAGAAGTTAAATGGGGAAAAAAATTTGGATTATGAAAATAAAGGGCTATCCTTATCAAAAGGATTTATGGCTTCCATTGGAAAGAATATCTAGGAAACTACTAGCAATGATAGATGAGGACTAGGATATTTCAAATAGAAAGGCCCTTGGAAGTGTTTGATTATGCTTGGAAAATTCAATGAAATTTAATATTACAAAAGAAAATATGATGGAGGATTTTATGAAAACCATAGAAAACTTGTATGAAAATCCCTCTTATTCAAATAAAGTATTTCACATTAAGTGTTTATTTAATATGGAGATGGTAGAAGGTGGGTCTATTGCAAATCATTTAAATGAGTTCAATGCAGTTATGAACTCATAATATTTTGTAAATGTTTATTTTGATGAAGAAATTAGGGCTCTCTTGATTTTATGTTCTTTTCTTAAAATTTGGAATGACTTGGTAATGGCTATGAGTAATTTTGTTATTGGACCTAATACCCTAAAATTTAATGATGTGATTGGTGTTATTCTGAGAAAGAAAACTCATAGGAAATACTCTACATAAGGAAGTTTTTTCAACATACAAAAAAAAGGTGGACTAAATGAGAGAGGAAATAATTTTGGAAATCATGAGAAATTAAGAGAAAAATCAAAGGGGAAGAGGTCTCAATTAAGAAGGCCAAGAGATTGTTGGTACTATGGGAAACTAGGGCATACAAAGAAAAATTGTTGCAATCAAGAGAATGATGAAGGAGACAAACAAGAAGGGAACAAGGAAGAAAATATGGTAAGTGATAAATTTGAAGAAGATGTTTCACTTCTTCCTTTATAAAGTGTTGATTCATGGGATTTAGATTTGGAAGCTTGATCTCATGCTAGTCCCCCTAGAGGTTATTTTCTTGATGATGTCTAAGGTGACTTTGGGATTCTTTATTTCAGGGATAATGAACCCTATCATTTTTTTGGAAAGGGAAAAATTACAATTAAACTATAGAATCAGAATTTTTGGCTACTACAAGAGGTGAGATATGTTCTAAGATGAGTAGGAATTTAATTTTAGTAGGGCAGAAGATTGATGAGATTTATACAATTACTTTTAATGATAAATATTAGAACATTTCAAAAGGTTCCCTTGTAGTAGTAAAGGTGTGAAAGTAGGGACCTTATATCTTTGTATAGGTCATATTGTTCCTTCTACTTTAATTATTTTAAGGAAAAATGAAATTTTAGAAACAATTGTTGTAATTGAACATGGAGGAAAAAACATATGATGTAGATTTTGATACAACAATATGGCACAATAAACTTAGGCACATGAGTGAGAAAGGTATGAAATTAATTCATTCAAAAAAAAAATTTATCAAGTCCAAAATGTGTCAATATCAATTTCTTTGAAATTTGTGTGTCTAGAAAAAATAATAGATTTAGTTTTGTGAAGAGTGGGACAGAAAAGAAAAGTGAAAAAATACAGCTTGTGCATACAAATGTATGGGGACTAGCTCAAGTATCTTCCCTTGGTGGATCTCGAGTATCTAACCTAACCCTAGCCAACTTGTTTTTACTTAAGGAGACAAACCCTAAATAGATTGTATTGCATGAAGGAAAAGAAGGAGACGTAAGAGAGATGAATACTAAGTTTAGAGAGAATTAATGGTGGCTGTGGAGGTTGTGATAATGTTATGAATTGCATAATCAATTAGAGAAGAATAGAGGAAAGAAAAGAGAGAACAAGGGAGACATATCTAATTAGAAGAATCAAGTACACACTAGGAAAGGGAAGATCTAACATCTAGCAATAGAGTGCTAACCAAAGGATCATGGTGTTGAATCCTTCTAACAAGTGATATACAAAAAATCTCCTAATAGAGTAGTCCTGATAGGATTGTGTAAATATCTTAACTAAGTTCTTTTTTGAATGGAAATTTAAGTCCTCTAACAAGGAACACTTTTAATAGGGTGTTGAAATCCTTTAACAAGGTGAGACTTATCATTCTTTGTAAGCATTTAACAAGGTAGACCTTTCACAGGGTAGATTATAGTTTATGGTAAAACTTCTTGTAACCTTCATTGGCTACACTATATAGTTGCAACAATAAATATTTTTGGGTGTCATCCCCACCCCACTTTTACCTTCTCATTGGAGGGTTTATGGGTAACAAACTTGTTGTGCTATGTGTTATTTGTTTCATCCTATGGATGAACATGTGTAGTTAGTTATTTTAGTTTACATGCTAAATGATGAGATGGATGTGTGGTGAATTTTTTATGATTAAAGTTTTAAAGAACTAATTAACTCCCCCTCCCTTCCTCAAAGTTTACTTTCCCACTATTATTTCCAACATTATTAATGATGCAACTAGAAAAGTATGAGTTTATATCCTTAGAAAAAAATATGATGTATTTATAAATTTTAAGAAATGGAAATTCTTGGTTGAAAATGAGATTAGTAGAAGGTAAAATATCTTAAATCTAATCATGGTGGTGAATATTAAAGAAATAAATTTGAAGACTATTGTTCTATTAATGGTATTTGTAGGAAGAATTCTTTTCCAAGGACTCCATAAGAAAATGAAATGGTTGAACACATGAGTAGGAAAAAAAATGGGGTGTGCAAGGAGCATGAGATTTCATGTTGGGTTTCCCTTAAACATGTGTGTGGAGGTTGTCAATATTATTTTTTATTTGGTTAATAGAGATCCCTCTACTCCTTTGGGTTATGGTATTCTAGAGGAAGCATGGACAAATAAGAAGGTGAGTTATTCTTTTCTTGAAACCTTTAGTTGTGAAGAATTTGCACACATAAATTCTAAAAATAGAACCAAGTGAGAAGATAATTCAAAGAAATGTGTATTTATTGGACATAGCATTCATGAATTTGGTTATAAGCTTGGGATTTTAAGAATAATAAAAATGTAAGAAGAAGGGATGTCATATTCAATGAGAAAGTGTTGTACAAAGATCTATTGCGTCAAACATGAGATGAAAGAAAATAATTATGTAGTGTTGGATGATACTCAAATAGATGATAGTCTAGTAGTCCCTCGTGCTTTGTGAAATTGCAACAATAAATACCACAAAACCCAATAAATTTTAGATAGTCAACAAGGCTAAGTAGACCTCCAAAGATATTTTTCCCTATTTACATTCTATTTTATTAATAGATATTGGTGAACCTAACTATTATGATGAAGCTATGCAAGTGGATACAAAGCTTTAATTGGAGTCTATAATGATAGAAGAAGTGGACTTATTGCTGAAAAATTAGAATTCAGATTTATGTTAGTTTCCTATAGGTAAAAGGGCAATGTTTCTCTATGAAGAATGTCAAAAAATTTAGCATGGAGTTGCTAGATCATTTAAAATTTATTAAGGAGATGTCTCCAATGGTACAACAAGAGGAGGATAAGATGTCTAAGGTACCATTTTCTTTAGTTGTAGGGAGCCTAATGTATGTCATTGTATGTACTAGGCTAGATATTGCACATATAGTGGGAGTTATTAACAGGTATATGAGTCATCATGGTATTGAGCATTAGAATGTATTCAAATGGACTCTTAGATATTTGAGAGGAACATCCGATAAAATTTTACATTTTACAAGGTTGTATTGACTTGGATTTGGTAAGGGATCTTAATACCAAGTGGAGTACTACAAGTTATGTATTTACTATTGGTGGGATAACATTGAGCATAGTTTCTTGGTTACAAAAGGTGAATTCTTTATCCACTATAAAGGTATAGTATATTGTTTCTATAGAGGCAACCAAGGAGATTATATTGCTTCAATTATTCTTGGAAAAATTGAGACATTGACAGAGGAATAATCATCTATATACATGTATTCAAAGTATCATTCATCTTACTAAAAAAATTTCTCTACATTCAAAGAAAAAAAACATACAATTGTGGTACCATTTCATTTGGGAAGTTTTGAACAATAGATAGTTTAAGATAGACAATATAAATATATATGACGATTCAATAGATATATTTTAAAAAGGTAGTGACAAGGGAGAAGCTAAACTCCTCTTTAGCTTCAATTGGTTTTTTATACTAGATAGAATAAAAGAACAGCTAGGTATAGGGTAGTTCAATCTAGCAGGATCCTTATGGAGTAGTAGTATTTACATGACCAGTCTCCAAGTGGGAGATTGTTATCTAGTGTGGAGCTTGATCAGTCCCCAAGTGGGATATTATTAGTTTGTGGTGACTGATCAAGAAATTTTTGTACACTCCTCATAATTCCTTCATGGGCTTTAGGGCCAGGTTATTGCCCAAATGGGGGAAAGACATTTGGGCCTATTTTATCAACTATTTTCTTGAGGGTTAGTATGTTGTAATTATTCTAACCCTAATTTCATAAGTGGAAATTTTTTTATATAAAATGGCTTGGGATTAGGGATTGCATAAGGTGCAATGTGATAATAGCTTCTTGTGATGGATTGAGTTTTAAGGAACTAAAAATTGTAATCAATTTGTAATGACCAGATAATAAAAATATTGGAGTCGTTGTTTGGTGGGCATAGCCCAGGGATTGGGCGAAACACATTAAAGCTTTGTTTCTTTTGTTCCCTTATGTGTACATTTTTATTTTATGATATTATATATATTTACATGTAATTATTGTTTATTCTACCAACTCCTAATAGGGTTGAGGCTTCTAACAAGGCCTAGTCTCCTAACAGGGACTTAGGATACTATATGTGTTTGATTGACTCCTAACAAGGTCAATATCCTCAATCGGATCCTATTGTTTAGTGAATCATCTAGTGGGTATCATCCCCACTAGGTTTTTCCCTTGGATAGTGTTTCCCTTGTTAACAAATAATGGTGTTATGAGTTTATTGTGTGCATGGCTATACTTATTGTTTAGCATTATTGGTTTACTTTCATATGCAAGTTATAAAGTAATTAACAATATTCAATTGTGGTAAAAAAAATTGTAAAATACTGATTCACACCCACCCCCAACCCTCTCTCAATATTATCTATTTCTAATGATGGGTATCAGAGCACAATTACTTTGAAGAAGCTTAAAAGCTTAAGTAAGATCCTTGAAGATATGGAATAGTTGAAGAAAAACCTAGAAGAAGCCTTTGAGTAGATTGACCTTCTTACTGAAGAGAGAGATAACCTAAAAGATAGATATGAAGATGTGAAAGTTTTCATTGGAAAGTTAAAAGATAAGATTAATGATTTAGAATCCAACAAGGAACCAATTGTGCAGACTAGTGACAATGATGAAGTAGGAGATCTTTAGAAGGAAAATGAGATCTTGAAACATGAACTAAAAGTAGTTGAGCTTAAGTTGAGTCTTAAGAGAAATGGTGGCAAGAACTAACTAGATCTAAAAACTAAGAATGTAGACCTTAGATCCTAGTCAAGTCAAGTTACATCTGAACTAGATACTATCAAGATTGAACATGCCGAGTTAGAAAAGTATAACATTATCATGAAAGGAGAATTGAAACAATCTAAGACATAGTTAGAAAAACTTTATTCTAGTAGTGAGAAGATAGATCAGCACATATTTCATCAAAGACCTTCTTATGACAAGACAAGACTTGGATATCTGATTAGAGAGAAATTAGCCAAGAAACTTGAAATCAAAAGAGAACCATATCTAGTTATTGAATCCCCTAAGGAATCTAATCTGAGTAAGGTAGAATCAAGCACATCTACTGAAGTATCAAAGGAAGTTGAGTTAATTAATTTTTCATCTAAACCTAATAAACCTAATAAAATAGAGCAAGTTGATAAACCTAAGCAAGATTAACTACCCAAGGAAGTAAGACATGAGTTTAGAGGTAGATGCTTCATTTGTAATGAGGTTGGAGACATTAAAAGAGATTGTATAGGTAATTCTTTTTAAACTCATCACTAATTTCTATTGTTATAATTGTCATGGTTATGGACATAAGGTAGTAGAATGTAATAATCTTAAGTTTGATGGTAATAATGCAAACAGTAGAATGTCTAGGAATACTAACCCTAGAGGCAATAAAAGAGAAAGATCGTAGAATAGATCCATTTATGAAGAGACATCTAATGGAGAGAAGAACTAGTTCATGTGTTACAAGTGTAACAACCCTGGACACATTGCAAGGAATTGCAAAGGACCTAAGAATCAGAATGGAACTAATCAGATAAGAAATGAACATGTATGTTAGTTATGTAATAACTTTGGATACACAACAAGATATTGTATAATGGATAGAAGGAATCTTAATAGAAATCTAAATAATAGAAGGAACAACAATACAAATGACAAAAGGAATGTTAATGAAAAAAATAGTAGTCAGAAGGAAGCAATTAAGGAACATTTTGATGAATTCAAAGAAGCTTTTGTGATAGCTAAAGATCTAGAAAGCTCTTATATAGTTTTGGAGGAACAAATTTTCAATGCACCTGATAAGACATTGAAGTCATAGATTGTCTATTACTCATCCTACCTAAATTAACCAACTCTAGTAGTAGCAAATCAACAATTACTCAAAACTAATGTTATAGAGAGTTGGATGTTGAATACTTAACAAGAGGTTAAGGTCATAGAGAGATGGCTATGGTCAAGTGTGCAAGTCACGAGATGATTGTAGTGAAAAGGAATTGAGAAATCAAGCTTACTAGTAAACGAAGACAATATTTGAATCTATGGTAGATACTCATTTAATACATAGTTAGAATTGAAATGATTTAAGGATTACAAACAAGATTGAATGTATCATTTTTTCATGCAAAGTGTCTTGAGATAATTAAAGAGATATTTGACAACGAATTGAAGTGCAAAGTATAGGTTGAGAAGTAGAAAGTTGCATAAGCACTAAATCACATTTTAAAGGTATTTTGTGAAGCTTGAATCCAATTTTTTAGTAATTTTAGTTACAATTCAAATGGAAAGTTTGAAAGTTCATGATATAAGTGATAGGCCACGTTATGAATTCAAGAAGTGTCTGTTTGTATCATTATTGGATTATCCAATGGGCACATTTTTGTAAGTTCCAAAAAATGTATTACATGTCAAAGATATAAGAAGCTACATTCACTATAAAATTGAGAGCATATGTTATGATGAAATTCATGAGGATTTGGGAAAGATGTGCAACAATGACTTATCTTTGAAGTCTAAGTATGTGCACCTAGAGAATTTGAATTTGGTGAAGTATATGTTTTACACAGGATTTGATAATTATGACTAGACCCAAATTATTTTTAGTAGGGTACATGATAATATGTTTTGGTTAGGAGATGAGAAGATTGTTATTGACAATGACCTAATTCACAAGGTCATAGGATTGAGCAATGAAGGATGTAATCCTGTAAATGAGAACAATGTCAAGAAAATGGTTGAGATGAATCTAAAGACAAAGTTTGATGGAAGGAACATGAAGGTTGAACCTATTTAGGATAAAGAAGTAATGTTTTTAACCAAGATATTAGGGTAAAAGTTGAACCATGGATCAAGGGTTAACTTCCAGTTGGATTTACTCATGTAGCTTATGTAATGGCAGTTGAAGGAAGAAAGATTAACTTATGCAAGATTATTAGAATGCAATTGTTTGATAACATTGTAAGGTTGAAAAAAACTAAGAATGTAGTATTCAAATTTGAGTCCTTGTTAACTTATATATTCTTTTATGTTACAAGGAAGTTTCCTAAATTGATAAATTGGGTTAGCCATGAGTGTGGAATGAAGATGATGACTCAATGCTACTATTCCAAGCCAAAGAATGTTAGAGATTATGACATTGATAGAATGATGAAAAGTTTCCAATCAAAGATGAAATTGAGGTATAGAATACTCTCCTCTAAGGTAGAGAAGTAAAATGAATGTTTACGCTTCATGGTGGAGATAAAAAACACCTACATGGAAGCAATGATTCCCAAAGTCAAATTGATTGAGCTTATGGGTTATGAGATGAGTGCAGAGCTCATAGAAGGTTATGTGAAGATCATACTTGAATCTGAGCAGGACACATAGTGCCCTAGACGGGGAACCTATGAGGAGAGATCTAGAAAAGTTTAGTCTAAACTATATAGCAACAAAAGAAGGAAAAAGGTTGAAAAGGAGATAGATTCCATTCTTGAGGAATCTAGCATGACAATACAAGAGTCAATGAGATTAAAGGAATTGCACTGGAGATGAATGTCAGTGGTCAAACTGAGCTATTGGCAGCAACTCCCATTGCTATGGTAGGACCTTCAGAAGGAGTAAGAGTGGTGCAATGTTGTGCACAAGCTCCTATTATACCTTATATAGTAGTTACACAAGTGCAACCAGTGAGAGAAAGACATGAATAGACTAGGAGGTAGCAAGAGGTGGAAGCACCTATTGTGTAGAGGAAATTAGGGAGATTAGTAAAGATTAAGCAAGAACCTACACCACAAACCAAGAAAAGGGTCAAGGAGATTGCCAATGGACCAAGCAAGAGAGGAAAAAAATGCTAATTAGTTTTGAAAGTTCTAAAGATAAAGCTAGAGATAAACCTATTGAACAAGCTGTGCAGGAAGCAACAACAATAGTAGGAAAGAAAGCATGGAAACCCAAGGTAGAGAATTTGAATATGCAAATAATAAATGATGATAATTTTGTACAATTGAATAAATATTATAGTATGTTTAGTAATATGGATAGAAGGTAGTTAGAGAATGCCATTATAAGAAATATGATATTGAAGAAGAAGAAAATTGAGAATATAAAAATAAGATTCCTGAAGACATATAAAATAGATTGATTAATAGGAAGGTGAGAGTGTTGGAAGAGGATCTAAATATGAGGATCACAATAATAAATAAACTATGTGATGTTGGATCCAAAGAGGAATTAGACATAGTTTTGAAGGGTATTGAGCCCTTACTGAGGAATAAAAGAAGACCAATTCTTTTGATGAGATGTAATTATGAGGAATTTAGACAAGAAATAGAGGAGGCTCCACTAAAATATATGCAAGATTAAAATAGATGACTAGGAAGTGCATCAACTATCTCATCTACGAGCACCTTAGAGAGGTTTTCACCCTTGGATACATCTTTTTTTTTTACTTTTTTAGGTTTTGACACTGTCACAGTGTGGTTTTCATCATCAGACCTTTTATTTCTTTTCTTCTTGATTGTATGACTGATATATTTGATGTTAGATTTATTCATGTTGACACTTTGATTGTATGACTGAGATATTTGATGTCAACATTTAAGTAGCAAGCAAGAGCATAGTCATTATGGAATGTAAGGACTTCACTAGATGCATTAGAATTCTAGTCTATGAGCTCAGGATAGGTGAGTGAAAGAGAAGTGATGGGTTCAATAGCATTCATGGTATAATTATCAAGTGCTTACACAAGCAATTCGAGACCTAGAGAGACTTCATCCACAAGTGTGTTTGAACACCTTTGAGTTCTAATGTCATTAATCAAAGAATCGATGACACTAGTTTGATGAGACTCATACAACCTAACCCTAGATGCTTCACCTACTTCAAGGATATTTTCATTGGCATGAACTTGATCTATATCTTTGTTTGTGGTTGCTTTTGAGAGAGAGTCAAATTTATATTCCTAAGAATCTGTGCTATATGGTGACAAACTGTAAAATTCCCCAATAGTGATAGGGACAAACTCTCCTTCATCATCTAGATTTTTACAAAGATACTCAATGTGTAAAGCATGATTAGAATCTTCTTGTTCTTGTTGGGTATGATGTACATCAATAGTATCATCAGAAGAAACACTAGTGTTTCACCATCCATGGTGCTAACACGTGGTACAAAATTATCAAATTTAGTAAAGAATTTAGCAAGATCATTAGGAATGAGATAAGGATAAGGATCCTTGTCATCAACATTGTCTTCAAGGTCATCAAACTCAGCTTGTGACTCATTTTTAGATGAATTTTTAGGTTCCAGTACAAATTTGTTGATCCCTAGATGGAAGGGAATCTTCTTGAAGCCTAGACTAGATGTGTCTTGATTCCTTCTAGCTATTGCTTTGATAGGATCAATCAGACCATTATTATTGCATCCAATAGGACCAGTTCCCTTATAGCCAAAGTGTTTCATGAGTCTTAGACTGAGACCATACTTCTCAGGAGTAATTTCATGAGACTATTTAGTGAGGTCAATTGGAGTTTCCTCTTTGTAGATCTATGCAGCAATGGGTCTATTTTAAACTTCCTCCTTGAGAGGAATAGTAGCTTTGATGAAAGTACCATTTTACTTAGTTTGAGGTGTCAACACAAAAGGTTTCTTTGCTTCAGATGGTCATCATAGTGATGGGGAGACTTAGGAAGAGATGTCAAAGAAAAAACTTATTCTATGTGATATTCACACATTCCAATTTCTTTCAACTTGAGTGACTACTCAATTTGCTTCATCTTGTTATCATGATAGTCTATAGATTCCCTATTAGCAGGTACAAAGTTTTTAGAAGATTTTAGCATGTTACAGGTATAGCTAGTACTTGTAGGTATGGTGACTTTAGATCTATGAAATGGGAATTTTATGCATTGATTGTAAGTGGATGGCACAATGCGCATCTCATGTATCCATGGTCTTCCTAGCAAAATATTTTAAGCCAAGGGAATGTCGAGGACCTGACAAGTGACATCCCTTTCTTAAGGACCAATGTGAAGAGACAACACCACAAGACCTAAAGACTTTCATTCAACTTTTTCATACACTTTGATAGTGATCTTGCAACAAGGATCAATAGACTCTTTAGAATATTCTAATTGTTTGAGCAAAGTAGTAGAGACAATATTCAAACTAGCTCCATTATTGATAAGCACATGTCAGACACATTTATGGTGTATCATGACCTCAATGTGTAGAGGTTGATTATGTGGATGATTCAGTGAATTTTCCTCCTCCTCAAAGAAGGACATATAGTAAGGTGAAGTTAGATGACCTATCATAGATTGGAACCTGTCAAGATCAAGATCTTGAGGAATTTTTTCCTTGGTGAGGGCTTTGTCAAGAATCTTCCTATGAGCAGGTGAGATTTTAAGCAATTTAAAGATAGTGATTTGAGAATTTGTTCATTGTAAGTGATAGAGGATACTGTAGCTAGCAGTTGCAAGTTTTGTTCCTTTACCAGATGGACTAGCAAGAGGTTTGTCTTTGTGTTGTTCCATCTTAGGAGTAGAAGGAAAAGATCCTTTGAGTACTAACTTGGTGCAAGAACGCGTAACAATGTTGGCACAAGTTTGTGATGACTCGGTGTTAGATGTGTTGGAAGTAGGACCCCTTAAGACAAATGGTGTCTTAGGTTTAGTTTTTTCTTGTTTATCCTTGATGGTGATAACATCACACTACTCAACACCAACTATTTCAACCATGTGGACCATCTCATCATCATTGTTAGAGTATGTATAGCTCACCTTGTTGTTTGGTTTTGGTTTCAAGTTTTCTCCTTTTTTGTATTGAGGGAATGGCTCCTTGAAAGCCTTGTGATCTGAGTTCTTATCATGTCCATCCACAAAAATGTCACCATTGTCAATTAGGTCTTGGATTTTGTGAAGCAAGTTGATACAGTTACTTCTTTTGTGACCTTTATTTTAGTGGTATTCATAAAATGAAGTTTTGTTCTACCATTGTGGTCATAGTTGTGGATCATAAGGATGAGAATTTTCCAATGGATAAATAAGTTTGTTTTGTAACAAGGTCTTATAAACCATGTCCAAAGGTTCACCAAGAGGTGTAAAATCTTGTTTAGGGAGTGTAGCCCATGAGTTCCTTGGTTTTTTCTCAGATGTCTTATTGTCAAGGGGAGGTTTCTCAACATTCTCAGATGCTCTGAGATTATCTGTAAGATTGAACGCTGCCTTAGCAGGTTTAGGAGTAATGTTGTCAACAACTCCTTCATGTACAACCACTCAATTGTTTTTCACATATTTGGACTTGTCTTATTATAGGTTGACCCTTGTTTAGTGTCTTTTTGAAGGGTTATTTCACCCTTTTTGACCATGAATTCCTCTATCCTTTTGTGACCATGTCTTTGAAGGTACATGGACCTTGAAGTTGAACTTTATACCCAAAATCAAGTAGGAGGCTATCCATAAAGATGTCAAGTTTCTCTGTTTCTAGGATTTTGCATGAGTATTTGGTGTAAAGTTGTCTCCATCTCTAAAGGAATGTGAGGAAAGGTTCCCCAACTCTCTGTTTAAGGTTGCACAAGTCTCGAATATTAACTAGGTGTTGTATGTTGTGAGAGTAATGTTGGACAAACAAGTTAGCAATCTCATCGAATGTTATGATACCAATAGGAAAGTGTGGGAACCACTAGATAGCCTGACCACCTAGACTTCTTGGGAATTGACACATGAGACATGTCTAATTATGCATAAATTCCATAGACAAGGCACCAAATTCCAACAAATCATCTTGGGGATCAGTGGTTCCAAATTATTTAACATACTTAGGTATCTCATCTCCTTTTGGAAAAGGAGGCATGTCTATACTCTTGTCAAAAGAAAATGGACAAAGAGTGTCTAAGGTGTACATTTTTGTAGGTTTGTCTTTATCATGCATCCTTAGGGCTAACTATTCTTGCATGATCTTCAGTTGATTTTGCAATTTGGAAGTCTTAGTTTCCTCTTCATGTTTAATGATGGTTTCAACATTAAAGTGATAAGGTAGCTTGGCTCCTTCTTGGGCAACTTTGAGAAAATATTTCTCTTTCTCTTCATTAAGCAAGATTTCCATGACCTTATGGAAATTTTTGTCCTTATAACATTTCTCAATATGATCATGGAGTATTTCTACCTCTTCTTCATTCTCATTAGTAAAGAGAGATTCCTTATGTCATTTATTCCTATGTTTATCTTGGTCTCTACTTTGTTCTCCATGTTAGGTTTCTTGATCAGCCATTATAGGAATGTGACAAGTTTCAATGTTTTTTGGTTGAAAAGGTTGTCTGAATAAGATTTCAGCTATATTTTTTTGGAGATGTATGGCCTTTGCTAGTTTTAGGATCCTCTTGATACAAGGGATTCCTAATTTTTTGTAATTTTATAGAGAATGTTCTCCAAACACGAGTTGATATGACAGGTGAGGGAGATTGTGAAGATTCCTTACTAGATGAACTAGAGATAGATTGTGTATAAACTAAAGAGCAACCTTTGCCATGATTACTACCCTTAGCTCTACACCATCTAGGTCTTTGGGGATAAAAACACATTTCCATTTCTTATTGCCATAATCATAGGCAAGGACAAAAAGTGAAATCTTAAATAGGGACCACACTAGAACATAGTCTTACAAAGCAAGATAAGTGTATTGTATACTAAGGTACAAGTTGTTTGAGTAATGGATAGAATAGCCAAAAATTATGACTATCATAACACCAAGTATGAAAAGCACAAATGACCAAGGATAAAATAAAAAAGAGATAAGACTAGTTTGTGTGTAAGTCACAAGTCATTAGCTAAGCAAGAAGCCACTGTTATAAATTGTGTACAGATAGAGAAGAGGTACAATGTTGTAGATAATAGACCAAATTTACAGTTTAAGTAGCTTTGACAATAAATTTGATAGTTCACAGGCAAGATTCTACATGAGGGTTCCCAAGGAACTGTGCAAAAAGGCACAGAAAGCTAAGAAAAGATTTAGAACAATAGACTTTACAAAATTTTCTCTCGTAAAGACTTGGGAAGAGTTGAACGAGGATGTGCTACACTAACAAAAGAATAGGGTTCTCACAATAGGAAAAATCTACAAGATCTCACATGAAGATTCTCATAGGGCCACATGAAAACTTGGATAGGGCTACATGAAGAAATGTAGAACAAAAGGATTTCATGTGAAATTTTGAAAAATTGGGTGCAAAAACAAGAACCAGACTGACAAAAGAGATTGAATTTTGAAGAGAATTTTGCAAGTTTTAGATAGTTCTAGATAGATTGTTAGTTGTTTTGATCAATTTCAAGCAAGTATTAAGACCATTTTCAAGTTTTGGATAGCACTTTGGTTTCTAAAAGATAGTTTGTTTCCAGATAGCATAGGAAGCAAGTAGTAGTTGCAAACAATCCAATCGAGCGCAAAGAAACTTGGAGGGAAGGGGAAGTCTTGACCTTTTTGATTGTTTGATAGGTTTGGACAAGTTTAAGACTCAATAACAAATATGCTTTTATCCCTATCACAAACAAAAAAAAATGGTAAAGAAGGAAAAACCTTTGTCCCAAAACTTATGTGCACGCACGCACTTCACACAACCATGTCACCTAACATAGCCATGGACTCTAGTTCTTAGACCAGATGAAAAAAATGTGATTGGTACCAAGTGGGTATACAAAAACAAGTTCGATGAAAATTGTGAAGTCACAAGGAACAAGGAAATATTTTTTTTGTAATGGATATGAACAAGAAGGGATTGATTATGGAGAAACATTTTCCCCTATTGCAAGACTAGAAGGAGTAAGAACTCTACTTGCTTACTTTTCATACAAAGGTTTCAATGTTTATCAAATGGATGTTAAGTCTGCATTTATGAATGGTATATTCGAGGAAGAGGTTTTTATAGAATAGCCAAAAGAATATGTCTATGCTAACAACAAAAACATGGTATGTCAACTACAAAAAGCTTTATATGGTTTGAAGCAAGAACCAAGAGCATGGTATGAGAGGCTTCATAATTATCTAGTGAAGATTGAATTTGAGATGACTGGTGATAACAATAATCTATACTAGATGATAGCGAAAGGAAAAGGTATTTTGTTATCTAAATTTTTTTTTGATGATATCATATTTGGAGGTTAAGATACTTTATGTAATGCTATCTAAGAAGCACGAGGAGTGTCATGCATCAAAAAAGTTTACATATATTACACATTGATGCATTGGATCTTACTTTAGGAGCTACCTAAAGTAATCAAAAAGCTAGAGCTATAAATCAGTCACAAGCAAGGTGACAGAGGGAGAAACTAAAAATATTCATATATGTATATGAAGATGATTAGTCTTTGGCATTGTTGTCAAAAAGGGAGAAAGTGTATTGAGAGATGAAAGCTAAGAGAGATGAAGGAGAAATCCTAATCTATCTAATCCTACTAAAGAAAAAATCATGAATACTAAGGGAGTAAGTGTGATGAAACCTGAGATAGATGAAGGAGAAATCTTGATCTGTCTAATCCTGACTACTAAGGACGTAAATGTGTTGAGGAAGAAAGTGTACCTATTGATTACATCTACCTAGTAAGAGGGAGATAATGTTGAAGGAGATATAAGAAGTGATCAAGAGGGATTCATAAGCATGAGTTGATTGTTTGTCTATTGATCAAAATAGAATTTTGTAAGCTATTAAGAAGATGAAAGTTGTTGATAGAGGGAGATATTACAATACAAGGAATTATTTTCTTTTTGTTATTTTGTTGACCTTATTGATTAAGTCTGGTTAGTTTGGTTTGTCATTAATCCCAAAGAGGGAGATTGTTAAAAATAGATTGATACAAGTATGATAAATGTGTTTCAATTATTGTTTTTTTTACTGATGTCAAACCTGCTAGTTACTAGTAAGACAATTTCTTATATGATTTAAGTACTATTATTTCTTTGATTGATGAAAAAGATTTGATCAAATGAGGTAACAATAGCACCTAGAGGAAAGGTTGAGTTATGATATGAAAAGGAATACAAGAATCAATTAAGAAAGTGATCTTATAGTTCATTGATAATCTACTTAAGGTTGCAAAGGTTGGTTACACTAATTAAGTTTAGAAGAACAAGTTAAATGAAGTATGTGTGCCAAGCTTAACATTTTGTATAGTGGGCACTGAGAAAAGTTAGTGCAAGCCGAGCAAAAAAATAGTTGTGGCCAAAAAAAGTCAATTTCAGTGTAAGCCAAGTAAATTTTAGTTGATCTCGAGCACCAGTAAACTTTAGTTCATGTCGAATGATTTAATAGAGGATGTCAATCAATGTAGTATGTGCGAAACATCAGAAGCCAATTAATGTTGAGTGTCATCATTATGAGAAAAATTGAGAATTTGATGAATCTGAGCCGACAAGTTTGATTTCTTGGATTGTGTGAACCATGTGGAAGATAAGGTTGATGAGCTGGTGGCACAGAATTCATGCTAAACGATTTGAGGTGAATTCAAAGAGGATTGAAGGAGAATTTTCTAGAAGGGAATGTAATGAAATGAGGGGTAGATTCATTGAATCCTACCTAATCCAACATAACCCTAAAATGGACACAATAGAAAGACGATCAAAACCCTTCACCTCCATTTGCCACTTCTATAGTAGTGTGATGATGTTCCTATTTCTAGGCTTGGCTTATTTATTTGTTTATTTTTTATGTTTCTAGGCATTGCCTATGTGACCTTGTTCTATTCCCGCTAAGCCCTCTCATTTTTGGTGATTGGAAATTAATTTTGTCCCTTCCCATTCTTATATGTTAATTACCACGTACTCTTCCTTAATATTTGGTTTATATAATTTTGATCCATCTATTACATTAAAAAAAAAATCCAAATTATTGGCAATATACAATAATAATTATACTAAAGAATATGATTACCTTTCTCGGCAAAATGTAGGTTAAGATCTAAGCTTTCACTGTTTGAAGGGAAATATAATGTAATGAATATCAGGGTCATAATTACATTACAAGTTTTTAGTAGTGCAATTGTTATTTCTTCACATACAATCAATTATAAATTATATAATTTCAACAGAAAACATTAATTTAATATTATACTCTTTCATATAATCAATTACAACGTGTATCATTTCAATTGTCAACTATTCATAAAGACTATAATATATTTTATTTAAAATATAATTTAAAATCATTATAAAAGATCGAATAAAGTAACAATTTTTCTTGTAATTTGTTTATTTCTTTACATTCAATGTAGGTTGTAAGACTTTCTACAATATTAGAACCACCTTTAGTTTGTCATTTTCTTTATAAGAAAAAATTGCTATATTCCTATGTACCACCATATAACTTTCATTCTATACTTTATTTATTATGTCTGATATTTTAACTATTCTCATAAAACTTAATCTAATTTTAATTGTGGGTTCTAATTCAAAGCACAAGAAGTCTCCAATGTCATGTAAACAAACATTACTCTCATACAACATCAATTCTCTGATGATGTGAGCAAATGCTCCATTGGTCCCAACATGACATTTTAAAACATACCACAAATGAGTCTCTATTAATAATGAGTTGGCTCACATCAAGAGAAAGAAGCCCATTGCCAACTCTCCTAAAATAGACATTGTGATAAGTATATATATTTAATCGTCATAGTCAAGTAGTTGCACACATTTTCAATTTGTAAGCCTATATCCATTGTATTTCTTTCTACATACTATAATATAAAAAGCTGAAGTATGATTGGTAAATATATGTTAGTCTTTCATATTCCAACTGCCATGTGTCAAATCCAAGTTGACAAGGCCTACCAAAGTTGGAAGAGATGGAAAGCAATGTAAAATGCCCAATTAGAATGTAAATGTGGAGGACTACTTTTTAAGTATTATTTTATCTTTTGCAAAAGATGTTTGCTTTTGCAGCAACCCACGTATGTTTGAAGTTATGTACACGCATCTACCAAGGTTTTGATTGTGATGGTAAAACGTTTTGGAACATAAGCCAAACATGGAAGGCAAGGGATAATGATAGTTCAACATAAACATAAACACTGTAGTAGAACAGTGTTGTACTACGGCTCATCCATTTTCAAATTTGGATATTTTATATTCTTAAACAAACTCAAATTAGGTGCCTATCTTTTTTTCATTACTTGAGCTAAAATATTTGTTTTAACTTTAGTTTTCATTTTTCTTTTCAAACACTTATTGTACTTGCCGTAAGCAATGTACTATTGCATTCAGTTCAACTCAATTAATCAATAGTTTTGCACTCATCGATCAATCATAGATAAACACGTGTTTCTTATTTACATATTACTAAAGTTTTCATAAATAATTATTAATTAGAAATATTATATAAATGATTTATTTGAATTATGATTGGCTTAATCAATTTGGTCTTATAAGACCCCTTTTTTCGGAGCCATACTCCATATTCATTTTTTTCAGCAAGACTTTAGGATTATAATATTAAGATCAAATTTAAATATTTTACAAACTATTGATCTAATTTTTCATCAATGTTTCAATTAATATGGGCTTTATTTTAATTTCAAGATATTTAATTCTTCTCACTGACACAAATTATATTATATTTTAAAATTTTATTTCTCCATTTCAATTTTGCAATTTAATGAATATAACCTATTTCTTAAATTCATTTATAATTATTTTCTTATTTTACAAAAACCATCACAACTCAATTCAAGTTAAATTTAAAATAAAATATTATTTTAAAATCTATTCTTTTATAATCCATTTTATAATATTAAAATTATATATTATGTAATGAAAAAATTATTATTATTTGTTTGATTAATTATTATAATATTTAACAGCTATTTCTATTACGGCAAGTACATGCTACTATGTGACACTTGTTATGAATGAAAAATGTTGTTACAAGAATGTTTTCTCAAGCAAGATAGTTATCTTGATAATGTTATTTAAAATGTTAATATTTGTTTCCCTTATAATCTAGATGCTTTCTATTAGCAATATGATTTTATTTTTTTAATTAATTTCTTATTGTATTGTTTATAAGTCATATAAAAGAAGTTAAGAGTAGTGGGGGTCTAATGATATCAAGAATGAGACATTCAAACCTTTTACTAAAGTTTAAACTTTTATAATTCAGCGAGTCATATCAGTGTACTACATTCTTGAACTATTCTAATTGTATCTAAGTTCATGTGCAAAGTTCTTTTGATGTTATCGTATTGGACTAGTGTAGATATTGAAATTCTTCAACTAACTTTAATCATCGCCATCATCACTATTCAATCATTAATTACATTCATAATTACAATTTGCCTTATCATTTATTAGTTTTATCCAGTTATCACTTGATTTATTGTTTATTATCATCATTAGTTTTTCCTTATTAATACATCACTTTATTATCATCCATTTGTCTATATAATTAAATATTAATTTCTTAAATCGCTAAGTAAGAATTAATTATTCACATGAAATTTTTTTAAAAGTCTCATTTCAAAAATTTCATAATCCATCAATTCACTTTTTTTGAATAGAGACTTATTCCTCATATTTGTTAAATTGTTGAAGTAAATTATTATTATTACCATCTCATCACTTTGAACTAGATTTTTTTGTTTCTTGAGCTAACTCCATAAAGTCCTCAATTAACTGGGTCTTCATTCACTCCATTTTCATATGATCTCACATGTTGCAAATCTACAACATCAAAAGTAATTATCAGTTTGACTCAATGTTATGCTACTAAGCTATAACAATGTTCTAATACAAGAGACAACTAATTATCCAAGGTTTATTTAATGAGACTTATAAAATGGGAATTACATTTGATTTCATGTTTATATTTTCAAGTTATTTTTTGATCTTTTCTTTATTTTTATTGTATGCATTTTGATGAATTCAAAGTGATTATCATAATCTTTTGAAATTCTTCAACTAATTTTAATCATCTCCATCATCACTATTCAATCATTAATTACGTTCATAATTACAATGTACATTATCATTTATTAGTTTTATCCACTTATCACTTGATTTATTATAATGTAGATATTGAAATTCTTCAACTAACTTTAATCATCTCCATCATCACTATTAAATCATTAATTATGTTCATAATTATAATGTGCATTATCATTTATTAGTTTTATCCACTTATCACTTGATTTATTGTTTATTATCATCATTAGTTTTTTCTTATTAATACATCACTTTATTATCATCCATTTGTCTTTATTAAAATGGGAATTACATTTGATTTCATGTTTATATTTTCAAGTTATTTTCTTATCTTTTCTTTATTATTATTGTATGCATTTTGATGAATTCAAAGTGATTATCGTAATCTTTTAAAATTCTTCAACTAATTTTAATCATCTCCATCATCACTATTCAATCATTAATTACGTTCATAATTACAATGTACATTATCATTTATTAGTTTTATCCACTAATCACTTGATTTATTATAATGTAGATATTGAAATTCTTCAACTAACTTTAATCATCTCCATCATCACTATTAAATCATTAATTACGTTCATAATTACAATGTGCATTATCATTTATTAGTTTTATCCACTTATCACTTGATTTATTGTTTATTATCATCATTAGTTTTTTCTTATTAATACATCACTTTATTATCATCCATTTGTCTTTATTAAAATGGGAATTACATTTGATTTCATGTTTATATTTTCAAGTTATTTTCTTATCTTTTCTTTATTTTTATTGTATGCATTTTGTTGAAGTCAAAGTGATTATGATAATCTTTTGAATAACATTATTTTTTATATTATAAGTGATATGAACAAGAGTGTTGTTTCATTATACAGAGTATAGGAGGCATTGTCACCAGATAACCTTTTGATTAACAATTTTGTTTCTAAATGTCTTTAGTATTTATTATCTTGCAAGTTGTAAGTTTTTTTTTTTTTTTTTTTTGGAAATAAGCTTTTAGAACATCCTAGAGAGAAATACTTGCCTCAATAGCTTCCAAATATATTTTCTCTATAAAGAAAATCTCTATATGATAATTCATATCTTAATATTAGATATAACTTTAAACTTTTTTTTTTTTTTAAAATTACTTTTCAAAAACTTTCTTTTATAATACATTTCTATTTATAGAGATTTGTTAATTTTTGGTGTCCATAATAAACCAATTCCAATTTACAAGTGTTAGTTAAATATTGCATTGAAGAGGTTGACTGCTTGACTAAGAATTGTCAATAGAAAATTATGAAATCCATAACAATTTATCCTTTCATTACATAATTGTGTCTTTGATCACTCTATAATAATGCATAGATAGTGAGATGACATGAATACTAATCTAGTCTCCAATTAAGATATTATGTCTAAATTTGTTCAAGAATACCTTGTAAAAATAATGAAATCCAAGCTAACTCAATTTTAAGCAAGATCTTGATTTCATTTTAGCATCATGATTATCAAATTTTGATGAATAAGAAAAATTAAATCCTATCCAAACTCTAACTACATCCTTTGAAACAAGTATACTATAAGCATAATTGAAGGAAGTGGACATCGTATAATCTCTTTTTTTCCAAAGTAGAATTTCTTGTAGAGGAGAAAATAGAAAATAGTCATAGTTCTCAAATACACAAATATGGATTCCTTGGAAGACTTATCATGATATTTTTTTTCCATGTCTTCTTATCACTTTAGGGTGCTCTTCTTGATGGAATGGGAAGATCTATTATTAAAGATTCCTTCAATGGAAAGAAAGCTTCGTAAAGTTCCTAGTGAACTACATAAGAAGGAAAGAGCACAATAATGGTAAATCTCCAAACTATATTTCTCAAGGCATATAAGTTTCTAAAGGTGGTCCTATTCCTAGGTGAAGTGATGTAGAGATTGTAGTGATATTCTATAGAATCAACCTCATTAAATATATAGATTCACAACCAAAGGGGAAATAAAAAGAAATATAAAGGGGATGTTATACAATTTGAAGTACATGGTGTCATTAAGAATTAGCAAGATTATTAAGCAAATGTAAAATTAAGAGCTAAAATAAAGTAATTGAAAAATTCATGTCAGAAAGGTTGTTTACCTCTTTTACTAAGACTAGTTCCCTAAGTGAATTTATAACTTAACATAGACCACCCAACTATAGGTAAGTTCACCAAGTAGTCCCAAGCTCTCTAAAGCACCTTACAATTGATTACTTGATATCTTCATATCAACATGTGAGTAAAATCATAAGACTTCCATCAAGATAGAGAAACTTGTGAGGGGAGATGAACACACCAATTTGGTCATTTGCTAGAGCCCCATATCATCACCAAACTAACTTTATATTAATACATGAAGTTTTGGGTGCATAAAACATTTATACATACATATATTGATCTTTGTGTGTGTCTGTGTGTACTTTCTTTTTTATATAGACATTTTTCATTTACGTTGAATCATTTAGTAATATATGTTGAAAATAAAATCATAAATTATTGTGGAACACTTTTTAGATCATCATAGTAGCACTATTGAAGCATGATGTTATATTAGGTCTATTGCAGAATTACTTGTCCTTGCTTATGTCATCCAAAGCTATAAAGATGGTTCACTAAGAGCTTACTTCAGGACAATTTGACATTTCCAATTCAATAGATTCTCAAATGTGTTTATAAACATTGCATATTCTTATCTCCGTGTGAAAAATTATAGATCAACTAAAAATGAAGATTATGGATCTACAAATTGTTAAATCATTCTTATTAACACAAGTTTCTTTTGTACATAAGATTCACTTTTACACTCACATATCTAACTAAGTCTTTTCGACACTTGCAGCCTGAATTTTAAAAATAACCCAATTCAAAAAAATTCATTTTAATCTCAATATTATGATAACTTATAATGGCGAATTGCATTTCAAAACATATACTCAAAGTCTAAGTTAAAAAATTATCCATCAACCATCAAAATGAACATACTTTCATTCTTCATTTTCGAAATTATATTCTTATGACATAACCAATCATAAGTTCAAGTTATATCAATGATTTATTTTATTACCCTTATTTTAATTAAAAATCATTATTTCTTTTATTAAACATGGATATTGCTAATTCCATCATTAAAGAATAATTGTTCACGGCTCTTGACAATTAAAAAGATAGATCAAAACTGCTTCAGATTTTTATCAAGAATATCAAAGCAACCGAACGGTGAAGTGCAAACTGACATATTTGTTGTTGTTTTCACTTTCGCAAGAAGAAAAGTTAAAAAAACGAATAATTTTAAGCTGTCAATGGGGATCAGCTTCTTGTTATATGTTTTGTTTCAGAATCACTGACAGAATAAATATAACTGTTAAAGCTGACATATGTAGAGACAACTCCTTGCAGTTGTGAAAATATTTCAAACTCTACAATTGTACTGAAATGATAATCTTTATATGTATACTATAAATGTATATCAATGTATGTGAAGTCACGTTCAAGACTCTTGTTTGTCATACACTTCTCCAAGCAAGCTGTGCGGTACTTGTATTGTCATGGCTGTCATGTTGTAAGATTGCTTGTCCTTTACAATACATGTGGGAGCTCTAGATGCTAAGCTTTAGATATGTTTATTCTTTGACAAAATTGATGATTTCTTTTTGTATTTAATCCAACATTATACTCAAAAGCCCATAATACAATTGTGGTACACTTCTACTTTGCATGGAACAAAATCTTATGAAGTGAGGAACAAATGGGGAAGGGGGGAAAATAAATTAGTGGATTTAACCTAGGTATTAAATAATGAAAGTATTGAGCTATATATAATAATGAGTGGAAGATGTCATTTATCTTATAAAATATCTAATTAAATTTCATTATACAATAAAAGTTATTTTATGGAAAACAAAAGTCATCAAGGAAAACAAGATCAAGCACTAAAAATATATAGTTTTATGAAGGTCATAAGAAGATGGGTTAAAAAGATGATATACATTAGCTGAAATCTTTTTCTAACTGATAATCTTTGATATAGAGAATCTTATAAATAAATTCAAAAGTGCAGCCAATACATGTATTTTGAAATAATTAATTTGTTTTAAACATTGATTGTTTTTTATCATTAAAAGCAGCAAAGGGTGCTGGCCCATGTAACAAACTAGTGTATTAATAGCACATTAATAGCACTAGCAACTTTGAGCACATAAACAACAACCCACCATTTGCCTCTATTAAAAATATATATAGAAAGTTCAAAGTATCACGAAAATGAAAGTAGCATGCACCATACTAATATAAATAAAGTGTCTATGTCGCACAGAGTGGATAAAGGTTCTAAAACCAACCAGACTTATAAGCAAAAAACTATAAAAATCATGAGGCAAAACCTTTGACAATAGTGTGGAAGTCCACTCTTCTTTAAGGAACTAGAAGACATCTTTATAGTCTTCCTTAATCTTTGGCTTTGTCTCAAATATCTTATCATGCAAAGCACGCAACATCACCAAGAAGGCATATATCACCTTAATAGAAAACTTGTTAGAGTCTTCAATTCTCCTATCGAAGCTATTGACCTCTCTTTTCAACTCCTGAAGCATCATTTCTTGCTTCTAAATCTTTTCCTTCATCTTTCCCACCCCATCAAGTGTCAAACCTCCAGGATCCTTAGCTACCTCCTTGAAAGAAACCTACAAGAAAGAGGGGTTGGGGTTGGGGTTTTGAATAGGGTTTTTCGCCTGGGTATTAGAGGGGGAGGGAAAGAGGGTATTCTTGACATCAGAGGGAAGGGGGCTTCTAAGGACTTACCTGAGGAATGGCCAATGTCCTCACTAGATTTAACAGCTAAATTATCAAAGTTTGACCCTTCATCATTTTTCAAAGCTTCCTTACATTTTTCCTTCACTAGCTGGTTAGACCTATAGGCCCCATGAGTTTTAATAACATTACCCAACTCCACAGTATACACCTCACACTTGCATTTTATAGGGACCTGGTAGATTCACTATCAGGTGAGGAGGAAGATTCCATTTTTGGCCTTTTCCTGCTAGGTTGGGAAGGGATAGCATCAAGGAACCTACAAGTTGTGGGAGCACGAGTAACAATGGGTTCAATGATCAAAGGGCATAACACGTGGAAATTGTACTACCTAAATAGTAAACCTTGATGCAAAATAATATTGTCCTTTCATTTATGGTTGGCCTCGATATCACTTTCAATGGAATGCAATAGGTAAAAGGGAATGTAAATAAAGATTTAATGATGCAAGTGGTTCAAAAATAGGTAGATCGTGGAAATAGTAAATAGTAAACTTACCTTCCAAGGTGACGTATTTCATTATGATGTGGTAGACATCCTTCTAGACACCCAGGAGGTCCTCTCTATTGAACTCACCTTGTTTCTTGACCAATTCCTTTGGGGGAATGAAGAAATATTCTAAGGCTTCATAGTTAGAAGTATTA